>RSEF01000031.1:57051719-57191042 GCA_003993805.1 Himantopus leucocephalus
CAGTTCTATGATTCTATGATTCTATGATTCTATGATTCTATGACATCGATCTCATAGCTGGGCAGTCCAGCAGACAGGCAGGTTTGCCTGTGTTTGTGCTGTGATGCTGAGAAACATCATTCTGAGGGATGTCTGTTACCAAACCCAAACCTTTCTAGCACCTGTGTGCTTTCAATGGAGATCCTCAGCACATGGTGCTAGCAAGTCACATTTGTGGAACTTGCTCAGGGTTGGTTTTCTTCATTGCTATAATGGGAATATTTGTCAAGCAGTTCCTGCATGTTAATATTTTTCTTTGAGTAAACATTTCCATTGGACCAGATTCATCAGGAGTAAAAACTGCCATGGCTCCACTAATGTCAGTGGAGCAAACCCAGCCAGAGGGAAACTGACTCATATCAGCACAGATCTGAGCTAATAAGCAAGGGGAAAAAAAAAAAAAAGAATGGGTTACCTCTGAGCGACCCATGCGGTCCAAGTTGGAGATATCATACACATCTGCAACAGCTGCTGTGTCCACTCCACCAGTGCCACGCTTTTGCAGACGCAGGTTCTCCAGGATTTTTGGAAACCTGGGATCCTGTCAGAAGAAACAGGTTTGAGCTTATTGCCTTTTACCATGCATATGTGCCGAATCGTTGCAATGCTATTATCCATGACTCAATAGCATCTGCAGAAAGACAGGCAGAGATGGATGGTTTTCTCAGTCCTTGGATTACAACCTGTCTTGGTGGCTGTCTGCTGAGTAGATTAATTTCCATAACAAATACAATAATTTTCAGAATAAAAGTGTGCTCAATTAGTCGTGCATTATCCCTGGGACCTTGTTACACATCATGCTAACATGCAGTCGCTGTAAGCTGTCATTTTTCATTTGTTCCTTTATAAATCAGACGAGCTGACTTATGTCACTGGCCTTTTAAATGACTTGTGTACCTTGCTAAGCCTGGGCAGTTTAACATGGACTCCAGCACGTAAACCAGTTCCCAGGTTGGAAGGACAGGTCAGAACATATCCAAGACGCTCATTCCACATGAACTCCCAGCCCCGTTCTTTAATTAATCTTTCCACCTATGAGGGCAAGAAAAAAAAAAGAAAGCAAAAAGAAAAGGACAGCATACAAATGTCTTATTTTAAGATGTGTGCTTATAGCTGAGATTCTTTTCACCATGTACCTGTGTTGATGATGAACTTCACTAATGCCAGTGGAATTGCATAAATTTACACCCGACTACAGTCTGGTTTGGACCTGATGCAAACATCTGTACTCATCAGGTGCCAAGATCCCCAGTGCATATTACAAGGATTTCTTCATCTTTTTCTCATGACCATTAGCTTGCAGACTCTTTGTCACTTTATCACAAAGCTCCCTGTCATGTTGGTTTGGTATAGCCTTAGCCCATGAAGCCATATCTTCACTTAAGAATTATGGCTTTTGCCATGCGTTTCTAACCTTGGTATCTTTGGAGCGAGGTTGCAACAGACAAGCCCAAAGGACTCAAACAGTATGAAGTAAACAAAAGGAGCTGAAGCTGAGTTTTGTGTAACTTTCAAGGTGATGCCATGACTCTTGGGGGAGTACACTTGCCTTCTAAATGCCTAATATTAATAGCCACACTTTCATTATAACGAGACAGCATACCTTGTATATAATGTTTTTTATTAGTAGATCTCTGACCAGATTGGAAAGAAGAGTGAAATAATTATCTCCAGAAAAATCACAAGCGTCTGTTGACCTTTTCAATAGGCTGGTACTCTGTTCACTCATCTACACTTCCTAGAATTACTTCTGTGATCCAAATACAATTTCAGTTCAGTTATGTTCTCCTCCAGAGAAAAATCAGATACATAAACCAGCTCATGCTCACAAGACCTCTGCACATATAGGTGAATACTACCATTCTGCAGAAGGGTACAGAATAAAGGTCTCTCCGAACATCATTTACATATTATGTGAGGACACAAGAATTGATGTTGGAAAATTAGACCTGATTTCGTGCCTCAAACTCCTGCTCTGGTTGCAATTCCCAAAGCTGTCAGACCAATTCCCATGGCCAGGTCCACTTCAGCTGAACATGAGCTAAGTGCATTAGCAAAGGCAAAGCTGGGAACAGCATTCCCAAGCCATTTCATATGGGCCGCCACCCTGTACACTGTTCAGTCTCATGGCTATACTGTGGAAACCTAACAGGTCCCAGTTAACCATCCCAATGCCAAAGAAGCATACATTAGCTTTTGTTTTTCTGTGCTCCCAAACACACTACATACTCCAACTTCCATATGGATGCTCTGATCTTACCTTCCTCTGCTTCTCAGGGACCCCTTCCACAATCAGAGGTTGTAATTCCCTGCTGTCCCTACTTGGCCTTGTTTTTTCCTGCCTGGGGCTGTGAAGTGATGTGGAAGGTGTACACAGCAGTATTAGCTCTACACTTGCTGGGGGGTCGCTGAGACAGGGGTGTCTCTAGAAGGCCAGAGAAGCTGTTTTGCCAAGGTGAGAGGAATGAAACAAGTGGTCCAAGGCTGGCCCAATATGCATTTCCATATGCAGGAAGAAAAGCAGTGTGATGGAGACAAATGCTGTTCCATCATAGTTCAGATGAAGTAAGTGTTCCAAGGACCACAATGAGAAGAAATTCTTGTTTTATGCAGCCCGAATATTCTTACAGTCTTGGAGATAGTTTCAAGCCCATTTCAGCCTTCCATAGCTTATCCTCTAGGCTTTTCTGAACTATGGCAATCTGTCCAGGAGCAACGTGGATGAGAGTAGTGGAGAATAGTGTTTTGCCATGTCACCTGTTGCACTGCACCTTGCTATATTGCCTGTGGGACACAGTAAAGTCCTCTTTCTCTGTTAAAGCAACATTTTTTTCTGTGCCAGAGCTGCACTGGCCAATCCAGCCATACCTGGATTATCTAGACAAAACTGTTTTAACCCACGTGCTGTCTCATGAAGGCTTTTTTATCTTTGTGAATAGCTAGACCAGAATAAAATCCTGGAGCCCTGGCTATCAGTTCTTAGTATTTTAATCACAAAACCCCATATCTCCCTAAAAGTGGCAGTGAGCCAAGGGGTTCTATGGCCTGAGTCCTGTGCACAACCTCAGCAGCATCCGCTCCGCTCCCAGCATCAGGGGTAAGAACCAGGAGGCTGGGCAAAACAAATTCTTCATTCAAACAAGTCAAGCAATCCAAATAAAATGCTTGATTTATGAATTCCCACAGCCTGCAGGCACAAAATGGCAAAAAAAAAAGGATATTTCTTTAGCCGGCCTGTGCTTCAGATTTTAATGGAAACGCTACAAAGACATTTTGTTTATTTTTCCCTACAACTCAGCTAGCAATTTGCCCGCGTTTCCTTAACTGCATTAGTGTGGGTTGCTATGTGGACTGGTGTTACTACATTTTGTTGCTCCAGGAGATGTCAGTTCAGTATGAACCACAGTAAGCAGTGCTGACAACAGCCCAACATTAAACAGGAATAAGAAACTCATCGAGATATTACCTCTTTTAAACCGCGGCAAAATCTTTCAAACACCCGTTTCATGTTGCCACCCTTCTCCATGGAGATCACTCTGGTGTGGTCCTCTTCATTAATCCAGACGAGAAATGTCTTGTCGTTGTTATGCCTGGTTGAGAGGGAGAAAAAGAGTATCTTTAAAAAGACAAGCCCTGAAAAATAATTCTCAGTATCCTTAGTTTTATCACCGTTTTTCAGGGCTGTGGAGAGGCTAAGCACAGCAAAATAATATTGTTTCATGGAGCTCGGGATTTGGGCTGCTTTCACAGCTGGATCGCCCATGCCAATGGCATTACGCAGGTTTCCCAGGCAGAGCGAGAAGAGCAGTTTTTCTGGCGAAATCATGCTGCCGTGGTGCTGAGCGAGGAAAACCGTGTTGTCCTCTAGCCCGAGCACAGCTAGGAGGTGCAGCAAAGGGAGAAGCCAAGCTCTGCATCCTCTGTCACCAAAGGCGGTTTGTATTGTTCTTAGAAAACTGTGCAGGTAGGAAAAAAACCTGAACATTAACATGCTGCTGGGGCGGTGAGCAGTATGTCCTTACTGAATTGTATTCTTCCCTAAATCAAATCCCAGTGCCCTCTGTATCACTTGGTAGCACTGAATTGCCAGATCAGTCAAGTTACATGTCCGAGGACAGCAGCTGCACGTTGCTTCCAGACAGCGCATTAGCGATGCTGGCTTGTCAGTCAAGATAAAAATGCCTGAAGATACCCACTCTTGCTTCAAACACATCGGTTGTGGCTAGGTTTATTAAGTGCTGGGTCAAACCTGAGGTCACTTTGTCTGGCTTTTTCTCCACTTTCTCTGTCTTCTACTACAGTCTTTCTACAGCACGTCGAGGGTGATTGATGGGATTAGACTCATTTTTACAAACAGTGGAATATTACCCAGTTTGAAACACGTGAAATTTGAAAGTTCAAGTTCACTGAGAGTCTGGCTTTCAGCTGATCTTTTGCAGCACCTCCTTTTTTTTTTGCACTTGGAGTTTGCCAATGCAACACTGAGGAGCTGTAAACATCCTGTGTCCTGACGTTACGGCCACCCAAGGTCCAGTTACCTCATCGTCAGTCACGTACAAATGTTCAGGGAAGGGTTTCCCAAATAGTCTGAGGCTGGCCTGACTCAGCTACCCCTTTAGGGTAGCTACCCCTTCAAATTTCACGTGTTTCAAACTGGGTCTCCCCCTTACTTTAAGGAACGTGGAGGGAGGCCACACTGAGCGCGGTTAAACCATGCCATCGCCCCTAGTGAGGTCGGTGGGAATAGTCCTGCAGCCCGTAACAAGGACAGGATTGCAATCATTATAAGCAAAATAATTCCCAGAATGTGTACTCTTTTTGACAACAATTTCTTGCAAGAGAAAGGCAGGTTTTCCAAATATGGCTTACTGAAATATTTTTCAATCATACTAATTTTTTTCCAGTCTGCCTGATATTTAACATGTAAAACAAGCCAAGAACCAGGTCTGTTTTATTCAGGAGATCCCCGAATAGTATTTATACTATTGGTACTTCTCCTGTTCCTTTGTGGAGACAATGAATGGGATGCCTCAAATTTATGCTTTTCCTCTTCCTCAGATTTAAATGGGAGCTAATCTGAAACTTGTTGAAATAAAAAAATCCTCACGGATTTCCAACAGGTCATCAGGTTTCACATGTAATAAGGTTTCGCAGCACCTGGTCCCCAACAGAAATCATGTTTATCTCATCACAGCAATACTGGCTATGCTTCTGAACATGAGACAGCATTGTCAGACACTGCTCGGAGAACAGTTGGGGTTTTTTTCCACATAAAGTTCCATCCTCAAAGGAAGGCAAGGAGACAGGCTAGGTGACTCCTCAGAATCTTTTTTAGCCTAATTTTTCAGAATTAAATCATCTGGTAATGCCTAGAAGTATACCAGGATGGATGCAGATGCTATGCACTGCACAGTCGCCCCATCCTCTGCTAGCGGGTGTGTGCACTGATCTCAGAGCTATTAACTCTTTCTCTCCACAGAAAATTTGGTATTTGGGCACAAAATATGTCAAGTGTGTTGTGAAAGTAGAAACAAACCTAGAACAAAAAAAGAAATTCACCTTCTTCTGCATCTCCTCTTTGTCAAGTTCATTTGGAAAGAAAGGGTTGCTTTCAGCTCTGGGAATTAAAATAACAGTCTGTCTTTGGACAGTGGGGAGGGGGACAGGAATTTGCAATGTGGTGTCCTGCAGCTGTATGGCTGGTGGTTCCCAGCAGACAGCATGGCTACAGTCTGGTGTTAGAGATGCTTTTGTAACCTCAGCTCTGCCTGCTGTGTGGTGACTCACGGGCTCTTTCCCAAATCAAATTTTTATGTAAAAATAGAAAAATGGAGATAAAATTCCAAAGAAGGACACATGCCTATGATGCTGTGTTGTGTGGATAATATTAGTGATGGCTTCTTGAATATAAAGGCCTTATCCATCCTGTTGTTCATTACTGGATTTTGGTTTNGCAAGGTTAGGACAAGCAAGGAGATTTGTAACACAATCTTTAAAACACGACACAAGCTTCTGCATGTCACACAACATACCAGATTCCTCTGGCATCTGGCCAGTCACGTGCCATCCCAGCACATGTTAGCAAAGGGGACACTGGCTTATCAAAGAGAAAATGATCCTGGAAACCAAAGTGGGGCCGAGGGGAGAGAGAAAGAGAGAGAGAGAAAACAAAACAAAATTCAAGTTTATTCAAGGAATCAGTATATCGCTGTCTAATACATTTTATGCGAGGGCAATCAATGTACAAGTAAATCACATAGTACAGCTTGTGAATCTGGTTCCTTATTCTGAAAACTAAAAGCAGTTTACCCAGGTGATTTTCTTGCAGATTCTTGCAGATTCTCACTGACATTGGTAATATGGCCATGTTTTGCCAAGAATATTTTTCAAACGTAGGGAAGAATGGGAGGTGGAGACCTAATACGACATACACACACCGAAGGGTACTCTGGAGGGACCTTACTGTTAGCACCAGAGATGTTTTCTGCATACAGACATGTTTCAGGGTAGGAGAAGGCAACGAGTCCTTAAGGATTGAAAAAAAATAAAAAATTCTAGTTCTGAAAGGTATTTCTCCAGCACAGAGATTTAGCAATTTATTCTGAGCATGAAGTCAAGGTAGGAATTAAACCAGTGCTAAGCTTGACCTTTTGGAATCACAGACTTGTTCTGTTCCTTAATAGAGATGTTATTTCTGATTTAATAAATGTAGCACTCGCTGTGCCACCAACTTGCCGTATTCCAGATAATTTAGGGTTTTTTTTAAAACTGAGCTGTTTTTTCCCCACAGCAAATAAGTATTTGATTTTCCTGTGTGTACTGAAAGATTATTAGTCCTTAATTTCAAACACTGCTATATCAAACACTGTGTGGGGGGTTTGGGGGGTTGTTGGTTGGTTTGGATTTTTTTTTAAATCCGGGGTTTAATTAAGAATAGTGAGGCAAGCTATCCAGAATAAATATGACATGGTAGACAGGTTCATATGCTTTACTTCTTTTTCCCTTTGGTGAAGGATTTTAGATTTTCATCTTTGAATACCCTCTGATGGACATGATGCCAGCAGAACCCCAACCGTGCAGAAAGAAAAGGTATAGAATTCTTTTTGCTCGTCACAGAGACACAACATTTCCTTCCTCAACTTGCTCCACTCGACACTTTTGCCTGAAAGAAAAATTCCCCTTTTTGCAAGAAAACAGCTGAGCATTGTTAGTTTCCCTTAGGTACATATGGCGCAAATCTGCAAAGTACCAAGTATGTTCTGTGCTGAATGCCATTCAGCTAGCACTGATTTGCTCTTACTGAGATAAAACGGTGCTTACTGAAGGCTGGTGGAAAGCCTGTTACTGTAGAGTTTCAAGGTCCTGAAGTACTGGAGTAGGTAAGCAATGGTATTAAAGACGGAATTTGAGGTTACAACATTCAATGCCCCGATTTCTATAAATTTGCATTACCATAAAAACAAACAAAAGGATGTAAAATGCTGTATCAGTGAAGCCTATTCCACTTCCCATAGGACTTAGCCTTAAGCCATGAAGAAATTATATTCTCCACAATCCTATTTCCACCTCTGCTTTCTGAGGAGATGCCTACTGCTGAAAGAGGCAATGAAATAAAAACCTGCAATAGGTCATCAACATGTCAATAAACATATCACCAAGGACATTCAATTAAAAAAGTTACTGACCTTACATAAATTCTTAACTCCTGGTTAATCCAGACTGTGACACCTAGTTCCAGGGTTATAAATAGTTATATTACTTCATCAGCTCCCTTTTGGTTGATGTTATGGATTAATGTGCCATGAATATAGCTAACAGGGTACAGCCATTCCTTTGGATATTTAAAATGCACATTCAAGGTTTGTTTGACATGTCACATGCTGTGACAAAATCCATGGTGAAAATCCTTGTGTTTCCATCTGTGTGACAATGAAAACTCTTGTTATGGGCCTGATCTTTCAAGTCCTTAAACACAGTTACAGGACTGGGAAAAGGTCACCTGGGTGCAGTTGGCTACATCCATTTTGGGGAAATTAGAATTGGTGTAGTTTTTACATAAAGAAATTACAGACAAAGCCCCCCACCCCGGCAGTCTGGAATACAGATAATACGTAATGCTTATCTCAATGTGATATTTTTAGTTAGAATGGTTATTAATATAGAAAATATCAATCTTTGCTCAAGGAAATTACCAAGAAAAAGTCCTGAGTTTGCTTCATCATTTGTCCAAAGAGGTGGCAGCAGCCATATATATTTGATTTGACACAGGTCTTGCCATCCAGAATACAACTCCACATTTCGGACCTCCACAGCGATGTCCTTAGCCAAAATATAGACCCTGGATGATTTGCCATTACATTAAAAATATTGACAGGCCATTAACTGCTGGGTTAATTCTGTGATTATCCTCCTTAGCTACACAGGAAAGCATGTACCCCAAAGAAAGATGAAGGTTAAGATAAATGTGAGTAAATGAAGGCGGTGTCAGCACTGGTGCTATACTTACATCAATAAGCTGCTGCTGATCCCTCTCGGACATATTGGTCAAGCTGTAGTACTTTCCAGAGAGGTCTCCTTTCAGCCCAGCGAGTGCGGTGACCACGACGTTCTCCACCTCTCTCCGCTCTGCCCTGGTGCAGGCAGGAGGAAGGCTGAGGCCCCGGATGCTGCGGCCAGTACGCACCCGGGATGAGAGGACATAGCGCTCATCAAATTGACCATGGGTGATCTGAAAGAAGAATGTTTCATTAGTTCACACACAGTCCCCTGTGTTGTACTCCCCTATTAGAAAAACCCAAATCCCATCGTGCAAAAAGAGGAAACTTTTCTACTCAAAAAAGAGGGGCATCTTTCTGCCCAGGCATGATGACCTCTCCATGAGATCGCAAATACTCAGGATACAAGGAGCCCCTCAGAGTTTCAGGCACGAGGAGGTTTTTTTTAGGAACAACAAGTTTCTTTGGCTGAATTAATGTGGCAGAGTAACCAGCCAGTCCTTCATGGTCCCAAGATATAAAGGAATCTGCGTTACTTTTGGAAACACAGAAGTGCGGAGAGGCAGGGGGCCAGGTCCAGGAGATCCTTTGAAAGAGAAAAGCCCAAGAAGATGGTAAGGCACAGTGTAGCTGAACTATGAAGGAAATACTAAGCAGCAGGTAAGGTCTGATCACATATACGTGGGCACAGTGGAGTCAACTCCTTCTTTCATTCCAACCCTTAGACACACAGTTGTCTGTAAGGTCATGAACAGACCTACAGTGCCAAGTGAGACTGTGGACCAAATGCTTAGTACACTTGGAACTGATGCCCCTGCCAGGAACAAGGTAGGGATGCAGCTGTCTTGCTGTTAGGGCCATGAATGGCATCCCACTTTCCTTAACCCTAAAATTACTCTCTTTGGAGTTGGATCAGGGAAAAGAAAAGTACTATTATGTACAATAGCATCACTATAAGAAGCAGCCCTGAGCCTTTATTGTCTCATCATTTGATTTCAATCCTACCTTGGATGCATCCAGGTCCGTGTGGTGCTTCATTGTCCGTGGATCATAGCCATTATGTCTCACTTTAATGACAGGATCAAAAATCTCAGCAAACACCTATGGAGTCAAGAGAATCTAGAAAGAGTCTGCAGCATCACAGAAATGCTTAAATGCACCAGCTTCAGCCACAGGAGAAGTCCCACGGCACAGGCTCCTGGATGACAGACGTAAAGGGGGCTTTGCAAATGCAGACAGGGGTAAATGTGAGAAGAGGGCGTGCGTTTGACCTAGAAAGTGCTCTGCAGCAGTTGCTCATCTTCACAATGAAAGGAAAGTGCAAATGCACCTTCCTTAAGTTATAAGCTTACTATAGTTACCACAGACAGGTACTGGATGTGGTGGCAACCAGATTAGGTTTCAGGATGTATTACCAACAGAACACACACTCAGAGTCCCCCGGCAGCTTGCCGCTTGTTTTTAGGTCATGCAGGCGTACCCTGTGTCTTCACTGCCATGGGATACTAGTCCTTGTTAGAGCCACTTGGCACAGGTGTGTCAACACCAATCACAATCACACTTTCAGGTGGATGAGAAGCAGTGGCACATATAAATGAGTAAACCAAACGATAGGAGCTGACAGTCCAGAGTGCCAGATGTCCCAGTCCATCCTTAGCAGCGCAGTGTTTGGGATGTTGTTAGGAGACTGTATTATAATAGGTACCATTGTATGGTAGAATGAAGGAAGCAGACCACAGAGGTCAGCAAAAATAAGAATTTTCTTCTTTTTTCCTCTTCTCCTCATTCCAGAGTTAAATAAACCTGTCCATCCTAATGCTGTCTGTCTTCAGCTTTCATCGTGATCTAAAAGCTGTGGTCCAAAAGCACTTCCCAGAAGACATTTTTGTTTCACTTCTACCTCTGCTGTTCCACAATGTAATTTCGATATTACCTTTATTTTGTGTGTCTCAGGGTTGCATAGCTTTGCCATAAACTAAGTTTAGTCATAGGAAGAAGGGCAGCTGCTGAAGGCAGTTAGCAGCTGCTCCTGAGCAGGTACTTTTTATTAACTTCAATTGCAGCAGAGCGGGCACCTGTAGTAATGCCTCATATTCATGCATTTCCTAATGTGGAAGAGTAGGGAAAACATCTTTATGCACATGGCCTGCCCCTTATGTACTCTTTGGGATACAGTGCATACCCTACCAGGAATCTGTCTTCATCTAAGGAGCTCTTGTGAACGACACCACGAAAACTGAACCAAATACAACACTATTTTGGAAATGTCTTACCTCATAGGATTCTTCATCACCTGCAACCATGCCTACAGTTTTAATGAAAGGATGGCCAGGATTGTCAACCCCGGTTTGGATGCACTGGTCCAGGGTGTAGCCATTGGGAGTCATCTTGTCCCTTAGCCGGGAGTAAATGCCCGGTGTGAGGCACTCAGCCATGCAGTTGTTATGTTTGCGGAGATCAGGATAGTCGGCGCTGAAGAGAAGAAGAATCCCAAGCAATTAATGCAGTACCTTGGAAGAGTAATCCTTGCTAGTTTATGAAGCTACTAACGGGATCATGAGATACAGAGTGCACAGCACAGTTCAAAAGTATAATTAGTTCTTGGTGTATCTGTTGCATTAAATTTTAGGAAGGGTGGAAGATTCAGGTCACTGAAAGTACCCCACGTTGCACACTGGTGGGCCACCACACCGACAGGCAATTACAGCTTTCTGCAGCTTGGGGCCATCAGGAAAATGAATCCCAATGAGCTCTGAAAGTATGCTAAGCCCCATTAAGTCTCTTCTGAGACACTCCTATTCAGAAATAAAAGAGCTCTAACTCTTGTTCGAGCTCTTGTCAAGAGCTCTTGTTTTGTTCAAGTAGGAGGGGAATGAAGTTTAGCTGAAGAAGTTCTTTGTAATTTGGAGCCCAGGTGCTCTTACAGCTTAGTGGACATCAGTGGTACTGTCTGATCTATGTCAGCTGGGAAGATCATTCTTCTACAATATCTGGTTTTGCTTTAATGGCATTGTTATTTACAGAAACCTGCTTGGTGTACTAAGCCAGGGAAAATAAAGATGTTATGCTTTAGCAAGGCATTTTTGCAGACCAAATCTACCCCGTATTGGTGATGATTTGCTTTATGCACAAGTCCATTATTTCTGTAAGAATATATTTTAACTAGAATACAATTCACTACTTAAAAAAAAAAAAAAAAGGTCTGTCAGAGCCTGATCTGTATTGTTTTCCACAAGTATGGCCAGCAAAGTCAATCTGCAGACAAGGAGGTCTGTAATTAATTTCTAATCATCAGCCAGCCAGTTTGTAACACAATTAGGCGTACTTCAAGTACAGCAGTTATATGGGAGTTCTCTTTACTACTGGCATAATGAAAATATTTTCACATTTCCTGATGGTAGAGTCTGTACAATCAGCCAGTCCAACAGGTTGAGCTGAAAAGCGTTCAACAGCTGATGAGACAAAAAAAGGACTAATTCAGTGCTCTGCCTAAAATTTGAAACATTTCTTAGGCTTGTCATTGTTCGGCAATGCACTTTTTGAGTGTTGATGCTATCTCACATCCCTGCTTTCTGGTCTTGAAGGCCATTGTTTGTTCTACCTAAAACTGAGGTTATTAATAAAGGGTGCTGTTTTTCAGGTCACGCAGCCCATGGACAGACACACAGATGGTGTGACCGCGTGAGGGCTGTATAGTTTTGATAGGGATCTTGTTCCTACAAAGAGTTAAACATTGCTCCTAGCCCAGTTAACAGGGCACTGTGCTCAGCTGACTGCCTAAACCCAAGTCCTTACCTTGGAGGGAAGAGTTTCCGTTTTTCCTGAACAGCGGCCTTCACATTTTGCTGGTTGAGGAGGTACCCGGTGGTTAGCACCCCTGTACCTGCGGCTGCAAAGAGTGCAGTGGTTGCACGGCCAGCCAGGAGACGACAGAAGGTGCTAGCCATTCCTCTCGGAGGATACGATGCCTGGAAGAGAAGACAGCCCAATGTCAACCCATAAGTCCTCATATGTCAACCCATAAGTCCTCATACAGTACAAATGACAAGTAAAACCTCATTTTTAGTGGTAGCCCTGTAAAAGAAGAAATTTATTTTTATTATTGGTTTGCTTTTAGGTAGCATGTTCAGAAAAATGGTTAGTATGTACATGTATTATTTCTATACCTGTACCTTAGGTAGAGTTGGAAATCCATTGAGTTTTTTGGTGTTGTATTGAGCACACAACTCTAAACCCAACACCCTGAATATTTTAATTGTTTTAATTACTTAGGGCCATAATTGAATTTTTTAGCAACAACACCTTCATAGCAGCAACACATTATACAGAGACATCTTTTCAGTACCAAAAAGGTACAGCTACTAATGTGGTAGGATATCACATTACCTAGGTTGTTCCCTTCAGTGCTATCACCTACAGAAATTCTTGCATCTTTTCCATGGTAGCTGGACCTGTTAAGCACTTCGCCCTTTTTTTTACATATGAATAAACTTGGGGTAGGCTTCAATTCATCATCTGGCTCACACCATGGGAAGGGGGATATGCTAGCATGTTCATAGTAGAGCTACGGGTTTGGGGTTATGTCTGGAGTACAGCAGATCTATAAGTCTAGGAGAGAAGACGGTATGTTCTGTGAAAGTCTGAAGAAGACAATGCACATTTTTTCTTCCAAGAATCAGAATTTGACTAGTATTGCCGGTGACTGAGTTCCTCAGGTAGATATAACTCCTCTTTAAAGAAAGGACACAAATTCCAATCTGTGTCATTAACAAAAGCTTATTCTTAAAACTAGCCTCTGGTAAACCATATTTGGGAAATGGACATGGAATAGTTACAAGAAAACATTAACTTTGCCAAGGATATGCTGCTTCAGTTGTTTTTTCAAAGTTTTAAAAAATGTAATTGTGTATGTAATCTCTTCACCATTCTTTCGGAGGTTGAACTAAGCACTGCAAAGCATTTGGTTTTATTTTCAGTAAACAAAGTGTTATAATGTCCAATAATTTTCATGTGGATCTGGGCTAGTTAGCCCAAAACCCTGTAATTCTTTGCCTTTTCCACTCCTGTGTAAAGACAAATGCAACGTTGCACCTAGATATTCTCACTTGGTAAAAAGATCTTCTCATCTGCTTGCATGCTTTTCTGTTGCAAAGCAGTGTCTTCTTTGTACTTTAGTCACCTATGTAAGATGAGAAACACGGCTGGGTTTCAAGTTTGAGTCATTTGTTTCATGTCCTGTATCTTGTTTAAATGATTTTATACCTGAGTTTTGTTATTCTGTCTCCTCCATGCCTGCAATATGCAATATACATTTATCTAACTTTCCTTCCAGAGAAAGATGCTGCCTGATTGACAGAAATGTCAATCTTTTTTCACTGAAAGAATTAACCTAAAACAGAAATGGGGAGAGACCACACAGGGAAGGCATTTATTTCTTTTTTCCCCCATTAGAAATACACTGTGGTTTACTCAGTTATTCCGAGTCCTCGAGAATTAGTTGCACAGCACTAGAGTATAATGAAATATGTGCTGACACCAGGCTGGGACAGGAGGCAGATCATCGACTGTAGCCTTATCTTATCTCTGGGAGTGGCTCCCCTCCATCCATGAATTCATTTAGGTGAGTCGCAGGACAAGCTTTCATGACTGCAACAGGATTTCTCTCTCCCAAAATGCAGTGGGAGAATGTTTGACTGTAAATCAAAATCAAATATGAGGTTTGTAATGGAGGGTTTTTGTGCTTCTTTCCTTTCTGTGTATTTAACAGATGGTGCTTGTGCCTTTTCACAGTATAGCATCCCCATCCTACACTGTGGAAATATTTGCTTATGACTAATCTGCACAGAACTATTATTGTTATACCAAAGTGTCTGGGAAACAATACATGTATTTTCATAGCATCTCTATGTATTTATAGTTGTGCTTCACAGATGCCATCTTTACTGCAAGGAATTGGCTGGCAGTCAAAATCCTGTCCTGAAAATGAGAAGCCGTATCAAAATCCCACTGCAGACAATGACATTATGACTTCAATGACCCCGGGCACTCATCAGCATCTCCATCAGCCTGGATTTTTTGGGAGCTTCTAAATCCTGTGTCACTTTAAGGGACAAATCCGGTCCGTGGTCCGTACATCTGATTAAATGAGAGGAATCATGTGCAGTATGTATTTAGAAAGAAGTGTGAGGCACAACAGGATAATTATAACGCTTCAGAAATAACCAGAGCAGTGCACCTATTGATTACATTGTGTACCGCAGACTAACAGGTAAAGCTAACAGCCTCAGGCAGGTCATTATATTTAGCCATGTCACATATGTGCTGGCAAGGCTGCACTGTGGTGTTTGCTGTTTTCACACAACCTCCATTCTTTGTACTAATGCAATGTGACATGAAAGTCCCATCCTTTGTAGCAGCAGCTATTGGTTGACTGGCTGCATGTTTTTCTACCTTTGAGCCTTTTCCAATGATCAGGGATTCACAACAGATAGAAGCAACATCCCAGCCAGAAAGTTGCTCTCTGGATCAACGTGATGTTGTGGTCTGGGACTGGAAGGTAGGTAGAGTGTGCTCTTTGCTAGGCACTTGGCATTAATTTATTCTGGAGGAGCTGAGTACACGGGAGATCTACGAGGGTGACAGATGCTAGAAGCTGCTCTTTGTGATTTCTTTGGGGGACAAACCATGCTTGCCAAAGATGTTAAAAGCTAAAGGTTGTTTAGCTTCTGATTCAGTGCTTCTTGTGTCCTTCGCTTTGCCCTTGCAACAGCTTTTGGGTAAAAGAGCACCTGATCCTGGAGCAGCTGAGCAGAGCAAACCACCTGCAGAATGGGTTGTGTGAAAAATACCCTGGGTGGCTGCCGGTAGATTGGCATCCTTGGCTTTCAGGCTGAACGGCACCGTGTGCCTGAGGTGTAAGGTTGTAACAGAAATCCCAGCCTGCGGACAGAAGAGAAGTAAACCAGCTGGAAAAAGAAATAGATGAACCTGGGGGAAAAGGAACCAGTTTGAAAAGGCAAAGAGACTTCCTTTGTAACTCAAACAGTGAAGGCTTTGTGCCATGGCTGATCTGCGATGATACAAGGACGTTGTACCTTACTCCTTCTACTCCTACTACTAATGAGGATGAGTAGCCCCTTCTCACTCTTATTTGTGCCAGTCTTTGACTGGATGTGCAACGTGGAGCTTTAATCCCTAAAGCAGACCCTCTCAGCATGGACAGTTTCATTGTACCCTTCTCCCTTGTTCAGGCAGAATCAGCAGGTTTCTCACATTTCAGGTCTGACATGCTAAACGGGTCTGTACCTTTGGGACAGAGTGACTGACTTTTGGACACCTGACCAAAGGCAGATTTTATGCTCATAAAACTGTTTTCCTTTTGAGTTTTAATAAAGTCCCATAACACAAGTATTTTTCTCGTTGGCAATGTTGTCTTCCATTGTGGCTGCATGCCTTGGACCCCGGACATTCTTGCCTTGTTGGATCACAGAAAAGGTTTTTCTTACCCAGAGGCAGGCTCTACTTTACCTGACAGATTCTCCTATAACAGCTCGTAAAAGCCTCCAACACTGGAGATGCCNCTTAAAAAAAAAAAAAAAGAAATCTGAGTAAGATGAGTAAGATAGGCTTTTTTTTTCTTTTTTTTAAAAAACTATTGTCTAACTACACATCCCTTGTTACAGTTTAAGCCCAGCACTCCTCAGCCGAACATTTCCTTCCCCAAACTTTACAGTTCTGTAAGCAGAAGTTCAGTTTCTGTCTTTACCAGTAAGTGCCTCAGCTTTTTAAACCCAGTCACTCCTGCAGAAAAGGTGACTCTGCTGAGAAGGTGACCTGACAAGCATCAATCATAGCATCACGTGGCTGCTGCCTGCAGGAACTGGGAGACGACAGCTGGCCTTATCTTCTGCTCCTTAGGTAGGACCTTCTGACTGCAGCGTGGCATTGCCATCGCAGGGACCATCATTTGTGACTGTCAAATGCAAAGGGTCTAGGGGAACATGAAAGTTAGAATTTCTTATGAGAAGGAAAACATCATCTGGACGGCTGTGGAAAGGTTGACTATAATCCTTTTTATCAAAATGGTGTAACGCCTAATTCAATAAACAGCTCTTGCCACAAGGGTGGGCTATAGTTCTGAATATAAATGCATATAATACTGCAGCACAAACTGAGTCCACGTTATGCCTTGCACAGGTAGTCCACATACAATCAAAATAGCACAAATAGACTTGCACAAAAACTTGCAAAAGTTCAGCAAACAAAGTTTTAACATAATGAGGGTACATAATGAACAAGGCACTTTATTTGACAGGAAGCGAGACCATTTTGTTTTGGTTTTCATTTTTTTCCTGCTAAAAATAGCATGATGTATAAGTAACTCATTGCTTCAAAACAAGCATGTCAAAAAGATCCGTTCTGAAAGAGCCTCAAACTATAAAAAATTCTCATCAAAGCTATTTGTCAAATCTGACCTCAAATCATTAACAGATCCAGCTGTTTTTTTCCCCACAGAACATGTCAACCTGCCCTAACAAGTTTGCACCATCACCGCCTCTGTGGATTCGGAGAATCATAATTATTCCAGCCAAAGGTGTCGTTAAAGGCGTAAGGTTTTTCTAAGAACACTTTACCAGAAATACCATGCTGTGATTCAGGTTTCACTGCAGACTATCATTAGTCTGACACTGTAAGTATTTCACTTTCATCGGGGAAATTTAACCATTGCACAGCCTAAAAAAAAAGAAAGTGCACGTTTTTCTTTTGTAGGTGTTTTCTAAGGGTCTTTCCTTGTGCTTATGATGATAGAAAATCCATTTTCTCGTACATGCCTATAGAGCTACTGTAGCACAGCTGGGAAGGAGAAAGATTAATTTTTCATGATCAGAAGAACTTCTGTGACTTTCAGTTTTAACGCTTGAAAAGGAATCGAGCGCTTGCCTGTGCTGATCAGGTGTGCTGGAAGGAAAACAGCTGCATTAGGAAAGCATCTGCCTTCCCTTTAAAACTATCCAGAGAGAGTATGGTCTGGAGAAGATAAAGGAGTTCCAAGGGTTAATCAACCTGAGTTAAAAAAATAAATAAAACTCTTATCTTATTTTTGGCCTGCATTTGTTTGCCTTCAGTTTGAATCATTGGCTTTTGTTATTACTTTCATCAGTTTGTTGTAGAAATTTCTACTTATTATTTGTTCCACACGTAGCTACTTAATAAATAGCACCTTTTATCACTCTCCATCAGTTTTTTTATCATATTTTCCAATTTAATAATCACTCTTTTAGCTCTTCCCTGAACTCATTCCATTTTGTTTCATCCCCAGCATCCTCCTGATACTGGAATGGTCATGTCATTCCAGTATATGGTTGTACCAGGTCTCCCAAAGGGAAGCAGCAGAGCATCTCTGCATCTACTAAGTAGCTTTTGTATTCGGAAATCATATCAGCCCCTTGGGAGCACAGCGGTTCACTAAAAGGGGCATGCTGTGGTCATTGCCTGCCAAGGGCTGCCCCTTTTGGGAGTTGCACAGTTCCCTGAACTGTGAGTAGGGAGTGATGACTGTGGTCCTCAGCACGGCCTGGGGAGCTTCCTGATCGAAGCAGCCGGGGAACTGTTTCTGATACGGACATAGATACACTTCCAAGTGAGATTATGTGATGGGGTTGTCTGCAATAGCAGGAACCTGGTTAACTGATCACTCATATCAATTTTTTTACTGTTACTTTCACTTTCCTTTTAAACTGGAATGCTTCCTAATAAGCGGAGTTTTCTCCTCTGTTGTGGGATTCTGAATGTACTGATAAAATATTCTTAAATGGTTCCCAATTATCATCTGTGGTTTCCTACTTGAAAATTGTTTCTCTGCTAAATGTTTTATAACTGCACCAACCTTGCAGAAGATTCAAGTTCTTTCAGTGCACCACAAGCTACATGTGAATTTGGACTTTATTTTAGTAACACATGAGACAGAATTAGCTGCATCTAAACCTGCATTTAGATTTTTAGTTCTGTGACCATCTCTTCTTCAGTTGTCCAAACGAGGTCTAATTTCTATGGTGTTGGACGCAATCAGGGAGCGAAGAGCATGAGCTTCTCAAATCCCCTGGCAGATGGCAGAGGTACAAAAAATGCACCTCATGAGCACTGCGTTGCCAGCCAGTGCTGTAACTGGGAGGATGCACCTGCTTCTGCTGCACATGGCGTCACTCGGGTTTGGCTCACCAGCCCTCTAATGTGAGTGCCAAGGTTGCTGGCTCTTATGCAATGGTCCTATTCAAGTCATTTATCTTCTGCTTTTCCTTACCATGGTCAGGGCTCATCTGCTCAACTGTCACCCAGCATTTACAACACGTCTGTCTTCCTTTCCTTTGCAGATAGCGTGGTCTTCAGCAGCGCCCACAGCTGGGCATCCTTTAACTGCTGAAGGTGGAGGGCAAGATGTACATCTCAGATGGTATCCAGCATCAGGCGGATTTTCTATAGGTAAAGTGGCAGGGAAGGTTTTGGGTTTTTTCTTGTTACTCAAGTGTGCTGCAAGGCACTTTGGTGGCTCCCAGTATTTGAATCTGACAAATGCTTGGAATACTTGCCTCGCACATTTTCCCCTTGTTATGTCATTCTGCTCATACTTTGGATACTGGCTATGCCTCATGGTTAAGATGTCTTTTGTATGCCTCCAGGATTACTGATGCCTTTGGCCCAAGGGCAGGGGATGGAGCACAGCTCAGTATCTCTGAGTGCGGAATTTGTCACTGGCAACACGTCCTTTGAAGTTTTATTTCCAAGGTCATTTGTACTTGCACTATCAGTTGGAGAAAGCAGAAATACTGTTGTACAGCAGAGAAGAAACACAGAGCAGTTGCTACTTATCCTCCATGCACCAGCTTCCCTCCTACAGTGAATAGTTTTGATTACTTCCTTACAAGTCATCTTGTGGATCAATGTCTGCAGCGGTTAATTGTGAGGGGAGTAAATGCAACACTGACTTAAAGTAACAGCCACTAAGCTGTACAGCATGTAGCGTTAAGTGTCTGCAAAAACAAGGTTTCTTCATTTCCATCTTCTGACCACATTGGCACCATAAAGGGAAAGCAAAATCAGAGTCAACTCGGCCTTGCCTTCTCCAGCACAGTATTCCCATATGACTTATGGCCAGTGAATCAGCAAAACCTGTCTGAAAGGTCATGATCTTAGAGGTCATAGCTTTTATCTCTCTGCTCTCCCCCAAGATATGCTCAGCTAACTGTAACCAACCTTCAGGACATCAATATCCTGCCAGAAGTGCATTTTGGTTTTAAAACTGGATTTTAATGTATGTATCACTGCTGCAAATCTGGTGCTGGCTGAGAAACAGCCCAAAGGATTGCAACCATCATTTAAGGTGGAGGGGCTGTTTGTAACCATAGTTGGAACCCCAGGATGAAAAAAAAATGGGGAATGCCTATTTCAGGGCCTTAAACCAGTTTTCCCTCTTATTCACAATGCACCTAGATTAAAGCCTCTGTTAATTGTGAAGTTACTCTGCAGAAAAAGTATGGCTTTTGTACAGCAGGTCCCTGATCAACACTAAAAAGATCCTTCTTTTAAATCAACAAATTAAGAAAACTCTGACATTGCAAAACTCCCCTTGCTGCTCTGGCCAGAGGCTGCAGAGGGTCTGCAGGACATTTGACTCGCAGGTACCACCATGCTCAGGCTGCCTTGGCCATGTCCCATTGCACACGGGGATCCTGTGATCTGCACACAGGCAAAGCTGCTGCATGCCTCTCTGGGAACTTCAGAGGAGCATCAGTCATCAGAAAAGCACAACCTCTTTACCCTTTAAGGAACTTGCAAATTTTACTATACTTTTAATATTTACAAAATAATGCTTTTGCTATTACTTTTTCACTTTCTTGAACTTGTTTTAAAGAGGAAGTTGTTGGCTCCTTTTTTTCTCTTAATGTATTTTAACACAGGTATTGGTTACCCTATATTTCACACTAGGCAGCACATGTGCTTTTAGCCAAGGAGGGAATGAAGGTACAAGGGTTACAGTGACATTTCTAGAAATAGAACTAGATTAAATATTTGAACCATGTCATGGGTGGTATTAATTGCCACACCATGTGATCCTGAGCGACATTTTAGAGGAATGGCAGAGTCACAGCTAAAGTTCACACAGGCTTATAATCACAGATAATGTAGACGCACATCTTAAACTGTTAAGCCGTTTAGCTCACGGTATCACTGCAGTGAGCTGAACTTTCACGTGGTGGAGGGAGGAGGAGGCTGGTCTCTTGTATTTGAGAAGTAATTCCTTTGAGCCATCCTTAGCTTGAGCTAAAGCCTACAGATGCCAGTGGAAAGTTTTCTCTGCCCGTCTATGGAAGTTGCTAGCACCTTAGAAACATCTGAAATAAATGTCACAAGAGACTACATGCATGAGAGACCATTTTTAGATGCCCAGAAACCAGTTTACATTGCTCTTGGTTTGCTGTATCACTCTACAGGTTCAGAGGCTAAGATACAAATTAAAACCTTAAATCTCATAACGCAATAAAGGTAATTTTTTTCACTTTCTCATAGATCACCCTGAGAAAGACTCAAACCTTTTTGACTAGTCTGTGTTTAAGATACAGTCTCCGGAGTGTAGAAACAATGCCAGTGCAGACATCGTTCTTACTGTGCCTGAATCACAGCATGGAATATCTCTACAAAAAAATCAGCCAAATTTCAGTTTCTTTCTCCTTGTAATGCCAGAGGTCAGTGAATGGTTATAAAAATGTAATAATTTGAAAAAAAATTATCTGAACTATGAATAGATTCGTATGAATAGAGTAGACACGGAAAACACTGTGACTCTTCATAGGTCAGACAATGACCCCTTAGTAACAACATGATTTTTGATTTCTGTCAGCTGAAGGTCTGGCCAGTCAGACCTGACCTGGTGAGACTCAGAAGCCCAAGTTCTCCTACTGAGGTCCAGCCAAGGTGCAGGGAGTAATTGCCCTTCTGAATCAATCTGACACTATTTTACAGAGCTCACAGAGAGCTACAATCAAAGTCACAAAAACCTTATTGAATTAGAGATGTTTTCTCTGAATTTGTTACACATCTGCAAAGGGACTTATTTTTCCCTTACTTAAACTGTTATTTAAGGGTCAGCATTTGAAGCAGCTGCACAGTGGGCTGGCACATTTTTACCTGCACTTTTACCTGCACGCATTATTTATGCAAATCAATAAATTACAACCAAATTACACCACATGCTGTGGTGCTTTGAGTTCATTTTTAATAACCCTTGTATTTGAAATGCTACCATTTGAAGCTAGAAAAGCAATATAGGTAGTTAAACTGACCTTGAAGCTGAAGGTAGAGACGTCCTGCTGCCTGCAGCGAGCCCAGAGTGTAAAGGGAATAACAAGTTGCTGTGCTGACAGGAGCCCAGGTAATATGAGACGGGGAAAAGGAGGTGAGGGAAACGAAAATAATTGCTGCAGTGGCCAATCCTATTTCACTGGGTTACATGAACGACATTTGCTCGCACAAGGGTGCCCTTGACATAAGTGGGATGTGGCAGGAGGGGGGCATGCAGCAGTTGGGTGATGGCAACATCATCTTTCAAACGCTTCTCAAGGGGAAGGAGTTCACGTCAGCAAATGGTTGGCCAGATGCCTAACTGCAACGAGATGCACCTCCGCTGATTCACCCTCAAGGGCCCGTTTAGTGACAGCCAAAAGAGAAAGGCCAAGAACAGCTTCTGTGCCGGATTGCCTTGCCTGCCTGAACAGCTCCTGAGAACCACAGAGAGCAGGATGAATCCATCTGCACACAACCCAGATGGAAGCGGGTCAGAGGAGGGAACGGGACCCAGAATGAGCTGAGATCACAGTGGGCATTTTTTTTCCCCCTTACTTTTTAATTCACAACGTCAGTTCTTGACCCTTCATAAGGTGAACCAGTGCAGAAATGTGCCATGTAAAAGGAGGATATCTGAAGCCTCCCATTTAGAATTACTATAGCTACATAGTTGTAAAGTACTGGAAGAAATAACATGTGACAGGTCAGAAAGCAAAAAGGAATAATCAATTTCATTCACCTAGCTCTGCTCCCACTGGAAGCTGAATGTTTATTGAGGCTGACAGAGGAACACAGAGGCCAGTACTGTGCAGCTTTTAAAAATCCAAGACTTTAAAATGCTTTTTCATTTGTACAGTTAATATTCCTTGAATTATACGTAGCAATTTCCTAAACCCAAATCTCAGATTTTTGAAACTTTACAAAACTTAGACATCTCTCCCCCAGAATGTCATGACTTGTTTGGATTAATGAGAGCCATGCATGCCCACCATAATTTAAAACAAGACAGCCACTCCAGATTAATGTATCTGGACTACCAAGTATTTGAAGCACCCCCTCATTACCACACCTGCTTTTTATCAACCCAACACTATGTTTCTGGTATTGATAGAAAAAAAAAAATAATCCATTTGAGGATCTTTTGAGGTAACATGAGTACAGAACTATGAGCACAACAAATCCACCCCTGTGAAGGAACTGGCAGAGAAAACAAAAACCAGCTTTTCCTTTTGTATTTGGTGAGAGCTCCTTTGTGGCTGTGCCACATCTTTTGCTCCCGCTGTAAGCCCCCCAGCCTGCATTTAATGTCATTTCTTTGTCAGCAACACAGCCCCCACACTCCAGTTCAGCAGCTCACAGCTGAGGTGTGTATCTCATTTTAAATTTTTGACTAAAAGCAGCCTTTTTCATAAAGCCCTTGAACAGACAAAGGCCTTCGCCTTGAAGTAGGTGATACCATGAACTGAAGTGCGTTGCTGGCTTGCGCAGATGTTTAAGCTATTTTGCAGCTCAGAGCCTGGAAGAACCAAAAATGCAAACAAAACTCATCCTGCTAGCTTACTTTGCAAACACCTGGCAAACAATGTTAGCAGCTTCCCTTATGATTTCTATATATGTATATGATTTCATATAACGTATCATTAATACTAAAAAATAGCTTGGTCTTACTACTGTTCTTTGATCTATTTTGTGAGGAACTCAGTTACAGAAACAGTTGGGATGCTAAGATCCATGCAAGATAACGCCCCGTTTACATCTCTCTCTAACCTAAATATTGCTGTGAAGTCTCCCAATTAAAATGTCTTCATTTCATTGCTTGTGCTGAGTGTTAATTCAATTGCTATTCATACTAATGCCATCTGTCCCCGCACAGGGAGTTCAGCTGAAATTCAGCAATAATTTGTGTCCTATTGGAGTTTGTTGTGGAAGCTGCCGAACAGAGAAGTTACTTACACAGACCAGACAAAGGTAATTTTGTTTTATGGGAAGGCCTCTCTGATTAGCACAATTCTTTCAAAGAAAATGTCTATAAAATCAAATTTCAAGATGTGGGAAATAATTTATTACTAATCAAAGGAATCAGGACAGAAATTATAAGCCTAGTTATTCTTACTCAGTATGTGTATCAAATTAGGAATTAGAGGATACCGTATTAGTTCTGAAGAGCTTGCAAGGACACTAATTGCTAGCTCTCCTGCTGTTGGAGTCAGGGCTCTGCTATTGTACAGCTGCAAAGAGCCACTACACACAATATCCTTATAAGCTAGCAGTCAGCTCGCCCCCAGTGCAATTCAATTTCGATGGGTCTTTAAGTCTTGAGATTCCTAAAGACAGACTTAGAATAATGCAATGAAGCATACCATCTTGGGAATAAGTATAATTGTTTACCAAATGGTTACCAGACTGCTTACTGAGGTTTCCCTGAGACCGCAGATGTTCAATATCCACTTACATAGAATATACGCAGTCACTGAGATCTCAAACTGGAAAAACATTCCATTTTGCAGTGGCATTCAACCACTTACACCCCACCGAAGTTGATGGAATTTAAGCAAGTACTTGGTGCTAAGGATGAGCACAAATTCACGGTGACCAAGTGCATAAGTAGGCACAGAACAGTCCTCCCACAGTTATGATTACTCCAAAGAAAGGCACCTTTAGGTGCTAATACATGTGTACTAAATAAAGAGCTCAACTAGATCAAACCAACCTGTTAAAAATAACCCCAGTTATTTTAAGTTATTGAAGTTGCTCTTCACAGAACATCCACCACATACTATAGGAAAGGTTCTCTATAATTAGCAGTGTGTTTTCTGGCCAAAGGGAGGAGAAAAGGTTTTCCTAAAAATGGAGTTGACCCTTTGGGAAAGCAGGAATATCCAAAATCCTTACAACAGAACCATGTGGCCTGCAGCACAATTGCCTAAAAAGTGATCACAGTATTTTTGCCAGCTGTGTTGCAGACTACATTGCACAGTATCACAATACGTATGTTTTTAATTAGAGCCGCAAGTCTGAAGGTAGGAATTTTCCAGTGTAGATCATGCATGTTAAAGGGGCGACTATTGTATTTCAGATAATTTCAGCCCTTTGAAAAGTTGCTCTTGCATGACATTTTGGAGGAGCTTTTGTCTCATGTAAAAAATTAAAAAAGAGTATTCGTATTTCGTTGGAACGCTATTTTCTCTCAAGGGTTTATGTTGAGAACACGATTACAAACATTATTGCCTTACAAGGGGAGACTTTGACATCCTCTGCTCTCTGACCCAGCAGAGGATATTCATTCTGTTGTTCCACTGCTGCTGCAGGGTCAGCCACTGCTGGGGGTAGAGGCTCACAGTGCACCAGGCCATTGCTTTTTCCTCAAAAACACCCCAACTCTGGATCTGGATCTCTCATACTAGCCTTTCCACAGGTGGCATTCTTATTCCTCTCATAAAACAGTGCTGAAAATGCAGCAGTTAATTTAAAATGACCAAAATGGTGAAATTAATCAGTTCTGAGATTGTGATTGTCAGGGAATTCAAAAGAGTAATGAGTAGAGAAAGCCAGCCAACAAACAGGTTCAGATATGTTGAACTCTGGACACCTTCCCCCTTTCTACCATGTTGATCCAGCATGTTTTGTCATGGAAACTCCAGCAGGCATGATTAGAGAAGGAAAAAGGTGCTCTTCTTCAGATGGCTCTCCCGCTGGAGATGGAATTTTAACAGTAAATGAAATGGAATAAGTAAAACATTTAGATTTAGAGCAGAATAGAAAGCGTTGATAGGACTTTGTGCCTTCTCTGGCTGGAAAAGTTACTCCTTTTAATTTATGTGAAACATATATAGGAAGTAGACATGATTTATACATATTGTCCCCTATCTGTATAAATGAAGAGCTTCCAGGAAGAGTAGTGGGAGAGAACACAAGCCTAACTATTACACAAGTAATAATTATTGCTCTGTTTCTGACCCATCCATGTAGGCACGTGCACACCATGAGCATGAAGTGTCTGAATCAGAGAGGCTTACACAGTGGAGTTGCTGCCTCTAGGAAAACAAACTTGAAATTGTTTCTGCTGCTACGCTTACCGACCCACATGTACAGGGTTGGCTCCAGCAGTCAGACTATTGGAATGAACACCAGTGATTGTTTCAGTGCTCTTCAAAACTGGAAATTTCAAGCAAAAATCTGCTTTTCTCAAATCTTACTGCTTCGAGGCTATACACAGATAGGGCCAGAACATTAGAATATAACTTTCAAGGCATAGTTCAGTCTTCACAATTCTCATTCATTATTTTTGCACAATCAGTCAAGACCAACTTCAGCTTTTTCTTCACAAAGTTGAGGATTTTGAACAGCCTGTTCCACCTAGCATCCCCCTCTTTCTTCATGGTCAAGATTAAAAAGGGTTGTATGCTGTCAGATTTCCTTGGAGATTTGATCATTTCAGTGAGTCTATAATTTTACAGAGTATTTAGTTGTTTTCTTGCAACATACTAAAAAGTACAAAACAGCTTCCCCCCTGCTAAATACTTCTTATACAATAATCCATGATCTTACTGTGCCCCGTAAGATCATGGAGCGGACATGTTGAAACCTATAGAAGCTGATGAGCCAACATGACAAATTGTGGCTGACTAATCCAGTGGTCCTCTATGATGGAGTGACTGCATCAGTGGACAATGGAAGAGCTACGGATGTCATCTATCTGGACTTCTGTAAGGCCTTTGACATGGTCCTCCACAACATGCTTCTCTCTAAATTGGGGAGTTGTGGGTTTGATGGATGGGCAGTTGGATGGATAAGAAACTGGATGGATGGTGGCACCTGAAGAGTTGCAGTCAATGGCTCAATGTCCTGATGGAAACCAGTAACCAGTGGTGTCCCTCAAGGGTGCATACTAGAGCCAATACTATTTAATAACTTCATTAATGACAATAGGAAGTAGGATTGAGTGCACCCTCAGCAAGTTTGCAGCTGACAGCAGGCTGAGTGGTCCAGTTCATTCACCAGAGGGAATGAACTCCCTCGTCATCCAGAGGGACCTTCACA
The DNA here is from genome assembly GCA_003993805.1 of Himantopus leucocephalus. NCBI lineage: Eukaryota > Metazoa > Chordata > Aves > Charadriiformes > Recurvirostridae > Himantopus > Himantopus leucocephalus. The sequence goes on from RSEF01000031.1 coordinate 57,078,632, forward strand.
GGCTGGATGAGTGGGCCAGTGCAAACCCAATGAAGTCCAACAAGGCCAAGTGGAAGGTTCTGCACCTGGGTTGGGGCAATCTCTGATATCTCCCAGTAGAGACTGGGGGAATGGATTGAGAGCAGCCCTGTGGAGAAGAGCTTTGGGATACTGGTGGACATAAAATTTGACATGAGCTGGCAATGTGTTCTTACAGCCCAGAAAGCCAATTGTATTCTTTCTGGGCTGCATATAAAGAAGCATGGCCCACAGGTCAAGGGAGGTGATTCTCCCCCTCTACTCTGCTCTTGTGAGACCCCATCTGAAATTTAATAGGCATCTTTCTATCTTAAAGAAATTACACAGTTCTACAAAGGAAAGCGGTAAACAGTGATTAAAGCATATAACAGAAACCAAAGACCTGGTTTTGTAGCCTTAAAATCTGTTTTGCCTCAATTTGTAAGTCATTTTATCTCTGTGTGACTTGTTTTCCTATCACAAGAGGAGGGTCATAGCATCCTTACAAACCTAAAATGTTTTCTCTGTTTACTTGGGTATAAAATGTGGCTATACTATTTCTTTAAATCCAGGGAGGGACACCAGCCAAGACACTAGGGATGTTTATAGAGAAGTCCAAAGCCAAACCAACAGAATAAAGAAGTTAGGGACAATGTTATTTACTTTCTATTTATATAGCTCATTGCCTTTTGCCTAAATAAATATTCTATTGAATTGGGAAGACCTTAAACACCTTCTGAAATGATATTTAAACTCCACCTACTTGTAACTTCCTATACAGGGAACGGAGGTGTGGACAGGGAGAGGTTTTCCTCAGCTGAAGAAGAATGAATCGTGCAGCTGGTTCAGTTTAATCTGTTACATGTCTCATTTAATTATTTGTGCTGTACACTTCACAGTGGATTGGCATTTCTAGTTGTGAATGAAGTAGGTTTCATTCTCCGTTCCAAGTTAAAATCAGCATTATTCCCAACGATGCCCACAGCAGCTGCAATGCAGCATGAGTGAAAAAAGAAATAAAATGCAGTAATTCAAACCATTCTTTCCCAGTAGAGGCCCAGAGTTTTCTCTGATTTCTTCCCTTCTTATTCATGGCTTGCCCCTTCCCCTTCCGTGTTTCTCTAAAAGACTCAGGAATACAGAAGGAGTGGATTTAATTCCTTGACATTGAGGCGTAAAAAAATAAACAGATACCATTAAGGACTCTTGAAACTCAGGAAAAAAAAGAATGTTTAATTAGCATATAGGCACAACACCCTGCCTGATATGCCTTACTAACAATACAAAGCAATAACCTCAGGTCAAAAGTTAAGTTACAATACATGCAAAAACATCTGGATTGTGCACTAAGTAACATGTTAGATATAGGTACATCTGCCAAATAAACATACATCTATCCTCCTAAAGAACAAAACTTCAGAGACTATTTCAAAAGTAAAGGTACAACAAAACAACCATAGTTGAGCAGCGTCTTGGACACAAAGCATCCTACACAGAGACATTTGACCTTTGGAGGCAAAAACTGTAACAGGCAAATAGCTGAGAGCCAGATCCCCAAATACTTACTTATGAAAAGCTCTCAGTGAAGCCTAAGGTATTATCAGAATGAGGTCTGAAGGATTTTGCCCTTAATGAAGAACAATTATGAGTGGGTAAAAATGTCTCTATTGGTGAGAATTTCAAATCATATCTCTAAGTTTAATGTTGCTGATAAGAGTGAAAGGAGGAAAGACTGAATATCGATACAAATAAAACAATGTTTTTGTAAAACTCTTAAAATAAATAAAGATTATGAAGGAAAATTTGGGATAATGAACATGTCCTGAAATCAAAATCAATGTGGTTGAAGTTAATAAATATTTTAAATAGTTAAGTTCCTTTTTATCCTACAGAACAATAATCAGTATTAAGAACTAGGAAAGCAGAAAGAGGATGGAGACCTCTTCCTTATTTTTAAATAAGGGTGATCAGTCCCAGTATCATCTCTCACTATTAAGCTATGCGTTTGTGTGTTACAGGACCAGCCGAAAGAAAGGGACAGATTATACGCTTTACTGCCACTGTAAATTCAACAGATCTATGTTTTCTTCCACATGATGACTAATCACGGGCTCAGTCCACTAACAATACTGGTGAATTTATTGGGGGGGAGGGGAGGGATGGGGCGGGGAGTGAAGGCTGGGGTGAAGGCAACTCTAACCCCGTATCAGCGTGTGACAAGTGCTCTCTGTCACATGGAAGGGGACGTGTCTGTGCTGCTGCCCAGGTTCCCAGATAACTACGGGCTGAATCCGGGCTGCTACTTATGCAATAAAAAATACTGCAGAACGCCCCTTGGCCTTTGCTGGCAAACGTGCCCACTGCTGAAACCAGCGGGCGAAATATGCTATCCCCATTGCAGCTAGCCAGCCCGCACACCCTGAGGCGTTTTAATCCGGAGAGCGCCGAGGGGAGCAGCCCCTCCAACGTGAGAACGGCTGTTGCATCTGCCTGGCGCAGCAGGGCTGAGGAGCTAAGAAAGGCAAGTAGATCGGCGCTTCAGCCCTTCTCTTTCCTATGAATCCTGAATCAGCTGGGCTTTTTCAGCTCCGATTGCAGAAAAGCATGTCTGCTCTGCTTCCACGGCATAAAAGCTGTGACGGACAAGATCCTAAAAGACAGCAAGATCGAAATGACAAAGTCCTCACTTGGAGACGTCCTCCCTAAAACACCGGAGGCAAACAGTGGGTGTTTTATGACTGGGATTTCTATCTCTATATATTATATGGCTGTGGTGGAGTGGCACAGAGAAGCTGGTAGCAAGGAGCTCCACAATCCCTGTGCGCCGTACAGGGAGATCACTGCACTAGCTGGTTATATAGATGGCAAAGCCTCACACAAAGCAGGTTGCTGCTGCCTACTAACTACTGCCATAGCTCGAACACTGCAGCAGCACTGTAGCAGAGGCACTCGGGCCACTTACACACGAAGTACATGACCCGACCGCGGGGCAGACACCCCGCTTTACACTCGTTGTGTTGGATTTCTGCAGAACAGCTGTTTCCAGCTGTGGTTGGGGTTGCAACGCTGGCTCAGGTTGTGGATAACAAGACGCGCGCTTGCTTCTTTGAGCAGTCACCTCCTGTATTTTAATAAAAGCATTGTACCCCCAATCAAAAAGATTAATATTAGTCACCAGCACATCAAACATTACTCTGACCACGACCTTTTTTTGTTGCTCTGAACACAAATCAAGTATCTAGCTCCTCTAGTGATTCTAACCTAAATTGTGCCACTGACCCAAGAGGTAACTTTTGGCATATAAATAGTGGATGCTTTTCCAGAGGGGCTGAACTACCACGTTGTCTACTGATTTTAAGATACGGATGCTCAGCACCTTTGAAAAAAACCTCATGTCTAATCCTTTGTCTTCCTCTGTCCATCTGTAATACTGCAGCATGAGCACAGCACCACCCCTGCGTATTGCAAGCGTTAAAATGCATTGAATGTTTCAAAACTCCGAAGAACCAATATACACACATAAAGTACAAAACAATGAACTGTGAAAAGAGTAAGATGGATAATTGTACCCTGTAACCCTAGGAACATCAAGGAAGTTTGGTAAAATGGGGTACAGGCAGATAAAGCAGCAGTTAATAGCACACAACAGACGCCAATTGACATTGACAGTTGTTACACATTGTTAACAGAGAAACAATAAAAACAAGTTGAGAAATCACTTTTTGGACCACTTTTTCGCTGTTTCTTCATCAGTTCAAAGTGTATTATGAAACTACCGTATGGTAACTGCTTTTGTACAGAAAATACACAGTAAGTTGGTTTTGTGGTCCAAACAAACCATGCTTTTTTTTTATTTTCATATCATGCATTGGGATGCAATCAGCTTCTTGTCAGTCATTATTGAAAAGAACAAGCACATTTTTGACAATAAAAAGCTTCTACAAGTAACATTTTCCATGTTCATTTCTACAGCAATCAATAACCAGAAATATTTAAAATGTTTCTGGAATTTCTGTTTCTGTTGCTGTCTGCATGTCTAACTGAGGAATTTTCCAGTATTTGTGAGATTTCCTCATGCAGTTATTTACAAAGAGATGGTCCTTGTGATGAAGAACCTTACAGTTGCTAAGGTACATTTATAAATGCTAGCAGTTACACTCAGACAGAACAAATGGAATTTATTGTGCAGCTCTAGGCTGGGCCAGCAATATAATTAAAGTGCAAGTAAAGACAAAAACCACAAGCCAGGCAGATCCGTTTTTCATCGCCAGTGTTAAGAAGCATCATGACTGTAGTAAGAAATGTCAGATCAAATAGGCCTAGGTCACAATCTATTTTAAACATCTATCTCCCTGAGAGGATTTAAGGGAGGTATACAGTGATATAGCCCTATTTCTTCAACTGGCTGAGTATCATTGGAAAAGTAAGGGCACTTTTCCAGCCAATTTTTTTCAACAGTGCTAATACCTGCGTTTTATACTATGATGCACTTTACAGCATGCAGTTGAGCTCACTTTCCATGCAGCTACAACAGGCCACTCTTGATCAGGAAAATTTAGCAAGTACCAACTAGCTGTAGAAATGACATCTATCTACCTGGTATGTCACAAAAGCATAGGCATCGAAAACATTTACAAATAGCACATTTTCTTAAACATATGCCCATATGCAAATGATAAGTACTAGCGCAGATAAAAATATATATTTTGTGTTTGCTGGCATTCCAAGTTTGCCACTGATGTGAATAATTTTAGAGCTAAGTCAGTGCCGAACGGCTGAACAAAAAATAGACATTTTTCAAACCACTGATTCCACATGAAACGAAACTGTGACTCCAGCTCCTAGTGTTCATTGCTGATCACTACCCATTGCCAGACCAGACATATATTTCTCTCCACAGTGTGTCCAGAAAGTGCTCTGTAGCCTGACTTGTCAGAGAAGCTGCAGGAGGTACAGAAAAATAAAGTGCCTTTTCCAGGGCTGTGTGCAACACGACTAACCATCCCATTCACCGTATGTCCGGATTTCTCGAGTCTCAGGTATAGCTCCTAACCTTGTATTTCCTAGCTGAAGCTTGCAAGGCTGGCAACTATGTACAGCTATTCAACTAGTTCATTTGTTTGCCATGCTGTAAATACTCCCATTGTGTATTAATGAAAAAATATTTACAATTCATTTATAGGTAAAATCAGACACCATAGAAAAGGCTGACAAGACAGTTAAGATAACATTTTATAAAGGGTAGCATTAAATGTACAGCAAGTATTTTGAACAACTGCAGAACTGAAGATGCTACCTTAATGTCACTCCAAGATAGTAGATTACCGTTAAGATCCTGGTTTTGCAATGAAGTTAACACAATATGAAGACACCACTACCATTACTGCCTCACTGAACGCACAGTTAGCCATCAAACCAGACCACCTCACAGCCATCTCATTTTGCTCATTTATCTTAATATACCTGAGTATATTACCACCATTTAAATCTGTCCCCTTAATTTGTCATGTAAGACGGTTGCAATGAGTACCCATTCACAGGAAAGTCTCCTATTTTCCATTAAATGCATAGTCCCTACTGCAAAACATTATCTTGCAAAGCAGAAATTGCTTAATCCAAGTAGGAAGAAACTTTGTCTTCCACCTTCGATGCTCTTTTTCTTTGCCTGCGAGGGAAATCCTGTGAGGCTCTGTATCTCTTATTGGAAAAGAGAGCTTGCATTCTTCTCAATATTTCCCTTGCTGTCTTTAGGACTTGGCATGCATGATTTTGTTCATTGTACTAAAGCTTTCTGTAGACTCTGAGGCAAAGCTGGCTCTTCAGGCGGGGAGTCTGGGTTCAATCTTTAGGGAAAGCTCATACAAGGTATCTTCGTCTATGATGAGTGTCTTGTCAAGTAAGTAGTGAGTGACCTGGAACGGAGAAAACACAGACGAACAGACTGTATGTTACTTCCACAAAAATTTCTCTGCTTTCCTTTTCCCCTTCAGCCCATGTTGGACTCTCACATTGTTTTCTTGAGAAACACAACAGCTCATTTGAACGGTGTAAAGCTGCACCAGCAGCGCTCTAGGAATCAAGCACGACCTCTTAGGAATGGGCAAATCCTTAGCCAGGTTACCTAAGCCCAGGTTGCTCTTCTGGAGTCTGACATGAAATCTCTGAAAGCACAGACAGGCTTTGGGCAAAAACAAGGGGTAAAGATTTGCAGGATGCACACAGCTTCAGCAGGTGCTTGGGCCACCTCCTGTCCCTTAATCCCAGGATTCGGGGATTCCCTGAGGAATTATGCTTCCAACTGGGCAGGGAGAACACATTTCCCTTTGAACCCATTCCATAGTGCCACAGACCCACGAAGGATGCAATCCAGACAGAGCTTCCAAAGAAGGAGGAAAGAACTTGCTTCCATATACAGTGTCAAATAAAGAGTCTTTGCCAGGGTGAGGGTATTACAGCTCCAGAGTACCTGTCTGTATTTCTGTCTGTCCTCTCCTCTCTGTGTGCGGGAGAAGAATACATCGATTTTAGCTTTCAACAACAGCTGTATCTAACAACTAATTGCTACCACAGCTTTGTTTTCGTTAGTAGGTAACAGTGCCTTACTGGTGAGAAGAGCCTTACCTTCTGCTGATGCTCTATGCGGTAGGAGGTCTGCTGGAACTGGCGTATTTCCCTGATAATATGTGAGATCTTTCAAAAGAATACATGTATATGAGTAAGTATAACTGCTTTTTGACTTCAGCTAAGCCACATAAGGCAAGATTTTTGCCTCAAATTATGCAATTTATCCTGTGAGGAGGAAACGGAAGGGCAGAGATCATCTCCTAATGGATTCCCGGGATTTCACTTTCCTAAATTAACCATTTATTGCTCAGTCAGCCTCAAGTGAACCACCTTGTTTCTCCTCTCCCCATACTGATAACCTCTTCTCTTTGCCTCCAATGACTGCTGCAATGGGTAGCCATAAGAATGGCATTAAGCTGAGATTAGAAGAGAAATTTCCATGCTGTTGCAAAACACTACATGGTAGTTGGAGAGAAATCAACTTTAAAATGCTTTTTTAGATAGACCCTAGCACACATGAAAAGAAGATTGTGATTACTGCTTTCTGCTGAATCACTATGTTCCTTTAATTTTGGTTATTTCAAAAAGCCTTTTGTTACTGCTTCGTGAGCTTCGGACAGCTGCTTTTTCTGTCTGTCATTTCTCAGAGAACAAACTGGAGGCAAATCCACCCTGTAAAAATACTCAGTTTACCAGAAGGTGGTGTTAGAAGACTGGGTCAAGTAATTGCTTTCAAATAGCTAGCTATCTTGCATGGTGCCAATATGTTTGTAGGTTTTAGAAGTTAAATTCAAAGTAGTTATAATTAAATCAATAATTAACTCACATAATTTAACACCTGTTGGGAAAGCACATAAGGAACTGAAAATTACCATTCTCATTTTGGAAAAATTGACAAGGCCTTCCTCAGTGAAGTTTGGTGTTCCTTCTTCAATAAATGCCAGGTCCGTCAGGTACATTCCAAGGTAGGGAACAGCAGGTGGGTTACAACTGTGAAACAAGAAATCAGCATATTTGCCTGTAGCTAAATTTGCAAACTAGTTTTTTTATAACTCACACAAACTCGTGATTACTTAACATACTCAACGGGTATGATCAACGGGTTACATTCATTTCTAAGACAAACAGCATCTCTGATGTCCCTTGAGCTGTATTTAGTCTGCCCATGACAAATGGAATGTGTTCTGTCAAGTATCTAATATTAATGGCAGATAACCTTTAGTAAAAGGCAGAACGGTAAAATGATGAAGTGAGAGGAAGGACAGGTAAACTCCGGAATCAGAGTAAACCTTCAAGCATATTTCAATCCTAGCTGACAGACAGTCTCAGAAGCAGATCCTACACACAAGCTAAAAAGGCACCTGGACATGCTTCTGAGTGGCTGATGTTCTGCAGTTGTGTAAGCATTCTACTATAGCAAGGGTGCATGTATGTGTGTGTGTGTGAATGTGGGCACGCACACATGGAGATATACACACATACATATGTACATACATGCACATATATATACATACTTACACATACATATATATGCATATATGCATATATATACATATGCATTTACAAATGAATACATATGTATGTATACACCATTCTGTCAAAGTCTATTCAGGCCTTCTCAACAGTGAACACGAAGAAGAACGAGAAAGAGGGAGAGGTAGCAGAGATGACCTAGAAAACTATGAACAGAGACCCTGGAGAAGAGGGATTTTCTTTTCTTGGAGGGACAGGAGGAATGGGATAATGATCGTTGCTTCCCTAATGCAACAATCGCTGCTCCATGCTCACTGATTCTTGCCTCAGCAGAAATAGTAGCACACTTGGTTTTCTGAAGATCTGGCATAAGAAGAACTGCAGAGGGCTGGCTGTACTGTTAACTTAGGCAGACAGTAGTCTAAGACAATGGTTAGCAGTCCACTTCATTCTGGGTGTTTTTTATATTATAAGGATGATTGTTGTACACAGGCAAGCAATGTATTAGCTGAAAGGTGTATAAAAGTACCTGTTCATATACTGAGAGTAAAAACATTTTTTAAATGGTGATTAGCTCCCCATCTATATTTTTTACAAACAAATTACTAACTTGAACTATATATATTTTGAAACATTCCAGTAATTATTCTAGTAGTTCAATTCTTTGCTTCTCTCAAGATTGTTTAAAGTAGTTGTACCACTCAGTCCTGGAAAGCCTACTTCTAATTACAGAACTTGCAAAAATACAGCTTTTTTACGCATGCAACTGGAGTCAATACATAAATTGTAGAACCCTTGTCATGGTATATTTTGGATACCAAAATTACATAAGGTCAAACTCAATCTGGCAAATTCATTAAAGAAAAAAATATTCAAGTACTACTGTACAAAAAAAAAAGAAGGGTGTTTTCCACAGTGGCAGACTACAGGTGGCTGGGAGGCTATAGGAGAGGAAATACCACTGTGCATTTGTCCTGTTCCTACGTTCCTCTCATCAGCTACTGGCCACTGTCAGAAAAAAGATAAAGGGGTGAATAGATCTTTGATCCAACTCAGGCTTAGTTCTAAGTCCTAAACTTCTTATCTGGAACAAGGACTCTTTGGAATCCTGTTTTTGAACAAGAACTTTTATTTATAAACCTAGCTTTACACTTATTGAAAAAGTTTATCAGTGTAAGCAAAACTCCAACGGGGAACATTCACACAGAATAATAGTTTAATTTGTTTCAGTGATTCTCTAGAGATATTGTATTTATGTATCAGGGGTACTAAATCACAGGATATTCAGTAAAACAATAAAGCCAAAAAGAATAAAACTAGAATTTAGAAGGTTATTAGGTAAAAATATTATCCAATATTATATTAATTATTAAAGCTTAATCAAAGCCAATTCATCTTTAGTGTGTATTATCCACTGCTTATAACGAAACACAATTGTATATTGTAGGGAAACATACTTTTTGAGCGTTTCTCTAAGGTTTTTAAATCTTCCTTCAGATGATACAGTCTTCTGAAGCTTGTCCATAAGAGCTTTTGTCTAGAAAGAAAATGCATTACAAATATCATTGCTGTTGCACATAAATGACCAGGATTAGATTTTTAGAAAAGGTATAATCACTTAGCATCTTCACCTCATTTTCAAAGGTAATAACATAGGCATTACGAATTCAGCTTTATTGTAGTTCCTAGTGTATTTCTGAAAATGGAGATCAGGCAGCATTAACGATTTTCTTTTGAGTGACACGCAGAACCTGTCTCTATGCTAATATTACTAGCCTGCAAATTCAGGGAAAAAACCCAAGGTCATTAAATTAATGGTCAGCAATTCAGTTTATTGTGTATACAAGAATATTAGGGACTTTCTTGTACATGTTGCTGAGGATCCTCAGCAGGATTTACTGAAATTAGTGACAGTAAAGGATGTCTATACTGTCTTGCAGCTTGCACTAAGCTGGTTTTGCCTCCAAGTTTCTGATAAAAGCTGAATATGTATTTGAAAACATATTACTGTCTTATGCAAATTAGTTTCAGTGGGCATCATCAGAGCCTGGTTACTTCATAAGTGAAATAAATTTGCTTTTCAGTCTATTTATGCTATAGAGTTGAGACAGTATATAGATTAATGAGAAATTTGTCATTTTTGAAACTGAATTTCTAATTAAGAGAAAGCTGTAGGCAGAAACAGACACTTTCTTTTTCTTCTAAATAGCAGGCTGATGATACACTCAGATTATGTTTCCAATAAGTACTGGGGAACTGTGCAACAACATTAATCTGTTGATTTTGGTTTTTTTAATTGAGAAGTTTAAAAATCAAACAAATTCTATTTTTTGCAGATAAACTCTTCTGTAACAGTTTGTATTGAAAGGATTTTAAACATATTTTTAAATAAAAGGACATAGCGCCAGCTATAACGCAGCTGAGAAAAAGTTGACCAGAGAAGGCAGAATGGTCAGAATGTATTTTAAGTGGATTTATAGCTTGGGCTGCTTTGGTGCATTGCAAAAGCTGCAGAATTATACGGAGGAGAAAACGCAATGATAAAAGCCCATCTTTTGCATGTCAATCAGCCAGTTCTAAAATGTGCAACCTGAAATCTTCCAATTTCCTGGAATAAGCTCTGTATTGGAATATTGCCTAACTTGCAAGTGATTGGCTCTGCCCTACTGATCCCCTCGCTCTGTTATTCCACCATACTAAAATATTCTCTTTTTTTTTTTTAAATAGCATAAAGCTGAGATTCAAATCATTCAACCAATTTCTTAAAATTATTTAAAACAGAGAACATAAAAGACTGGATACTTTTCATCCTGGCTTGGTGTGTCTTATTTTTGTTATGGGCAGTCATTCTCACAGCCTTAGCCGTGCTGCTGAGAGTCTCAGCAGCAAGGTAAGGGTTAAAGGGAGGTATTAGTGGCATCTAAACTTGGGCCCCTAAATGAGAAAGACGACTGGTTGTCTACAGTCTCTTACTGGGCAGCAAAAAACTCACCACCTTGAGAAGAAGTGCTGACCTTTCTACCAACTTTCTGCACAGGCAGGGACTCCTATTTTAGGCACCTGAGCTGACTTGAGTTATAACTAGTATCCACCTACATGTGTACATCTGAAAATATCTACATTTAGTTTTCTCAAATATTTCAGTACTTCCGGCTCAACTGGTAGTCTTAGGCTTCTGCTGATTCCATTGAAATCTGTTTGTTCTCACAGATATTTAATTAATGATATATTAAAAAAAAAGGATAAATGAAATACAAAAGACCTTGACGTGAAATAGCAGTATCAATTGGTGCTTCCAGCAAATAGTCAGAATGTTGTAAAACCAGAAATATTTATGGGAGGAATCCTAGCTCAACCCGTTGTTCTCTGAACACACTGATGAACAAAATCTAGAAACCCTAGTTGTAATCATATCTTTCTTACCTGTTTCGATACTTTACCCCAAGTTTTCTTAAGTCTGAAGATTGCACTTCTGTTCAAGGCTGATGTGATTTCTAACACACCGTTGTAATTGTGCATACATCGACAAATATCAGCTACTGCTACCCACTTTTCAATTGAGTTGGCCCGGGAGCTGACATCAGCGTAATTCATGATTTGGGAGGCAACAAGGTTACTCATCTGAACAAACAAATATGAAGAAATTCAGGACATTTAAATATAATCCCTTTCAACATATGATTATTTAATGAACAAGGCAGAAAAACTAATGCACAACAGAACTTACGGCTCATAATAAAACCAGAGAAAGTGTATTGAGAACAGTGTGTAGGGAAGTGTGGGGAGAATGATGCTATGAGAGAAAGGTAAGAGATGCAATGGGGAGTATCTCCAAGCCAATAGTAATAAAACTGATTGGGAAGTCTCTCAGTAAAATTCAAGCAAAATGGTAAAGAGCAAAGATATGGATGGGGATACAAAGGGCATTCATTAAACAGAATCAGTGTTATATTTCCATTCTCTGGAGAAAATTTAGTTTCTTCTCTAAGCAACAAGGCATTGTAGTACACTTTAAAATGGTCTACTCCATTAAATTGCCATTGAAATTCAATCATTCAATTCTTGAAAATGAGAATTTTCATGTGCTTTGATTTAAAAGGTTAATCACAAAAAGACTGTACCATTCAGTCACTACCAGTTAAGAAGTTATGTCACATTGTAAAAAAAAAAAAAGTTATTTTTGTTCCAGACATCATAGACAATGTCAATAGAGTTCTGAGAAAGCAATCTATATGTAATAGTACTTACATCATTAAAATGTTGACTAGTTTTCATAATATAGGGTGTTCTTTCATTTTTATCCACTTTCATCCAGCCCTGCCCAAGAAACTCTCTAGACATCGAGGGGAGAGAAAAAAAAACAAACAAAAATGCCCTTAATACACACAGTACAGATACTCTGTCTGTAATTGCAGCCCAAGTGGATTTCAAGTATACCTCATTTTGTTAGAAGCCAATAACACAGCTTTACAGTAATTCCAGCATTTCACGATACCATTTTTAATGCTGTCTGAAGCAGTAAATATAAAGAAGATTTATTTTTCTTTTAATTCCCTCCCCCGATCCCCCCATCCCAATTTTCATCATTTTGACCCTATTTGAAATTGGTCTTGTCAGCTTACGTGGTTATATCCATGTTAAACCGCTGTATGAATGAAGCTGATTTGACACTCCCTCCTGAGAGACTCAGTGCTTCCATACCGTATTCACCCTTCACTAGCCCAGAGCCTTGGACCACAGAATTTTTTTCTTAGCAAAGAACTCAGTCTTTCAAAACATGATCAAATTATAGGGGATTCAGAGGCAATGACAGAAACAGCCGCCAGACATTATCCTGTTACGCATGCAAGCCTTTTTGTCAGCAGCATGAATTAGTGTAGCGCCTAACACTGCCAGTCAGTAACTCATCCACCGTACTCACTTCAGGCACTCGTAGGAGAACACTTACTCATAGGGTATGCTTCGGAAAACTACATGATCTAAAAGAGTTATTTGCTCTGCAAGCTCCATAGCCGACAAAGTCTCAAAGCACTCTGGTTTTGGACAATCTGACTGCAAAAAATAAGGAGAACACTTAATGATCTCTTTTTGCATCTAAGGTTACTTCAAAGCACGGGGTATTAAAAACTTCATGTGAACTCTCAACAGAGAGTTGTAATTAGTTTCTTGGCTGCAAAGAAATAAGAATTAAGAAAAATTGCTAACAACATTAGGGTAAACATCAGGCTGGAAAACAGGCACATACCAAGTCAGGAGTACATATGTAGGTTAATTAAAGTCTGTGCATTCTGCATTACTTTCCGCATAATGACGCTGCACCTAGTTCATTGCCCACGGTCTTCTTTTCCATGCTCTTGGATTAATGCAATGCGCTTATCAGATGATGTGACTACAGTTTGGAGGATGGGCACTGTCAGTCAATGCTAGCTATGGTTCTGATGGCAGCTGAGATGGCTTGACACATCATTCCATAGATATTAATACATTCCCCCCTTTTTTTATCATGTGATTTAAATCCAAATCCTGAGGTTTTGACCTGTACCTCTTTGATATGGTCTCCAAATTCTTACTTTCTCTAAACTGAAATGTACATTCCTGATATAAAAGAACAGTATTTCTGTCCAGAGCTGTAAAGCTGCAGTTGTGCTACGTTTTACTGACTTAAAACCATAACATTTCTATAGGAATATTTATGTTTAAATTTGAAGATGAACTTACCATCTGAATGATATCCTCTATTTTTAAATGGGTATCATCTTGATCATCCTGGGAAAGAGCCCTGAAAAATTAAGTTGCAGAACATCCTATATAAATAAAATTGTCTATGGTTACGAGAAAACCTTGTCACAAATAGGCAATCATGTTTGTCTGAAATAAATCCTGAGACTGCAATTGAAGAGGTAAGGAAAAAAAAATCTGGTACCTAAAATCTCATTTCTTCTTTTAAGTAAAATTGTACAAAATGGTATGACATCAGAGTCATGTAAGGTAAAATGATGGTCATAAAGGCTTAAAATCTCTGAGCCAAGAACACCATATACTGTAGAATGACAATAACTACTGTATTTATTTGCTGATTATAGTGATGAGGTTTCTACATCTATCCCACTTTGACTTCAGTCCAAAGAAGTCTGGTGGACAAAAAAATTTCCCCTTTTCAGGAACTGGACTGGCAATGCAAAACCACAACTTAATAACAATAATATTTAATGAGAAGCTCTCTATCCTGAATAATCCTAGGAAACCTAAAGGTGGAAAATTACATCTCAAGCCTTTTCTCTGATTTTTAAACTACCATGCTAAATGATATTTGGGGTAAATGTTTGAGAAATCAACATTTGAGAAGTGAAGAAAGACAGCAAAATAGCCACGCATAAAAGAGTGATTCATTGGGAAGTGTTCTTGTTTATTGGCACTACACTGTCCTATTCAGTGTCCCACACAAAGAGCTGTGAGTGTGGAAATAGACAACACACTGCTAGCAGATTTTACCTGTGGCAAGTACATGACTTGCTTTCAGTAATACAAGTGTTAATCCATGCTTCCAATTCTGTTATAGAAAACCTGTGATTATTAGGGTTATTTCAGAGTAATGGGTCAAAAATGAACCCAGCAGAATTAATAAATATTCATCAAACCCCATCTACTTTGATGTCGTGTCTTGGAACATAATTCTAAGATCTTACCCCTTCATTTGGAAAATACAGACTCAAAGAAACCTTGACTAGACTGGATTTATATTATATATAAAAGAGAAGATTTACAGAGAAAGAACAGTATGTTGGTATGTAAAAGACTGCCTATAAAGACACCAATGATATGGCAAGAAGTTACTGGACAGATTTGCATCAGGGCAGATTTAGCTTCAACATTAAGTTCCATTTTCCAACTGCAAGTGTAGAGTACTCATCAGCTGAATTTTCAAGGAAAATTTTCAAAGAAAATCCAGGTCTACTGATTATTCCAGAAAGCACAGCAACTGGAACAGCTATTTTGTCATGGTCCCTCCAATTCTTTATTTCTGCACGCTGTAGTAACAGACTTTCCATGTACCAGCTGTTGAAAGGGTTAAAAAAAAGGATTATATTGCCTGGAGACTTTAGCTATGAGTGTAAGATACGGAATTTGTACTATGTGGGTGGGGAGGAAGTGTTAATGCTTAGTACACTGGTTCTTCTGTTGTGGGTTGCTGTTGTTTCCTTTTGGGTTGCCAAATTGGAGGACTAGGTTAAAATCAAATGCAGATACACAGAGAAAGGATCTAAGAAACCTCCTTGCCTTCATTTGCAGCCTATCAAATGCACACAAAATGTCCCTTTCTTCACAGGAGTTCGAAACACCTTATGTCTGATGGGCAAGCCGTGCAAAGTCTTGTACGTCTACTTCTTCAGGGGAACCCTAAGCTTCTTCTCCAGATAATAACAGTGTGCAGCCTCAGCAACTGTAAATATACTGACATTCTGTCTTTCCTGAGCAGCTTATTTTGTGCTGCATCTCATGACTGATCGCCTGCAGAAAGGTATTGTTCACCGTATGACAACAGCATGTGCTTCCTGGCAATAACAAAAAGAGAGGGCTTGCCCTTCTGCCCCAAGTATTCTCAGTAATCCCGTAAACTCATCATTTGACTTCCTTACATATAACTTTATATTGGCTGGAGTTCTCATCTTTGATACAGAAATTATTCTATTTGCTTAATACAAAATAAAATAGGAAACATGAGATTCTTAAAAGGCTGAAAATACTGAACTTTTCCCCATCTTTGCTTCCTGATACTCTCTAACATGACGTCTCACATTTTATGTAGACTTCCAGTCCCTCATTCTAAAGATATGACTGGTGCTTTTTCTCTTTACACAGTGGTCCCATGAAAAAAATTCTCCTTTTATCCATAAATGCTCTACATTTAGATCTGCAGAGGACAATGCATCTCTAGACTGGATAAAGCTACTTTTGGATAGCATCAATAGCAGCTTCCACTTCAGTCTGCACTGTTGTCAGCTTTGGGATATCTATTTTCAACAGAGGTCCAGGAAGACAAGTTGAGCTGATCAGTTCTGCTTGGGCAGTTCCCATTGCACTCCTTGGAGAGACTCCCAGAAGATGGGTAAGAAGCATGGGTCCATGTGAAAAGAGTTATGAGAGAAAGCCAAGTTAAGGAAAGATTCTGCCAGACTGTTTAACAGGATCCCTCTCAGGGAGGACCGAATGGGGTGACACCTCCATTGTTATCCTTACAAATGAAGGAAGTAAATACATAAGAAATAACTTTCTAATTCTTAGAGTCAGCAGCTAAGATTAGACCTCTCTCTCACTTAAACTGTTCTTCATGCCTGACTAGACCAAATATTAAAATAATTTCCAGCAGAAAATATTAACATCAGTCTCCTCATTCCTTTATGGTACATAAAATATTTTTAAAATATTATAAAAGCTGGTGTAAGTTATAGAGCCTGAAATGTATTGTCTGGTGAGATCATACAAGGCAGAAAACTGGTCATCCCTCAAATTTTGTCTTCTGCATACCCCTGGATTTCATTTACATTTATTCTGAGGGAGGAGAAGGAGAAGGAGGAAGAGGAGGAGGAGGAGGAGGAGGAGGAGGAGGAGATGGAGAACCACCTTTTTTTTGTTCTCCAGATAAGACTCCCTATCAAAGTTAGTCATGCTCTTCAGTCTGAACTTTACATCTTCCTGCTTCACCACCAATGAAATTTTACCTAGATTTCAGGGGTTAGTAAATAAGGCTGATAAAAACTCAAGAAAAACATACTGCAGTAGGTTTGCCTAGCTTTCAGAATGGATATTGAATAAAAACAAAAAGAAGCTTTTTTACCCTGCAGAGAAACCCTGTCAGTCCATTCAACAGAAATCTCATCATGCAAGAAGTACCAGCTGTTCTGTTTGATGACTCAAGAAGGCATGAAGCAGCTCAGTATCTCTCATAAACACTTTCCTTGCCATTCATATTCTACACAGAGTCTTTCCCAGAGCTGACCATAATATCTTCAGAATGCAAACCAACCTTTCCTCCTCCTCCAATCTCTGCTTTCAAAGGGACTGATTTTCCAAGAAATTTATATGCACATACATGCACAAACACTCAAGGGTTGGGTCAGTTTGTAAAAAGAGACATTTGTACCCAATATCCTTCAAGGAAACAGTCCGCAGAATATACCCATATGTAGGCTCAGAAAGCATGAACTTTCTTTTGAACATTGAATTTATAGTAAGAAATGCTTTTCCTAACCTCACTCTGAATTCCCATACTTTTCAAAGTCCAGAACAGACTACGAAAACTGAAACGTGGGGAAGCCAAGACCTACAGTGAGGGTTGACATGTTTTGATATGCCAAGGCCTTTTACATACAAAAGCCAGCAGCAAGCAGCTCTTCAGAACAACTAAAAAGCCTGTTTTATGACACTCACTTAGCAATTCGGTGAATGACTGTTTACATGAGGAGCACGTCAACTGGCTCACCCCTCCTTACCATTTTCACCCTGTCCCCGAGAAGCCTTTTGAATGAATGTTTCATCAAAACTTCCAGTTATGACAAATCTGTGCTTTCACATAAAAACCATGCTGTCAAAAATCTTCAAACAAATTGATTTCTAATAACAGTAAAAAAGCCCTTCAGTTCTAGGTGGGTAATTTATATTCCTCCTCTAAGTAGTTTATATGAAAGCCCTCTAGCTAGAAGAAAACCAAAAAGATAACAACTTTCCAAGGAGGTGGGTATGTGGTGGTGATGGACTGAGCAGCATTTCTGCAAATGAGACATTGGTATGTGAACCAAAAGAGGAACACAATAGCTGGGAGCACCTCTACACATTTCTACAACAAGAAAGACTCTAGATACCTTTAGGACATACAGGGTGGGACCCACAACCTCTGCAAGTCACTGCCTGTGTTCTCTAATTGTCTGAAAAAGGAAGGTGTCTTCTATGATTTCTGGAGGAGCAGCCAGGATGTCTAACTTTAGACAGTTTTGGTGGACAGAATCTCCTTCATGATAGGTAGTTGCTTGGACGGAGTGCTTCATTAGCTGTCTACTGTTCGTTTCATGGTTAGGTGCTTCAGTTAGACACAGTGGATCCCACCAAAGAATTTTTTCTAAGTCAATGCAGAAAGGAAATGCCTTTCCCCTCAACCTGCCATTATAACCTATGGACGATTCAAGAAACTCAAGAAATAATTTTATTCCATTACAGGCCTTCTCTTAATGTTCAGAACATTGACTGTAAATGTTCAGAACATTGACTGTAATCTGCCACATTGGCAAATGATAGAAAATCTGTAATCTGATGCAGAAAAAAAGAAAACAATGGTATGAGAGATACACTGGTGTAGAACTTGGTGCCTCTTCACAACGTCTTGGTGCAGTATGGGAGCATTTGCTTAAAGCTTAGCAGTTCTTGGTCAAGAGGAACACGGTCTTGTTTTTCCCTGCTACAATAAAAAGTAATCTTCAGAGACAAGTAATAGAAAGAACTCTCCCATCTTAGGGAAGAGCACGTTCAGTGTTTGCTTTGACCTACTTCCACAACAAGCCATGGCACCATGGGAGGCATCAGGCAAGAATATCAGGGGAAGAACCATTTCTGTGTTGCCACATCCTCTTTTTTGTACCAGAAGCAGTTTCTCTGGTTTTAGTACAAATATAGAAAAAATTTTGTTCTGGCACTAGAAACCTGGTTGCCAACTGGGTTGATACAACTGTATTGTCAGATAGGATGCAGGCATGCGGCTGTTGCCTCTTCTGCTTCTGTTGGTTTCTCATTCTTCATGAAATCAGTTCCAGAATTCAGCAAGGACCTTTTCAATCTGCCAGAAAAGCTAAACCTTCCTGATAGAAACTATTCCTCAGTTTTGTATTTTGGATTATTTAAGAGTTAATTGTTCAAAGAACAGTCCGGAGTTTGTTCCAACTCTGAAGCTGAAAAGCTGGAGGACCAGAGGGACTGCTGCTTGATGCCCCAGTAGCTGAGATGGTTTCTGGGGCAGCCAGAAGCATGTGTTCACAGCCTCTGTGGGACAGCAGGTCACTGCTTCGGACTAGCAACTAAAACAGAAGTTTATTTAAAGCTTACAAATATCCCTATTTTAATAATGTGCAATAAAAATGAGGGCTTGTGGAAAAGTAAAGGAATGTGCATGCCTGTGTCACTACCACAGATATACAGTTTCACACAAACAACTACATTCAACTGCAGACTATTCCTTAAATCCTCTAATTTCCTCTTCTCAGTTAGCTATATAGCCTTGCTCAGTGTGTGTCTCTGGGAGTAACTACAGTGCTTTTTTTTAAAGCTTGGAAACCACTCTTAATCACCATACAACCCATTTTCCTGAGGTGATTTAAGAACCAGAGCTCCTCCTTTCAGTGAAAGGGTGAGATGTACAACACATTTGTGTATTTCACCCCAGCTGAATGATTTTTTTTTCTCCAATATCAGAATTGTTCCAATACACTCTTTCTCACAAGGTTACTGAAGTAGTTCCCATTCCTGGAGAATTAATTTCTCCTTATCAGCTGACTGTTAACAAATTTGACATGCCTGGCAAATAACTGCCTCGTGTGTGGCTGGAGAACGAGCCCAGGCACTTCAGATTGCAGTTTTGCTCAGCATAAGACTTTGGGACAGTTTGTTTTATGCGATACCATTTTTAACTTGGACACTATGTCCTGATGTCCTGTTGACTACAGCTTAACAATGGTTTAAATTATGGAAGTTGTATTTATGCAACAGCTTGTAGCTGGAAGTTTATTTACGCCACACTCTTATTTGAGAGTTTATGGGCAGTTTGTGTATATAATAAATATATGGCTAGAAAGGAAAGAGAGAACTAACAATACCTACCACGTCATAGAGTAGCAGTTGAAGGATGCAAATGGGGGCAACTCACAGTTTACACATAATTACCAAGGTCCCATTTTTTGAAGCAACAGCTAATGGAAATTAGCTAATTGGAAACTGGATACACGAAAGTGCTAACAAACTTGTGTGTTAAAGGCCTAGAAATCTATTCCGTTACTCTGCCAGGAACAGCCACTCCAGGTTTATTTTCTCATATTGTCTTAAGAAGCTAAAGGTCTTAAGATAATTTTTCCCACTGTGAGTAATCTGACAGAACCTTTGCTGTCACACATATTATTAAAACCCATTAACCTAATCCTTTTTCCTCTTCTTGCTTGCTGTTTCTTCCAAGGAAATACATAAAGCAAGCTTACTATTTATACTTTGAACAACAGCACATGCAGTATAATTAAAAAGGAGGTTTATTTTTATTTATGTAAAAATTAAGTAGGATCCCATTGAAATGGAGTGCTTTTATTAAGAAATTATCTTTCTTTCTTATCCTTTGACTTTTTTCTTTCCAGGTGAACAACTTTCCCCTCACTCTTCTGACATTCTTTTTCACTTAGGTATCTGACGGGGAAACCTGTCAAATGGTCTTAGAAAATTCAGACAAACTGTATTTATTGCACCCTGATTGGCTCTCCAGCAGAGTATGTACAAAAATACTAACAAAGCACGTCATAGATTTATCTGTCATTTTTCATTGTATCCTATTTTAACAACTGCTTAGTCTTTAAATGTTTACTGCTCCTTAGTAATGTACAACAATTTACATGAAAACCAGTTGCTATAAAACATTCACACTTAGTAGACAAAATTATTTTCACTGATAAATGCTTATAAAGATTTGTCTCTTTGGCATGACTGGACACTCAACTCTGTAATACCAACCCTAAGTAACAAAATGAGGTGTTCTAACCCTAATTTAAATAGTCCTGGTTATGCAGAAGCTTAAAGACCTTTCATTTCATGGCACTAATTAAATAGGAATCCCTCTCTCTAAGCTACCCAAGGAATTTTGGACATGTGTTGCTTTACTGGGTAGCATTTTTCCCTTCTGCATAAAGACTACACCCATGGCTGCCAACGGTACTGCAGCAACATTTTCTAATACAGGTATTTTTATGAATGAAATGTAAAACACACTCTGTTTTATAGCTAATAAAACACTTTCTAATCCTTCAAAATTAAATACTCTGAAGAAAAACCAGACCCTGTGAATTGTATGATACATGATCCTCTAACTATTTCACATGCTATAGTTAACATACTAAATTATTAAGAAACGTATTTACCTCAGTATATTTGCAGTAGCTTTCCTTTCTTGTGGCAAAAGGTCAGGGTCTCTCAAAACTTCTTCCAGCAAATTTAAAACATTCATTTTCAGCTCATTGTTCAGCTCAAAATCCTACAAAGGAAAACAATTTTACTTCCTTTTGTTTTAACAATGTTGAAAAAATAACTGAAAGGATATGTGTTTGTGAGTTTTGCCTTTTTTTTTTCTTTTGCTATTAGATTTGCAAATATTTACAAAACTTGGAAAGCTGTTGTAGTGAACAGGCTACGAGAGTGGGAGCCTGAAAGGCTGTAATTTATCTCCTTTTCTGACCTTTGTATTCTGTGTGTAAATGGGCAAATCACTTAACCTTTCTCTTCTGACAGAGGAACGGTTCTCACCAATACCCACAAAATGCCTTCTCTTCTCCTGTGATGACTATGAAATCAGAAAAAAGTTAATTGCAATACTCAGACCACTGTCTAGTGCGGCTGGACACTAGTTTTTCACTGTTTTATTGAGTTTCTCTGTTTATCTGCCTCCCACTCTGGTATTTCTTATCTCATACTCACCCTTTTGGAAAGGTCTGCTTTTTGTTCCAAGTAGTAGAGTACTCAATCTAATAAGCTCAGGAAATCAGACTAGTGCTCTCTGGCACTGCACATAAGAGCTTCAGCATTTTAATTACTTCTGAGGCAGACTGATATCTGATAAAGGAAAACCCAACCACCATTTCTGTTGATCTCTGACACTGGAGAAAATCAAAGAATAGAAGAATGTACGAACTTTAAGGTGGGAACTTACAGGAGCAGACTCCAAAAATGTTTTTACTGAGCTCAAAGCTAGCTTTCAATAAGAAAACTAAACCCAAAACCTTCAGTCATCTAGTGCATCATAGATCTTCCCTGATAACCCACAGTTACTTGCAAGCAAGACCATGTTTGGGGAAGTCTCTGCTTGTTTCCATGGGAATGGAAGCGACAGTTATTGAAACTGGGAAATGTTAATTTTCCCAAAGAATCAGCTACAACCCTTTCTGCTGCAACAGGCTCCTCAATCAACAGGATTTCTGGAGATACCTGTCTCTGAGGAGAACCACCCCTGGTGAAGACACGTGTCCTTACACCATGCATTTCACTTGAGGGGATGCGGGAGCATCAGAGCACACGCAAAGTCAAACAGGAATGTGACGCTTAGTTTGGAAAAGGGGTGAAATACTTAAAGATGAGGAGGTACTTAAAGACGAGGAGGAAGACAGATGTTCATTAAAGAAAGTGGTGTCACAGCCACACTTGTAGGACTTTTTGAGAAAGCTTATTGCTCAAAATGTCAGTGCTCAGAAATACCCTGCTGTCACCTGCCAGCAATGCCCTGAGCATTTCCATGCTGTTACAAGCATATCATTTTACCCTTCAAGAGTCTTCTCAACTTGGCCAGAACCAATTCATATTTCGAAACCAACTAGTATCTATGTCTTAGTTTTTTCTGATGTTTGTCCATATTAGAGGACAGGAGAGTGGGAACCAACAGGAGAACAGGAACCTATGCAGTATTAGGCTTTGAATGGTTATATATGCCTCAAAAACTAGCAAAAAAAAATAGTTCTGGGTGCTGCACTGTGTTTGTTTTATTAAATAAGTTTTCTGTAGTCATTGTCCAAAATGCCTCTTTTAGGAACTGTTTTAGCTGGTTTGCAAAAGACGACATAGGTTTTCATTTATTTATTCAGGGTATGGAAATGGCACTATTGAATGAAAGCATGAGGAATGTAACTAAACTACATGACAGTACTGTTCACTCCAGTGATTTTAAAAAACCCCACCATTTGGTATATGAAACTATCAAACTTTAGCTAAAGGAGAAACCTTGTGTCTGCACAAGCTTAAGCAACCAGCATAATTAATAATGGTATCACCTGTCCTACAGTTGATGGTGGCCACTCTATAAAAGAAGCTGAGTATCTTTGCTAGCCATGCTATAAAAATATCATCAATGAACAGAGAAGGTATCCAAGAGCTGACAAACCTAACATCCTCATTTTGCATGTTGGGTAAAATTCTCACCTGCAAATGGGCAGATCTCAATAACTCGATCAGGATTTAGTCTCCAGGTATGTTTTTCAAACCACAATTGGTTGATTATTTATTGCGTGATAATTTTTCTCAAGAAGTCTTGCTTTATTGCAACTAAATTTATCACCAAAAAATTCTATATTTTAAAAGCTATTTAATTTGTGAATCACAAATGGGGATGGGGAAAGCCTCGCCTATGAATACTGGACTGAGCAAAAATGAAGCACTTTCAGTTTTGCATGTTTGCAAGCTAATTCTTATAAGTAATGAGAATTAATACATTGTACGTTAACAGCAAAACATGTTTGTTGAGTAATCTCCACAAGACAGTAGTCCTGGAATCGATGGAAAAACTCATACTGTTGGCAAGCTATAGAACACTTTATTCCTCAGGTTAGGGCTATCTTCCACTTCAGCTTTGGAAGAAACCTCACGGTGGAAAAATCCACTTCTCTAAACAAGCGAGAAGTCCTAGACCCTTTATCAGCATAGCTAGCCCGAACTATCAGGGATGACACAGATTGATTAGGGATTATAGACAGGGGATGCATGGTTTGTGTGATTCCTTCAGTTCCAGCTGCTGTCACACCTCCATGCCAGCCTGACCATGACTAGAAGGTGTCACTTCACAGCACAGCCCTCCCACAGTACGGACCTGCCCATGCAATTTATGCAGCTGTTGTCTTACCACCCAAAATATCTTTTTTGTGCCTGGAGGTATTCTTTTTTACAGCAATGATCCAGTAGAAAAAAAAATGAACAAAGGTGAGATTCAGAAGCAAAACTGGAGACCTAATCTGTTTTTCCGCTAAAATCCACAGTCTGGGGGGTACTGAGATGCCAGTGTGATGAGCAATACATAAAAAATCCAGGGAAATCGCTGCACTTAAACATGTAGATGTACTTAACTCTATGTAGAAAGGTTAACATGAGAATTACACAAACACCGAAATACTTAGCAACCCATTCAAAATATAATTTATAGATAAATTAACTGCAAATGCATGCAGATTATACCTATCTGTATTATGGGTGTTACATATGAATATATGTTAATATATAACATATGCATATTATATCTGCAGTATAGGCACATATAGATCTATATTTAGCTATATATAGGTATAGATGTCTTGTATATATATGTATATCACATCTTTCTGGTGACATTTTTATCTGTTGTATCACCCGTGAACATGTTTCACTATTTCTTCCAGCTGTTGGAAGAACTCGCAACAAGACCCTGCTGAGGATGGTGGCAAGGCTGGCAAGACTGAGTAAACCCACTTTTTACATTTAAATGCCTGGAGGTTTTAGACTAACCCAACGTCCAAAGAGACTTTTAGTTGAAATTTACACATCACAGAAGGAACACAGTCAGTCAGACAAGAACCACTCAATTTTCCAGCAGGCAGATTTCAATTTGACAGTGGTGTAATCCTTCATGAGGGCGCATATACCTCTAATATACTATAATATATTTTAGCATCCATAGTACCCTAAGGTTTTGTGGGTCTTATTCATATTTTCATTTGACTTAAGCAGAGAAATTAACTAATATTTCCAAGCAAAATTTAAACTTCTAATTTTAAGTCCATCAGCAATGGGAAAAGATATTTCTTCCCTTTTTATTTAATATTTATACTGCAAAACCACTTATGAAATGTGCAGATATAGAAAAAATGACAGCTGATGAGTTAAGTAGGAGGTGTGCCCTGGAGTCACCTAGGATAAGAATAGGATGTATGAAGTTCCCAACCAATCAAAAGCACTGTACACCATGTTCAGCACCACTTGATGAAGTTTCCAGCAGCAGAAGACTGCAGCAACAGAGGGAAGTGTATTAATTTTGCTGTCACCCACCTGCACTATAAAAGCAAAAGCCTCCTTTATAACTACAGAGCACCAAAGTCAGCATGATTACATTTTAAGTAGACTCACAACCAGCCTGTTGATCTATACCATGCGCAGGATTAGACAGCAATATTCTTTTCATAAAGCGCAAGCACGTTCCCTTGCCAGGAGGAGCTAGGAAAGCTGTGCTGCAGCATGAGAAGTGCTCCAGAAGCAACCTATCCCAGCTGACTAAAAAAAGACAAAANAAAAAAAAAAAAAAAAAAAAAAAAAAGGAGTGGATGATGGATTTGGAATCACTGGCCAGAAGAAAAGAGACTGCAGCAGAGGCAGCCGAAAGCAAGAAAATGAAAACTTAGCTATGCTGGTGAAGTACAACTAGAAATACATAGATTTACTATCAGTGGTTTATACAGATAATATAATTTTCAAGTTTTGACATGGGCTCAGTGAAACCCCAAAAGATTTTCCTCCCCTCTTTCTTTACATCTTCCTAAGTGAGAAACATTCTTCATTTAAACAATGTGAGCAAACATTGAATAACCCAGACAAATAAAAGGGAGCTAAAACCTGAGAACTTAATTTATATTTGAGTACCTCAGTGGTAAGGACTACATAAAACACCGGAGGGAGGGAAGGAAGGGGAAGGAGGGGAGAGGGGAAGGAATTGTGCATGGAGAAACCAAGCAGAAATTCTAGAGAGAACTCTTTCACAGAGTTGCATCACCCAACTTCAACATAACCCTGCACGCTTCATGTAAAAATAATCTCACCTAAGTTCAGCTCTGAAACTAGAGCCAAGTTTTCAACTCCTCAGGCACCTGCTTACAAGGCAAAAAAGCCAATTGGCAGGCTGGCTTCAGCGCCCTGCGATTGCCATGTGAAGGGGAGGAGGAGGAGTATGAGTTGTCAGGATAAATGTAGCACTACTCCCTCGTGACAGTCTTCACTGAATGCATTTGGACTCATTTTATTAGTTTCTCTCCCTTTTTCATTCCAATTTCCTGTTACATAGTGTTATGCTTGAGGAGATCCGAGAATGGAAAGTTCTCCAGATGCTCTGGCCAGCATCGGTGGAACGTGCCACCCACCCGAGTATCACACCCTGAGCTGGCAGAGCTCATCATGGACGGGGGGACAGCTCTAGCCAGCTGACCGAGACTGCCTCCCAGGCTGGAAGCATTTTTTCAAGCAGAGTAGGAAGGGAGCTGACTGCTTTCCAATTCAGATTCCCAGCCTTGGCTTGCACAGCCCAGGGTCCTTCCACAGATGCTCCCAGATGTAGCTGATATTATCACTACAAGCAAGAAGACTCAATGCACTTTTCCTAACCACTTCTCTTCATCTTGTGAAGAGAATTACCACATAGTGGGAATTTTTCAATCCATAAACCACAAATAAGGGAACCTGAAGAGGGTTGTGTTAGATGGAAACAGGGAGAAGCAGAAAAGAGAAACGTGGAGAACGAACAAGAAGCTGACACTTTTCTAAAATGGAAGGCAAAATAACCAGAGAAGTACCAAGTAAAAAGAAATGTCAGGCAAAGAGAGAAATTGGTGGGACTTCCACATAATAGCTGGAGATGGGAAAGTTTTGAGAGGCACCTGGAAGAGAAAATGCTCTGAGAGAGAGGAAGGAAGAGTTAAACTAGTGAAGGGAGAAGAAAAATCTAATGAAGGATTAAAAATGCCAGATGTGAAAGGGAGGGAAATCTGCACATAAAGCTAGAGTCAGGGTTTTGGATGTCTCTATGAGTACATTCACTAATTACTACCTGTACAAAGTGGAGATACTATGTGCAGACTCATTGTCCTTTGCCCCCAACTGCAGCAGCAATCTGAAAACAGGAGATGGGCACGGACACTGAGAAAGACTAGCATTGCTACTGGCTATAACTGATTACTTCAAAGTGATGGGCTAATGACAAAATCCTGCTGGGAGCCCAGTACTGGAGATATCCAGGAGGGAAGAGAGATCTACTGAAAGACCGTTTACAAGGAATTTGGAATATTTTTAAACAGATGGGTTTTGCCCTACAATTTTAATATATCTGCTCTCGTGCCAAAATGTAAACAAATAATTATTTCAATGTCATCAGTGGAGTGACTCTTAATCTTGTGCACAGCAGATCAAACTCTATCAGAGTTAACTGAAGCTACTCCAGCATTGCAGTCCTCTACAACAATATTTAATTTTCCAGCATGAAAGCACACTTCAACTATCACATACAATTGTGCTGAGGGAAATGTTTATAAATTCACCTGCAGCAGAACAGTTACAAACGTGGCAGGCAGAGATAAAAGATATTATAACTGGATATCAGGAAAATTCATCCCTGAACTTGAAGTAAGTCTGGCTTACTTCAAGAAGCAAGCAAAGGACAACAGCTTTGTCTTCTAGTTAGCTTCAAGCACAAAGAGACAGTCATCATTTGGGGAAGAGTGCCAGTCCTGATTCTACAGTATCAGCATTAGCCTGTCACTCCTGATGGAATATAATCAGGTTAAAAGAACAAGGTATGTTAATAGCATGACTGAGTAATTCTCAGCACATGCAATACAAACCTCTCCTTATCCAAGCACTGTGTAACCCTGTAGTACAAAGAAACCTTGAAAGAAGAATCTAGCCACTACGTATTGTCAGATTAAAGCATTCAGGACAGATAAGAAATGTGACATCCCTGCCTCTAACTCCTGGGATGTAGTACGTTCAAAAGCTTTGCAGAAAGACCTCAGTGAAGAATGACCTGTCAGGCTCCAGCAGAAGTGGGTGCAGAGTACCGCTAATTAGTTTGACTGATTGCAAGCTTGGCTACCATTCTGGGGGTGACTCACGTTCCCTGAAGGGTCATGGTATAGCAAATCCTTACGCTTCTGCACCGTTTGGACAGACAGTAGCAACAATTAAGTGCATTACTATTCAATGAGTATCTGTATTCTGCAAAAGGCGTAAGTTTATGCAAACTGGATTTCTTCACTAAGTGACCAACGGCATGCTGGAAGGCTCACTCAGGGTTCCCTTGCTCTGCCTCTCTCTGAGGCAACGTCTTTGTTTCTTCAGTTCACAATTTGTGTCATGACATCTATTTCAGAAAGAAACCCAGAAATTTCTTTGCTGTTTCAAGGCAGAGGCCATGGATCCTAGGGTTTTATTTGAAATGTAGTTAAAACACAGCACATATAGCTATTGTACAGTAAGACTGGCTTAAGTGTAATTTGTTCACATTTCTACAATAAACTTACTATAACGTTGCCAGGCATCATATTGGTTATTTTATGCCTTTAAACAGAAGACAAGTGGGGCTCGTATAAAGAATTTTTTATCTTATTTTTTATTCCAATGTACAAAATGGAATTGGCCAATCCTTGTGCACCAAAACTATTTTTAACTAACAGAAATCATCTTTCCTTGCACAATTCTCTGCATACAGGTGTCCTCCACAATCCCTAAGTGCTACTAATAGCTACATCTGCAAAACCTTCTATTGAAAACCTACCACAGCTTCGTTGGTATGAGCACGAAGATGACTTGCAGCAGATTATTTAACAGCTGGAGCAAGACAGGCATCAGGCAGGAGATCACGACCTATCCTCTCAAAATTCCAAGCCTTGATCTTCTCCCCAGATCTTGTGGTAACTTCATAACTCACTGACACTGTCTGGCAGCCATCTAGTTTGTAAGAGAGTTAAGATTTGCCAGTTCGTTCCAGCTGAGATCTTCAAAGAAGCCAACGGGAACAAGCACCCAGATGTCATTCAAAACTGGGAAGTCTGTAGAAGCCAGCCTCTCTTTCTGCACCAGCAGATGCAAAAGCTTTCTCCTTGGACAAGATCCATTTCAATCTGCTTGCCACAGAAGCAGAAAAAACTTGATTTTGTAACATGAAGTGTTTAGATAAAAGACATGAAAGCATTGTTAAACAAAGAAAATGAAGCTGCAAGACCTCACTAGGATAAGGAAAATCACACAAAGACTTCTTCCTCTTGGCCTCATTTTCCCTTCCTATTTTTCCATCTCTACAAGAGTCAGTGGGAGTTTTATCCTCTGGAGCCCTTTCCGTTCCCATCAACGCTCTTGTCTTCACAATGACTGTCTGCCTTGTCATTTGTGTTTTCATTGTTTACAACAGGAGAATCCTACGCTGTTCCTCTCAATTACGTTTGAAAAACAAAATGTAAACATGAATATTTTGCTGTTATTTTGGGCAAAAAGCAATCTTTGTTGACTTGTAGGTGGCTGAATGAAAAAGACGGAGAAGAATAGGGAAAAAAAGAAGAGGGCTAGGGAATGAAAAGAACAAAAATGTAAATAAAAAAAAAGGAAAACTTAAACGAGCCATCTTTCACGCTGTGCTGGTTTTGGCTGATGAACAATGCAGGTTGGATTCCTCTTCCTCAGTGTGGTAAAACCAAGAATGTGTGACATTTTGTGAGGACGTTTTCTTCAAAATTTTTATCTGTGCCTTGGGAGCTCCTGAAGACATTAATCAGTTCCTTCTGCTCTCCTGAAAGGGCTGCAGATTTGGCATTATCACTATATATTTACATGGAATTTAAGTGAGGCTCCTACAGTGTATAACCTAAGTTTTAAAAATAATGAATCCTTTTTCTAAGCATTGTTTAGTATGATTTCAAGATAACAAACCTACTTTATGAAAGTACAACCTCACTGAATAGGCCTAATTGTTAATTTTAATGATTCTGTTTTCTGGCCACAGACAAGTTTACATATTAAACGCTGTCCACGCTCAGATAGATCTTAAAAACCACATGCTTTAAACAAAAAAACAACCCTGAAACATCCACAACTGTGGTTTTGACATAGTTGCAAGATACTGTAGGAAGCTAATTCATTCCATAGCCCAGCGGACAGATGACCCTCCAAATCCTGGCCAAGGCTTTGCTAGGGAAAAGTGAGGAAACACAAGGCTTTGAACCATTTGTTTGGATAATTCCTCTATCCCTCGGTTCATGCACTAACCCTGACCCACGTTATTATACACTTGAGAGCAGCACACTAAAGCAAGCCAAAGGGATCCAGAGGGAGGGATGGAGGGCAGGGAATAACTAAGCGGGATGATATATGTAAGAGCACTTTTAACAGATGGTTGTATGGTAGTCTCTTTACATTGCACACATTTGTGAACATAGCCTGCACACTCCTATGTGATTCTGCAGCACCTCACGTACTCTGGGCACTAGAAAACGATAAATCAGTACAATAATTTAGGCAGACAAATAACTTGTAGAGAATTGAGTGTCAGTGGTGGATCAGAGAGCACCAGAACCTAGTTAGTTATGCTGCAGAGTTACTCACATGCTGCAACACTAAGCATGTTTGTAGTAGCATCTCGCATCCTAGAAAGAGAAGTAAAGGAAGCCCCACAGTTTACCCATCTAGTGTCTTTGTGTCTCTTTGCATCTAGTAACACAGAAATGGCATTTTGGCAGAAAAGATGTGTGCAGTAGGTCACCTTTTATAGTGGTGCATGCTAGCAATGACCACAGGGACCTCAGGCACATCACAAGGAGAACAGTCTACCAGACAGTGGGAGAAACTTCTCCCACAGAGGACAGAAATTGCCTATTTGGTGCTCGGAGTTTTTGCCGCAAAAGCAAATTCAAAGCCAAATGGAGAGAAGACAGTATCAGCAAAGCATACTGAATTAGATGTTTATCTTTGTGAATATCAACTTATTTTGTTAACTTTTTTTTTTTTTTAAACAGAATAAAACCTGCCCTTGGCTACTGCTGAAGGTGAAGGCTGTCTCAAATGCAATAAGTGGCCACATAATGATGCAAATACCTTACAATGTAATAATTGTAAGGTATTGTAATTTAGCAGGTCTGTTGATCTCATAGAATTTTAATGCTTACATTGTTTTGTCATTTTGGAAATCTAATAAGCATTTCTTCACCAGACACCAGTGGCTAAGGGTTCTCTGGCTTGCAGTTTGTGTTGTTACGGTAAAATGAGGCTCTGAGCTACTGCTCTCCCAGGACTATACATCTTTACTGACAACATTTCATACTATTTGGCGAGACAGTAATTCTTCACTTGCTTTCCTTACAGTCCTATATTTTTGTGGCAGAAACTAGTCAGTCATTCTGGTTTGCTGAGGTTTTCTGTCCTTTCTCTCTCCCTACTCTCACAAGTAAACAACACAGAAAGCTGATTACATGCTCTGTTGCTGTAGCATTCATTACTTCCTATTCCAAAACCCTTGCATTTAAAAATATTTGCTATATATTGGAATACTGGATTAAGAGAGCTAGAGAATTAAAATCTGCCACCCTTACCATACTAAAAATAAAAGGCAGTGGCAGACTAGGGAGTCCAGGTAACAGCTTGCACTTTGAAAATGCACAGTGTTGAAATTTTACTCATTACCTTTGTCCTCTTAATATTTTTAAAAGAATACTAATTGTAAACATTATGCAAAAGTTTGTGCAAAAGTATTTAGGACAATATTATATTTCTGCATATCATGGGTACTTTTGAAATGGAACAGAGAACATGTATTTTTAAGGAGAGAATGTATATTTTTGGTAAATTGCTACAATGATAAAGCTTGCACTCTTCACAGTTACTTTGTGTTTATGATAGAGAATCATCACAATCAGGGTCAGCTCTGAAACTTCAGTCTAACTAGTGGCAGAGGGTTGCTTAATGTTGACAAAAGTCTGATGACTCCTAATATTTTCACAATCACATTAATTAACCATCTTTTAATTAATATAGAGGCTCAACTCAACTGATAGCAGTTACTTAATATGAACTGTGGCAGGGACAGAGTAAGTATGTGCAGTACACTGCCACAACACAGAACAGTAATAACAGACTTCTGCCGTTCCTGTTACACCTCAAGATTTTGCCATGCAATGATTTTCATTTAACAGGAGGTCACAGAGAACTTGGTGTACATAGGTTGTTTCAAATAACTTGACATGTTTAAATATTCCCATGATACCAAGAGAGGTTTTATTAATCTCTTCTGGGCTGTTCAGCTTTTCAAACACAACCAATTTTCCCACTTACGCATTTCTTACTGACCTCATTCTCTAGCAAACTTAACTTCTATGAAAATTAAACCCATTACATGGAAAAAAGGGAACTGAGTATGACATAGGACAGTTTGACACTGCTGCACTTAGCTGTGCAAGAAACCATTTTTAGATCGAGTGTTCTTGATTATTAGCATGTAGTAACAAACCAGTCTACAAATGCCATGAGGTACCATCTATCCAAGGTGCATAAAAGTCTTTCATTTGCTTCCATAGTTCTCTCACTCTTTCTCTTTCTCTCTTTCTTTCCCTCCTCCCTTCTTTCTCTCCATCCCTCTTTCTCTCCTTCCCTCCTTTGTTTCAATAATTTTCCTGGTAGTCTTCTGCATGCATGCCGAAATCTTCCAACATTCGCCTCACCTTGCAGCTTAAAGGACATGGCTATCTATGAAATTCTACTAGCTGCTCAGATTTCTTTGTTTTCCCCTCCCTCTGCCAACAGGGTTTTATGATTACGAATCAGACCCACAGTCCTGTCATGGCTGTAGAGGGACCAACATGGAGGACTGGGGCCTCTTTCCGTATAGGCTTCACAACAAATAAATAAATAAATATCTGTATGCACGCGTAAATATTTTAACCCATTCAGTCAAAGTAACTGAACTGAGCTGGCTATAGCTGACAATCTGAAAGATTGATCGAACCTGCTCATTATGTATTTCAACACACATTGCAGCAGTAAAGCACTCACACAACATTAGCAGGAATACTGTAACTGGATATTTTCAGGAGAGCTTTGCAAGGCTAGATGAAGGATTCTTCACTTGCTTACAGTGTGTTTTTATAAGCTACTTTACCATATTATCTTTACAGCACTGACTTTTCAGGCTGTTTGACTTTCGCTACGCTATACAGCAGAATGGCCTAAAAATATTTTGTAGGGAGAACATATACGTATTACAGATGGAGAAGAGAAGAGTGCAAGAGGAGAATACCTGAGAATGCTTGGAGACCCAGTGGCGCAAGACATTTAGGACACGATTTGTGGCTGCTCTGCGTATTATGAACTCTTTGTCACACATCCGTTCAGAGTTGTTAAATCCTGTGTGGAAAAAACACACATTAGAGTTACTGGAGGTAGGAAAAATTCAAATATGATATGAAATAACTCATAGAACATTTATATGTAATAAAAGGAATGACACCTATATAGACTTTCAAATATGATCTTTTATACTGCCGAAATTCTGCAAGATCAGTAGAATAAAACCTTGCCCATCGTATCTAATACAGACACCTATTTGGGCCAGCATTCAGTTTTAGAAAAATTAAGAATATCTGCATCCATAACATCAAGGTCTCCCTTGGTGTATGGGAGAAAATAACAGTAAAAACAAGGACCAGAGCAAAATTGTACAGGGCCTGTAATCAAGAGGTTTACAGAAGGAAAGTGAGTATGACTTAGAAAAGGGAAAGTGGTAAATTTCAGAAGTGGTCAAGAAATAGGGGAAGATAGTAGTTTAAACACAGAGGAGAAAAAGGTCAACACAAGAAGTGTTCCTTTTAAGAGCAGTATTGTACAGGCTCTGCTAGTCAACACAGACTGTTCAAATAAGCTATTTGGTTTTTACCACTGCTGTGACAAGAAAGTGCAAAGGTATACAGAAAACACATTTACAACACCAGCTGCCTGAAAACAAAGATTTGCCAACTGCAGCATTTCCCCACACATCTTGTAAAGACAACTTTTTTTCAGTCAGAAACATTTACTTATAAAGAACTGATTTTAAAAACAAACAAGAAAGTTTCTTCCGACATACACAGTATTGGTTCTTCCTTTTCTCATTCTGATGTAGCTGTATCATAAATACAATCTGTATAATAAAATAATGATTACATTATTTTATAATAATAAAATGATGACATTACAGCTTGCTATTTTTTTTCAAAAAAGATAACTGAAGATACACTTGAGAACTTTATATTTTTCTAAGATTTGTTAGATTTGATCTTACACTATGCTGTTTTCCATTTCACCCAGTGCAGTGTCCAGGGAACAACTGGAAACACTCTTCCACGTTACCAGTAAGAACTTTACTATTTTTCTGGCAATTTGTTCTAAAGCCTGTGTATTATTATAAATACCAAAGGCAGATTAAACTTCTATTTATTCTGTGGGAAACCCATTGGAGGTATTCTTAGAGGCTAGTATTAGTTTTGCTCTATTTTTGTTAAAGACAATCCAAAAAATCCAAATTGCTGCTCTATATTTTTGGAAAGATACGCAGGAAAGTTTAACTGCAGTCTTACATCTTCTACTGCAGGTGGGACCCCAAACCCCCAATGCATTTTCAATGCTTAGTTTCACGGAAGTTTTTTAAACTATGGCATATTACACTGTAGTTGACATCTAAGATTTAATATCAAAGGAAGTTTCATATTAAAACATCTTCAGGAGTTTCATTGCCTGTAAACAGCAAAGTAAACAAAATCTCTGAGGCTTTACTCAGTAAAAGGTAACCTAGGCAACATTTTGTGTGTTAATTTTCTATGCCTTTCACAGTTAACCTCTTGCAGAAGCAATTAGGCATACACGTTATAAACTGTTCAATTAGCCACTTAATTGCAGCAATGAAAGTCACAATGAAAATTATATATTAAAGCAGTGGAGTCTTTATCAAAGTAACATTAAGGAAATGAAGTTTTAGTAAGCTGGAAAGAAAAGAGAAAGAAGCCTACAGAGACAGTTTTCAGTTAGCTGCAAAAAGAATAAAAAGAGCAAGAAAGGAAAAAGGAAAACCTCCAGAGATCACTTCAGCAAACTTCTATGGTCCTCAGAATTTCATCAGTTTTTAAGCAGTAATTAGCTTGTTGCAGAGAATAAGCAACATGTTCACTCAGATCCACATTGTCAGTACTTTATGTTGATGTCTCAAACCTATAAATGGAGATCTCCAGTTTTGTAAGAAAAGAACTTAGCTGAACGTAGATGCACATGTGAATTTAACTCATAGTGGGTGATTCATTGTACATCCTCAGGTACAAGACTTCAAATAAATAACTAAATCAGCAAAATACATTTTTTTCAAAATAAAATCAGTAATCTATTAATTCCATTCTGACCTTGTTTTTAAATACCAAACAACTCGGAAAGCCAGGATGTGTTTCCTTCTTTCTTCACACAACGTTTATAATTTACTGTTCTTTATAGAAACAAAAAAGAATCCCCAAGTCCTCAAGCAACACTCACTGTCCAAGACTTAAATCTGCAGATTGATATTGAAGAAGATCATCTTTATGACGTTTTCTTGTGGAAATGGAATGGAGCAGAATACCCAGTATTCTCTGCATATTGGCCTAGCGTCCTTCCATTTGAATGTCTGGCTTTACCTCAAAGTTTTCCCTCAGGACTTGTTTTGAGTAACAGTAGACCTCAGGTAGGCTCCAGATGCAGTAGCTTTGACAACAGCTGAGCAGAGTTAGACCTTAAGCCACAGCCAGGTATGCTGGAGGATACCACATAGAGTCCTTGGAGCTCCCTGAGGCAATTGAGGCTGGAGCAGAACAAAGCTACTGGGACTTGCAGCTTTTAGCAAACCAAGCCTCTGCCAGCAGTTCCTCTTATACAACTTACCACGCTATTTCCAAGCAACTGCTTCTACATAGACATGGAAGGAACATGGAGCAGTTCAGGACAAGGGGTTTGATTATACTGCCACATTAAAACAAGGTGACAACATTGTGGGCAATGCCAGGGACTTGCAATACAACGGAGATGAACATGAAGAACTACCCCTCACGAAGATGGAGGTGTGCAAGTCATCATTGACTGGTGCAGAGATATCTGAAGAAATGAAGCATATGACCTTCTCTAGGTCTATCACCGGAAGACACTGCAAAGTGAGAACCTGTTGAATAGTGTTTAGGACACTGTTGGCTCTTAGCGATTCTATCCTGAACTGACTTGTAACTGAAGCAGGAGCCAGAACTGACAGCATGTGGTAGAGATGGTTACCATCCACATCATTACAATGCTGATCAGGCACAGATTAATTAGATTAGTCTCCAAATTAGAAGTTATTTAATAACTGCTACTATTCACTAGATAAGCTTAGGTGGATTTATATACATGACCTTTTCATGAAAATTGTATAAAATAGCCACTACTTTTTGATCTATTCACCTATACATATCAGATGATTACGTAAGTGTAAAGTTATACTTAGATAGATACCAGCAAACCTAATGTGACAGCTCCCTCCCAGTCAGTATAGCAAAAATGAAAAAACCTCACCATTCAGAGTGCTGGATTTTCTCATTCCTAATACTAAGAAAATTATGTTATATTATTAACCTAAAGAAAAGCTAGTGAATATTGACAGTGAAAGCAAAAGAAATCTCAGTAGTTCTTAGTCACTGAATAGATCTATTCATTAACCAAAAGGTGAAAATATACAAGAAAAAAGGTTCTCAAGAACATGCAAATTGCACAGAAGAGTGGTATTAATTTCAGGATATTACAAAACTCAGAGAAAATATAAAAAAAATGTCAGCTTCAAACAAGTAAGATCAGTAAGCATTGTTACTTTCTGGTTTTCTAACTTTGAGAGAAAAGATCTAAACAAAACACTAAGAAAAAAACAATAAAAACTTATTGCCACAGCTGTATTAATATAGATGCAGAAACATGCAAAACCAAATCCTTGGCTAACATTGATTTTGCTCCTCGCAACTTTCAAAGCCACACGGACTTTGGGACAGAAACTGCAGAGGGGAAATAACCAGACTAAGATCTGATGAAGCTGCTACAGAAGCTATCTAAGCAGGCATCAGTGAATTTTGATGGTACCATCAGTGTTTCCTGCACTTTTCACACTGCAAATTCCTTCTAATACATCAGCTTTACTGCTGCTCCTTACTTCCTCCTCTCTCGTTCTGCCCACCTAATCCTCTCCTAATATAACTCCAAACAAAACCCTGAGCCACCATGACAACTGCAACTATTCCATATGCATAGCCTACTTGTTTATGCATATTTCAAAGCAGCCAGTATACAACCTTATCTGGTTCTGCATGTTCATGTCACCACTTACAGCTAACCCATGTGTCTGCTGCTGTCTATGCTGCAAAAGGTAACCCAAATGCTCCAATCCTGTCTATTTTTGCAACAGGTGCTGTGGGTGCTAATCAGTCTAGGAGGAACTCCAAGCTGTCCTGCCTACTGCAAAAAAACAGGAGGCAGAAAGAACCTTGCTGGGCTACACATCACCTGCTCTGCCTGTCCATTTGTAATTGTGAAACTGGACCTGCACTAAGTGACTATGCAAAGTAAACAATATGAAATTTTGTCATCTTTTAACTCTGGTAGGCAGCTAAAAGAAAGGTTGCTGACCCACAGACTAGATTTGGGAGCCAAGGCTTCAGGTCAGATGTTGATCTGCAAGGAACAAGCGTTTCATCACACCTCTATGGCATATCTCAGACAGCATCCTACCACACTGCCTCCAGTTAACCTTCTAGCATTGCTGTGTCTGCTCTATTATTTCCCATATACTTTTCCTAGCTATTTTGGAGCTAGGATCAGTTTTTAACACTGATTATACAGTCCCTAGCATAGTATTATTCCTGTCCACGATCTGGACTCTGAGGGACTCTTAGCCATGTAGGCTATAAATCTAGGTGGGTTGTAAGATTAACAAAATAGCCATATCTGATCAGATGAAATTTCATCTTGCTTGGTATCCAGAAGCAAATACTTGCAGAATGAATCTTTAGAACGTGCAATTTTGAAGTGGTCTTTCCCATAGCATGCTATCCTTGGCACTGAGCAGTCTGGGGGGATAACTACACACATTACACTTAAATCCGTGGGAAAGTAGGCTGACTCCTTCTAAGTTCATCTTCACTGTGGTTCCAGGAGAGGAGAGAGGTGAAGGGTTCCATGTAGCAGGACGCCAACCTTTGCAATGTTTTCATGAGGATTCTGGATGGAACTGCCCACATCCAGAGCCCATGGTGAAATAACATGAAACACTCCATGGTAAATATCTGTTTCTCTCCTGAAGGAAGCAATCTTTCTACATTAGAAATATCAGCAGTATTTCTAATCATTAATCATCTTAGTGGGCAGCTGCTTCAGTGAGTGCTACTTTCAAGTAATGTTTTTCCCCAGTATCTGTTGAAATAGATATATACTGCTTCCACAAATAGTTTCTTCACATAATGGTGATGCAGAACTTTTACCACAGGCTGTCAAACACAATGTTAACCTGCCAGCACTGCTAGTTTCAGTGAATTACTTCTTTCAATATAATTTAATCACTCTGTTCGTGTACTTGTCTTCAGATTATGTTATGCAAAATCCAGTTTCACCTTCAGATGTTTTTCTTATGTGCACTAAAATCAAAACTAATAGTTTTATAGCTTCCACTATCACCAAAGATTAAAAAAAAGGTGCTGACTAGACATAAATCTCAACACCTGCAGACAAAACCAGATAAAATTATGACAATACCTTGTACATAGATAGCTCTTCTTATGTGAAAGTCTAAAGCACTCTTCAGTGGTAGACATCATTATCTATCCCATTCATAAAGCAAAAAAACACATGCAATCAATGCCTTCAGGTAGGATGCATCCTTTGGAATTGCTGGACCCTGGACCAGATCCAAAGATCTCACCACATGTCAGTGTGAGACAGAGAACAGCCCCCCTCCTCAAAAGCTACTAAGAAGTCCTTATAGCAAAATCCTGTCCTGTTTTTCTTGTTTTACTGAACAAACCTGACTCTAACAGCAACTTACATTATTTCCTCTTTGAAAACCACCTCACCCAAGAGGAACATTTGTATTATGTTAAATTCTGCACCATAACGTTAAAGAAATTAAATGATGCTTATTTGCTATTTCACTTAAGGTTTCAAAAACTCTCAGTCTAGTTACAGTAACTGTATTCCCTGCACTTTGTTTTTCTGCATTAATACAGCAGCACACGATTCCTGACCAGAGTAATTAATTTGTCAAAAGTTTTGATGACACATCTATTTTTTGTATAGGTCTGCCTATACAAAAAAATAATTTCTGTTCACAAGATTTAGGGGTAAGTTGTTTGAAGTTATGGAGAGTGACTTCAACTAGTGCCTGGTATCTTTCTTAGCAAAAAATTTCATTTCAGAAAAAAATTTTATGTGCCAATTTCACTGAAATACTCTGGAATCACAGACTGAAGCTGCACCTAACATAGGAAAAAACTCCAGCTTTTGAGGAGGACAAAGCAAACCCCACAGAGTCCCAAGGAGGTGAAAGAGGAACAGTCGTTGTTCACAAGACAGATGAAAAATAATTAAAAAAAAAACCAAAAAAGCATCAAATGTAGTTCTCTGTCTTGTGGGTTTTTTTTATTTCTTCTGATAAATACACTTATGAGTTGTAGGCCAGTTTCATGATTCAGCCTGGCTCAAATCCTGAAAGCTTAGGCTTGGCAACCATCAGTGTTGCTTTCTGACCTGGATAAAGAATAAATACAGACTCCAGGCTTGGGGCAGAGCAGTTTTCATCCACAGATTAAAACTGAAAAATCCTCTCCCAATATATGCAGCACAAAAAACCTAATTATAAAAAGTTTTCCTTGACATACCTAAAAAAGTTTGGATGACTCTTTAAAAGATACCCATCTTCATTGGTCATGCATTCTCAAGCAAGTAATTGGGTTCCACAGATTTTCATAGAAATGTGTCAGAGAGCAACTAGCCTAATATTGATAAGAAATCTAAACTGCCAATGATTCTGCTCTCCTTTTCATTTCTTTAATTATGATATGAGGTTGCCATGCACTAGTCAGCTGAAGAAGGGCAGAGCTGGAAAAGAAGACCATATTAAATGAGATGAAAAGAGGCATAAAGATGACGATCTCCCACTCATTGCATACAGAATAGCATATTTAACCAATAATACAGTTCATAGGGGGTTTTTTTTAGTAATTATCAAATGTGCACATTCAGATTTATAATGGAGCAGGTCATATGAGCAGTCTGAGGCTTGAAGTTGAAGCTATCAAGTCTAGCCATGATCTTTGGGCTACCTCAGTTTAAGAGGCGTATATAATCGTTCACTATGCCAGCGTTTGAGTCTGTTTCACAAAGGTTTATAAACTCATACAGCATTAGAAGAAGTGACTATTAAAAAGCAGACGAAATCAAGTGACCAATGCATTTCAGGCTTTTAATTTCACTTTCACTGGTCCTTGGGACATATGAAATCATTTTGTTCTAAGAAATATGCCACTGAAAATCCCTGTTGTAACCACCCACGTCAGAAATAATTCCAAGTATGTATTTGATTCTTCTGCCTAAGCCTCAGCCACAAATACAATCTAACTATCAAATCAAGTCAAGGGATTATAGTCTTAGTAAGGTAAATCCCATGGCTTCACATGCACTGGCTGATGTACAATAGTGTAACACAGATAGAGCTATAGTGACTGTGTTTAATTTCTGCAA
Organism: Himantopus leucocephalus; assembly: GCA_003993805.1. NCBI lineage: Eukaryota > Metazoa > Chordata > Aves > Charadriiformes > Recurvirostridae > Himantopus > Himantopus leucocephalus. The sequence goes on from RSEF01000031.1 coordinate 57,119,231, forward strand.
AATATTTAAGGGAAAGGTTGGTAAACTATTTCTAAATGACTCTTGCTTTAGAAAGGCTTTTTCTAATCAGAGAAATATAAAGAACACAACACTGAGATAAAGCAGTTATGTCATGATTATGCTGTAAACTTGAACTAAATCCAGAAGTCTAAAAATATACCAGTCCAGCGAAATAATTTTAGTTTAATGGATGGGGGGAAAAAAGCAACTGTGTAAAGAATATGCTCAAGATCAAGATACTACTCTAGCTCCTAATAATAACATTAAGGTTGATCTGAGATCTATAATAATCTATGAGATTATATGGTTAAAACATGAGTACCAAAATGAAAATATTCCTTTAAACTCAAAGAACTGTTCAAATTTGAAAATTTGCCCTTTAAAATCCTGAAAAACAGGGTTACTGCTATAGATATAACTGGCACACACTCTTGGGATTTCTGGTTTTTTAATGGAGATGTTCTCTCAGGAGACTGTATCAGAGTGTCACACTTGGAAGAAAATCTTTAAAAATTGCTAAACACTGAAAACATACTTACAGTTACAAGTTACACAACTTGTTATTAAAAATCCATAACTCATCTTAGAAGTAAAAAACACTGAAGAGTCTGCTTTTTTTTTTACTAAAATTCAGCAGCAATACAAGATAGCATTTTTGGTTTTGGCATATTGTGACAAATACATGCATTCAGAGAAAACAGCATTGTTCATTTCTCTGCTGAAGAAAGAAAAACCCAACATGTGCATGCATCAGCATTTGTGTATGTTGTAACAACACAGGGTATGAGTATCTGGAGCTTTAGACTGCTGCAAGTTGTAGGATGCATTTTCCACAACTGTAAGTAGCAGTGACTCCATGACCACTGGACAACATCCTATTCTTTTCCTATTTCAGCAACAGCAAAGAGAGCCAACAAGGAGTTAATGTCATTACCAAAACCTAATGCTAAATTCTGGTGTACCTGCATGCATCTTCAAAATCACATTTGTTTGCACAGAAGAAGTGTGTGTGCATGCATGTGTAAACTCCTAGTCCAATTTTTCTAGTGAAGTCTTAGGCAAAACCACCCAAATCTTGTGCCTTTATTTATAGATACATCTCTAGAAAAGAATAGATCCTCAATTTCAAAGGCTGTTGTTGCCAATTGTGTTTACAGATTGCAGAATATCATGACAAATGCATAATGTGACAGCAGAATTTTTTCTTATGACTTACTTGTATAAAAGAACCATAGGGAACAATTGTCAAACAAGAAAAGCCTTTTTGAACAGCCTCCTTACCAATTATATTTGTGACTGTTTTAGTACATCTTAGACACTTTTTCTTTTACTGCAGTAATGTTTGAATTATCTTCCATGGATAATGACAAGAATGGCAACACTGCAGTTGATATTTCTTTGAATTTGTACGTCAGCCAAGTGCGTTTGCCTGTGCTCCTGCTATGTCTCTTAGTCTTCAGGGAACGTATAAGCGATTTTTACTTGCTGATGTATTTCTGCATTTCAAGTGATCTCTAGCTCTTGATTACTTTAATTACACATTGTCTATACTCTCAAGCTGCTTTATCAGCAATATGAAGAGTACTGCAGATCTTTTTTGCATAATGCTCACAGTCTTTTCAAGAACTATTCAAAGTAAGCTTTCAGACCTTTAAAATGCTCAGTGTGCCATGCCACAAAGCAAAGGTTAAAATAAAGTCTATGACAATGTACAGCTGGAAAGAGAAACCTGCAAAAAATGCTTTCAAATTTTTTCCTTTAGTTGGTCTGGGCTTTTTACATAAGCTAAAGGAAGTAGTTTGCAAAATTACTCGGGTTTTTTCATGACAATAGGAGTAAAGGTTAAATGGAAAGGAGGCAATAATTGCAAAGAGCCAAATGTATCATTTTTCAGACCATCTGTGAACGGAGAGTTGACTGTCATGAAAAACAAAAATTGGCAGGATGCATACCAGTCAACAAAAAATCTCTGAACAAAACGTCCATCTCATAAGCAGCTTCCAGACCATTTACGACTGGGCCACAAATCAAGCAAATCAATAGTAGCATAAACAAATATTAATTATGCAAGCAACACTTAGGCTCCGGGAAAAAAAAAGAAAGAAAAAAACCCACAAAAAATTTCTCCCAAAACTTCTCTCCCCACGCCACACACACCACTAGGTGCACCAAATGCGAGGAAGATAATAGGGAATCTAAACAAACCTGTCCTCTTTCTGAACCCAGACCTTTTGGTCAAACTCCCTACTTGCAACATCAACATACAACGTACTAGGGCTGGTTTCCTGCGTGCAGTGGTCACAGCTTCATTCCAGCTTCTCTTCTCCTCAGCTCAGGAAAGCAGAGGGAAATACCACCTAAAAGCTTGCCACAGAAGTTCAGCTAAACCATCGGAAAATACATATTCAACACACCCCATTCAATCCATCGCAGTAGGATTGTGGTAACCCATTTGGGGGCGGGGGGAGGAATAGAGACTGTACTGGTCTCCTTTCTTAGATGAAGAAATATTTTTTTTCTCAGTGCCAGTTTGCTTGCACACATCTATGAAACACAGTTTTCCCTATGAAACACAGAGTTTTCCCTGCAGCTGCTCAGGACTCAGTGCTATAGGTCAGGAAACACATGGTTCACAGTGTCATAACTCAGGAAATGTCCACTGCAAATACTTTTTTCCTGAGTAGTCAGCTTCTCTAACAAACTAGAATAAGAAATTAATTTAAGAGAGAGGAACACATTAAAAAAGGGGATCCTGAATGTCTACTGAAGTGAAAAAAAAATCATCATTTTCCCCTGGTTCTAATTCCTAGAAGCAGGGATCACTTGAGACAAAACTAACCCTCATCTTTAAGTAATTGTTTTAATTCAGAGTTATTGCTCTAAAAAACTGCAAGTGGAGATTCAACTCAATTTGAACGTGAATGTTTAGCCAGTTATCTAAAATTGCTAAGCAACAATTTTGTTAAATTCAAAGGGTTCCTAATTCAGGAACAAGTCTATTCAAATGCACTACACAGTAGGTGAATATTCAGAGGAAAGAAATAACATTCAGGGTTATTGAATTAGAAGGCAGATTCCACACAAATTAGTTTTAATCTCTATTTTCATTTTCCTGCTGATTTCCCAGTAAAATATCCTTGGGCAGGAGAAAACATACACAAACGTCTCATGAAAGCAGCCTGGTGAATGAGTGTTAAAACTGCAGCCTGGAACAGAAAGCAGGTTTGCTTCTCTGTTGGAGCATAGTCAACAGCCCCCGCGGACCCCACACATCACACACACCGAGCCCCCACACCAGCCCACTGGGCTGGTCGCTGGCCACCTCTACTTTGGTAACGACATCTGGGCAACTGCCGACAATCCTCCAGCCACCAAGAGCAGGAAAGCTGGTTGGTCTATGCCAGTGGTTATTTGTCACACAACATTTTTTGGCGGAGAACAGTGCCAGTGGTAGTGTAAGTCAATGAGTACTTCCCACCTGGAGTTTTTTTAATTGAAATAGGGAACTCCATGGAAGTTCAGTATTCAGGTCTTAGTGCTTCTCAAGTCTCCCTGAATCTGCAAAATTGGTCTGGAAATCTCATTAAAACGTATTCCCAAGGGGAAACTAGTACTCACTTTCCCAGTTCCTGGCTGGAGCCTTTAGGCAAACAAAAACGACAAGTAAAAAAACTTGGTTGTTGTGTATAAAGGATCAGGGGACGATAACAAATCCTGCCCCAACTCTTTTCTTTCTTGGAACTAAGCACCTTAGATCCCTGACAGAAAGGGGACGCTGGGGAGGGCCACACCCAAGCAGGATTGATAAGCACGCCTGGAATGATTTCACCGATTTGATGATATCCCGTATCTCTGAAAAGATGCTAGATGCCTGCAAATTCAGTCTTGCAGTTCCATGTGGGAACCCACGACCTGAAGTACAGTTAAAATCAAGGTCTGCTTCCAACTGCTTAGAAACAGTCTCCATGATACTTGCAAGCCAGTTGTGCCAATTTACTCCTCTGAAGAGCAGTCCCGCTGGGATAAGCTGCAGATGCAAAAGGATGAAATTCTTTGCATCTTGATTATTGATTGGAGTATCACCATCACAATTTTTTTCATTCAGGTCTGGATTCATAAGGAAACAGTTCCACAGGGCTTTTCCAGTACAAGGAAAGACATGTTATAACCCAGAAAATCACTGGAGTGAAAAATTACTGTAATTGTTACTAATAGCAATGTTTATGGCATCATATTGAATATCAACTGGAAAAAGACACACATTTTCTGCTTTTGCTTTAGACATGGACACTTATGTACAAAGCCAGAAAGAAATATATACCTTTCCAAAGGTTAGCTTGTAACTACTGATGTAATTTGAAGCATTTAGTACAGCACAACATTACCCACTATCCACATAATGTAGAATCTGTCTCGATATCACCATCAGATACCACTTGCCTTTCACTTAAGATTCATCATAGCAAGGAAAGCCTGCCCTCTCACAATGGAAAAAAGAACATAATAATTTCCCTTACTAACCTCACTTCATTCTAATCTTTACCAGATTTCATACTTAGCTGCTTACTCCAGAATTTCTGTCTCAGGAAAAATAATGGTGTAATGCCACATTATTATTCCTCTGTTCAGAATTAAGGAAATACTCCCTGAGAAGTACAGCCGATATCCCTGAATGGGGAACTATATACTCGCATCAAGCTGTCTGCAATATGGTGAGAAAATACCGTATCTGATTAAAGCATAATGTATGTTTCTACATGCTTTTCCATTTCAGGGATCAAAGGATCCCACTGGGACTGTATGCCTTCGTTGTTTTCTATGGTACATCTCCAAGTTGCAACCTAAAATAAGCTAAGCAGCTCTCGCTAAAAAGGTCTGTTAAACTTTCTCATGCTAATTTTGGCCTTTCAAAACAAGTAGTCAGTCTTAATCAATCTGTGCTTCATTTATCAGAATGGGAAGGCCTACACGTGACCCACTGTGTAATCTTGACCCCTATGAAACATGAATTATTACTTTTAGCTAATTCTTATCCACCTAATATTGTGACAGTAATCAAGCCGGGATAAAGTGTGTCAGGCTGAGAGCTCACAGGACTCATCTGGCTCAACTTCAGTGCTTATGCAGCTGTCAAGAGATGTGTCATTCTGGAAACCACAGCTGTAATTTACAAAAGTCCATTTATATTTATTACTGCTGTTACAGTTAGGGTATGCTATGGCAGACAAAGTCCTACAGCACTTCTGATGAGATAAGAACTTTCCATATTCATTTCAGTGACTCCTGAAGTTCACACTTTCACATCAATCACCGGCTTTTAAAGTCAACACTTTCACATCAGTACTTCCCCACTGCTTACCCTCAACTGCGTTCCAGAGGTTTGGCAGCTTTAGATCGGAAGTGGTCAAACAAAGTACAGAAAGGGCCCATGATGTTTTATCCCAGGCAGTGATCATGAATACAAAAACAGCCAAGTCGAAATAAATCAGATATTTATACTGTAAAATAACTACACTCTTCTCTGTACATCTTTTCCATAACTAATGTTTAACTTATGCATATAATTAATGCACTACTGCATAACTGATTATCAGTGGAAAGTAGCATATAACTAAGTTTTTACATAAAGTGTAAGATTAGGAAAAGAACATGAGCCCTCCGTAGACAGTGACGTGACTGCAGGACCATTGATCCAGAACTCACAGACTGCATGAGATCCATTGCCAACAGTGGAAACTACTCAGCGGCAGTGCGTGGAAGTGGCACCAGGAGGAACTTTTCAATGACCAGGCATATTGAATTGCTTTGAAGGAAGATACGACTTGCATTTAGCAGCTGCAGCCAGCAGATTAATGGAGCAGCTTTTGTGCTTGCTTTGTTGAGGATCTGCTGCAGCTGCAAAGGACTGTCTGATTACTTCTGCAGACAGACTGTAAGAGCTATGGAAAAGCAGATGATACCAGAAAATGGTCTGGTAAACAGGCCGATCAGTTTTGCTAGACTAAAACCAAGGGCAGTTTAGATTAAGATTAATTAAGATTGCTTCTCCAAACTACCAGAGTGGATTTGTAAAAAGAGAAGGAGCTGGTTGTACTTCCTCTGCATAGGAAAGGACTTGCAGGCTGACTGTTTGAGAGATCTTTTGAAATGTTCTTTGGTAGGTACGGTACAAGCTGCAATAATGCAGAAGCTTTAGAAAAAATTCTCTCTCCTGAACAATACTCAGGTAAATAACTCATGTCAAAGGTAATTTAGCACTAGAGATACGTGCAGGCAATTAATTGAAAGGGATAGTATATAAGCGATTCATTTTTGTGTAGATACTTCAAAGCCTCAAGCTGTTATTTTAATTGCTCCTTTAAATCACTAAAATCAGAGAGAATAAAACCATCTTTCCTCTTTGCTATCATGGGGCAGATTTTCCTATGTGCAAATCATATTTGTCAGAGATACTCCCCCAAAGACTCTTTTTTCCCTACTTCTTTCTCACTCTCTCCTCTCCCTTTCACATGTGTTTTAAAAAACAAATGCTTATACTAAAGAAGCCAGGCCCTCCTGCCAACCACAAGCTTCCATCCCACTCCCATCCTCTCCCATAATATGTCACCTTGTTCTTGTGAAAAATGGTACATTCTCTACAGCGTGGATCGGCATGCTGTAGGAGGAGGAAGGCAGCTTTGAAGCATGCGGCACGCTGGAAATACTGACGTACCCAGCTCAAAATCGGACGAGAGAGCTGTTGAAATAAAGCTGCTATGTTCACGAGGGAACAACCCGCTTGTTTGGGTTTAAGTACTTGCTTCGTGTCTAATATTCATTTTCCATGTTGGGAGATTTTTGGTCTCTAGTTTGAGTTGAGGAAGAAATAAGCTTCTCAAAGCTCTTTCAGTATATCTGCTAAGAATATAAAAAATATAAACAGTATACAAGATCAGTTTAGATCCCGAATTTAAGCTTTTGTCAAAATAATCTCCTTGAAGCCCATGTTCAGTAGAAATGTTTCAAAATAAGATGATCAACTTAACGTTTATTATTTTTCTTCAAGTTGGGCTAGACATTCTTAGCAGAGAAGAAATTTGTACTTTTGCTAAGCTTATGTAAGTACTTTTTACTTTATTATTTAAAAAATAACACAGCATTATTTTGCTAACTTGGCTTCATCCACACAACTATTCAGAGATTTTAAGTAAAGCTTGAATCTCTTCTAGTCACACAGAGCACTGTCATGGTTTATGAGTACTAACAAGTATAAGGACCTTATACTTGCGCACAGAGCAAGCAGTTTCAGTAAATGAACACCAAAAGATGTTTCTTCTGTAAAAATCAGTGCAAGTCATCTTACTGATCCTGAGATAGTGCTCTGATTCTGTGCACAACAGACATAAATAAAAAGTTAAGGAGGAAAAAAGTAATGTTTTAAAGAATTGTACAAAGATAAACCAGGGAAATTTGCAAGTTCTGCAAGCTGCAGATGGAAAAAAATACCTTTCCATATAATTTTTTTTTTTATCTAGTGCTAGGGTTTGTGTGGGTGCTGTATAGATTGTGCTGCTGTTACTTAATTCCTGTAACATCTGTAGGATTTTTGCAGCAAAACTACAAATGATTGGTGAGTATTTTGGCAGGAGGTCCCTCTCCCACATTGCCAGACTCACTCCTTTTTTTGACACTAGCTGTGTGACAGATTCTCAGAGAAGAGAAGGAAATCACTCCTGAGGAGACATGGGGCTCACTGAAGCTCCGTGGAGTTCCACTTAAGGACTACCTAACTCTCATTGCAAAGCTAAAAGAAGAGATTATCAGGACATTCATTAGGATGAGACCATTAACATTAAAATTTTTGTAGGAACTTTTCTATATTGTAAGGCAGACACCAGAGCAGAGCTGCTAGATGACCTCTGTATTGCTTTTGGAAGCTGTTACTGATTCAAGCAGAAATCAAGAACCAATTCTCTAGAGGTGTATGAACAGGGGGGAAAGAAACAGCTCAAGTAAGTGATGCTGCTGAGCAGGCATATGTTTGTGATTGCTCAGAGCTTATCTACCACTCCGAGAAGCACGCAGATGAACAGAAGTGCTAGGAGCAATGACAAAGAGTCATGAGAAGGTAGATGGTAATTCAAAATAAGTAAAGAATACATGTCCCGACATCAACAATTTGAGTTTATACTAGTTTACATCCAGTCATGAGAACTGGGTATCTTTCACTGTTCTGGAGAAGGACGCTGTCCTGTGCAAGCTGCTGTAGGTGACCCTGCTCTGGCAGGGGGGTTGGACTAGATGATCTCCACAGGTCCCTTCCAACCCTGACCATTCTGTGATTCTGTGATTCTGTGACGATTGCATAGCTTTGTTCTCTTCCCTTGGTGAAGAATGAGCTTTATTGCCGTATAAGAAAGCTGTAGAAGACTGGACAATAAAGATGATTTTACCTGCCCATTTCTATGACAGAATGTGTTGGTATTGTTCTCCTATATTTATAAACTGGGAAAAGAATGAAGGTGTGCAGCACGCTATTTATGGTGACAGAGCCCTACAACTGCAGCAAGCCATGAGCCATCCAGCCATCCTTCACGTCCCTCAAAAGCGAAAGGACAGGTAAAAAAACCAACACGCTCTATTTATCCCTACTGTGCCTATTATCATTCATGCAGGCATCAAGCTGTGCACCTGGGGTGCCTTATTTAACTTTCTGTACTTTCACTTCACATTTCTGTTTATCTTTATCATGCTGTTAAAATAAACAAGTAATATGCAAATTTTCTGAAAGAGATAAAAACATGTTTGAAATATGTAGAGATTAATATTTAACTAGACAGATGGACTAAACAATAGGACAGGTAGTACAGTTTGGCATCATAAAAGCAGTAAAATAAGTGAAATGAATGGCAATAAAATCAGTAAGTTAAAAAAAAAAAACTGCTGAAGGGCACACCTGAACCGTCCTGGTTCAGAGAAAGGTTCCACATACTGCAGGAAACTCTGCATGTTGTAGAGCAATGCCGTGGTGCCCAGCACCTCCTTGTCAGCAGCTCATAAACTAGTGCATCATATGGTGCGGTGGGGCAACCCAAGCATGAGCTGTAATTAGGGCCCTGCTAGCCCTACATGTTCATGTCATGTGCACCCAGACAACAAATGAACCCAACAGATGAGGGTGCCCTGAAAACACTATAAAGGTCCCTGAAGCACAGCACCGATCCCCACACAGTGGGGATGAAGCAGACTGAAAACTTTGCCAACATGTATTGCACTCAGGCGGCATCCAAAGGGGAAATTGCACCAATATCTAAAGCAGACCGAAGTACTGAGTAGTCTTTCAACTTTGGTTTCCCATCAAGCCACTTGTGGTCATGAAGCCTGCAGACAAGACCAACATAGGCAGTGTTCCCTCAGTTGTTTATCATAAGATGAGCAAAGCCAGCATACGCCTCGGAAGGCTGTTCAGAGCTTTGCATACCTATCAGTATATAAATTTATCACTGCATGGTGACAGCAATTACAAAATGTTATGGCCAGCACTCTCCGCAGGAGATGATTAAATATTCTTCATGTCTGGTTCTGATAGAGTGTGTGACTATGGAGCTTTCTGATGAGGCAGAGAATATTAATAATTTAAAAAAAATACTAAATACATGTTTGTGACAGGTTCATAAAGTTCCTAAAACTGAACATTACGCTCTTGTGACCATTTAAAGATCACAGGAAGTACACAAGAGTAATAGAAGCACTGTTTATCCAGAAATCTTTTTCTCATGATGCCTACTCACTCATCAAGGGAATGACCACAACTTTAGATACAGCGGATACAAAATCCACTGAAATCAATGATGATGATTTACTGACTTGCACAGAATTTCATGAATGATTTTGAGAGTTGGGTCTTCAAAGTAGTTTCTTGACATTCCAACACTTATGATAGAAAAGAGGCAGATGTTAATTTACAGTTGGACTACGCTTTGTCATACGTAATCAAAATGAACTGTGGGTTTGAGTTTGTCAATGCAAAGTGAAAGTGATTTTGTAGACTTTAAAAAAGTTGCTTTTTATTTGTAACATGACCTAGGACAGGACTCAGTTAGTGGAAGATATTAATATGTCATGGGTACAGAGCAAGACAGCAAGTGAATTCAAAACTTAAACCAAGTGTTTTAAGTTGCACTAAATACCTCCAGTCAGTAGACAACATAGCTTCTTTCCAAGGAATATATAGTACACACTTGCAATAATTCAGTTAAATACAACTGTTTTTGTGTATAACAACCTTGGATATAAAAAGGCTCATGTTCAAAATAAAATCTTAAGTTGTAAGAACACAAAACAATAAAAACAAGAAAGATATGATCTAGATGTTAAGCAGACTACATATATGTAAAATATTAATCTTTCAGTAATAGGGTGGACTAGAAATATTAAGGAGAGAATACAAGAATTCAACAAATAGATGATGAACTGAAAATGTGGAGTGACAAATACAATTCTGTCTTAAGTCAGCAAGAAAAGCTATCGTTTCTTTATACTATGATAGTTCAAAATCTCACTGAATAGTTTGGCAATCTCCTTAGAGTCCACAAAACAGAGGCACAAAGCTCACACGAGTTTCTTTTAAGGTATGTGGCATAGTATGCGGTTCTCATTTGTTAGATTTCATGGTTTGTTCTAAAAGATTATTTCTGAGTATATTCTCATCCTTTCCTTCTTTCAAGTAGACATGATGATGGTTGCTGGCAACTCCCCAGGACAGTGTGGTATATAAACAGCCTAAAAGATGATTTTGCTCTTTGGTGACATAAATTGTTTCATCAGCCAAAATTTCCAGTCTGCCATGGCAGGAAATGGAACAGGGTGAATGTACCTGAACAGTCTGTCTTAAGCTGGTTTAGTCATTCTTATGTGTCACTTTCACTTTCAGTTAAATGAATTACATTACAAATATTTTCATATTGGCCACATAAGTGGAAGCCAAGGCTCCAGTTAACTATGGGTGCTGTACTGCAATGTCCACACAAAGGGCAGGATTCCAGACTCAAAACACCAGCAGATTAAAGGAAAAAAACAGTGGCTATTTAGGATTCAGATAAGTAGGTTCTTAAGAAATAATTACTTCTTGCAACCTAGGTATCTTATTGTTATGTCTCTTTTGTACAGCACATTTCTCTCACCTGGTGGACTCCCGTGCCCAGCTGCAGCTGTAGCAATAGCAAAAGCAGAAGCAGGAGAAACCGAGCAGTGGCTATTGTCAGCAGTTTGTACTGTAAAGGAATCAGAGGAAAGTTAACAACTTCTACGTACTTTTCATATTTTTCAAGTTAAGCAGCTTAAAATCTTCACCAATGTTTATACTTTGTGAACATATAATGTTTTTATTGCCAGAGGTCTTTACATTAAGGGAAATAAAAATATCATAATCATTGTGATTTATGTTTTATTTCCAGGTCAGTATAACTACTGTTGCTATGGAAAAAAATGTCTAAAACACTGCCAAGGTGAGGCACAAGCAGAAACCAAACAGAACAAGAAAAAAACATTACAGAACCAGTGGTGTAGAAAATTAACCTAAACAAAAAATCATGTCAGAGAACTAAGCATATTAACCAACTTCTGATAACTAGATTCACACATTTTCCCAGGTGACTGCCTAGGATGAGTAAAGTTTTGCACAATTTATCAAACTTTCTCTATAGGTAGTGCTGCGAACATTGCTTCTGACTACAACTCAGATAATATGGCACTGTTCCCACACTTTCCAACTCCCAAATCTTGCCAATCATAAAAATGCCCAACAACAGAAGATTACTATTGGTTTAAAATTAAAGTGTCTCAGGAACTTATTAACAGTTGAGAAGACTCTGCTCTGTTTTTGTTGTTTTGATCCCATACATGAAATAACTGCCTAGAAATCTGGCTTGCACGAGACAGCAGCATTTTAAGCGTTCATGGATATAGCTCACAGCTCTACTAATGATTTCAAAGAGTCACGTGAGAGCTATTTGAGGAGCTCAAGCTCTCACTTTTCCTCTTCAATTGAGCAGTTTATTCAAATTTTGGAACAAATAAGTGACAACATCTGTAAATATTCAGTATTATACAAAGGAACAGACACAGTCACTCCCCGTCGACAATAATGGGTGTTGTGTATTTCATGATTACATATGGTGCCCAAGATATGTCCCCGTAGTAGCTGAAGAAAGTCTGTCAAGGTCTTGAGAGTTTTGTGAGAATAGGACTGATTCAATATTAGTCTTAAACTTGGGCACGTCTTTCTCAAGCTATTTAAGAACATTTCATCATACCGAAGTCCCAACATTCTTCCAAGTCTCTTGTTACTACTATACAAATCAAACGGAGTAATTCACATTCTAATGGCTTTTTGCTTTTTTAATACCTGAGAAATAAGGAAAATGCAAGCAAGACACATTATTCAAACATTATTCTTTTCTAATATCCTGCAAAGATTACAGCTACAGTACTTGAACTCTTAAAAGTGACTGATAGAGGCAAGAAACATCAGGTTCTTACCTCCTGGTTGACGATAGCGGAGATGACGTGGTGTTGAAGGGGATCTACACGGGGAAAGGTCTGTGGTATCCACTGCTGAGGTGCTTTCCGGAATTGTCCGGTCCACTGACACAGACTCTAGAACTGCTGCTTTAAAAGAGAATAAATGTTAATACTGGGATGATCATAATTTACAGCTCTTTAATGTATACTATGTTATACTACGTTACGTTACGTTATATTAAATAGATAACAGCTTATATTAATTAACATATCAATGATTCTATTCCATTCTATTTATTAAAGTATTTCTCAAGTACAAATGTTCTTTGAAAATCTGAAGAGGCCATAGGGAACTATGGTATGGGGCTTTAAGATACGATTTTAAAGCACAGGGTGTAGTCAGATTAGTTTGTCTTAGATATGGAGTGCCTCTGCAGAGGTTATACAGTACATGAGTGATTCAGGACTCTCAGTTTACAAACACCAAAAAATAGAAAGTCCGCAAATGATCAACTTCGAACAATCTGAACTGGACCACATTGATAAAAAAGAGTATGTACATCAAAGGGGGGCTTCACCGAAAGGTAATGTTTAAAAAATGGCCATTAATTAATAGCATTTAATTCCAGTGTTTCAATACCAACCTAATACCACTAAATACCACCTAACACAAAGTTGTTTAGATTTAGTCTGTGGTTAATAGTTGTTTTAAACAGTACTGTCTCCAGAACTTGCCATGAAACTTTTGCATTAAGAAGACTCATAATTATCCTCCGGATTGAGTTAAAGGACTGGGAAAGTTTTGCACCAAAGACATAGGCATACAGAAGCTTATAAATAAAGAACTTGGTGAAAACCAGCAAGTTGTCAGTTTTAAAAATAGCTTGGATAAGACTGCACTTTAAGTTAGTAGAATATGCGGTGAAATGCACGTGTCATAAGGACACATGAAATCATAGGTTTTATATGAGCTAGGGAAAATAATCCTTGTTGGATAACTATGTGTAATCAAAAACTGCCCAATAAAATGGCCAAACAGTACTGGAAAGCAGATTACTCCATGGAGAAGTTCTTCTGTCAGAAGAATAAAAAAGGAAATACTACTTCCAAAATGAGGGAAAATAAGCTGATAAAATATATCTTACATTTGATATGAAAGACAGATGTGCCTGCAGTGTAAGCATTGTATATATATAAAAACATTAAAAAAACAACTTTGGAAAACAAAAACTTTGAAAGCAAAAAACAACTTTGGAAGTGGACCAAGAAGGTGGAAATTTCACAACTTAAATGGACAAAATTCAAGGAGAAAAATAACCACCATAATAATATGTCCTGGGGAACAGAATTTTTAGTGTTGCATTTAGAGTAAGCCATAGTTGTTTTCTTGGAAATCTTGCAGTACCAGAGCAACAGTATTAAACATAATGGGGTGGTGGCTCCTGATTAAGTAGAACTGGTGTCCTTACCCAGAAATTCAGAAACAAAGAAATGCATTATGTATGATAGGAAATGTACAGATTAGCATTTTGTAGTTCTCCTGCTACCCATTTCCATCCTCCCTGTGAGATTTCTTTTTAAACTTACTCTTCTTCCTCAAAATGCTACATGCAGCTGGCTGACAAAAGGACTTTCTCAGGCAGAACAGAGCTATCTAGCTGCAAATTCCTCCAAACTGAGTGCAAACTGTTCAGCAGGAGATCCCCAAAGGGACTGGAGACGCTGCACAGACAGCAATTTAGCATTTATATGAGGTTCTTGCCATTTCCAAATGTTCCTGGTGCTGCCCAGATGACACTTCAAGCTTTGACAGACTGGAATGCAAAATCTGAATACCTCTGCAAGAATGCCTAGTGCTAACACTAGGCCAGGATAATCTATTTTTTACTAGTTTACTTTACAGTGTATAGCAAAAAATGTTACACCTAAGTCTGCAGTTACCTGTGAACAATTCATTTTAATGCATGGTCTATATTTTGGGACATGCTGTGCTATCACATTGATAGCACGTTGATTGACGTGGTTACACTAGCGCACAAGAATTTACCCAGCTCTACATAGAAAATACTATATTTTACATATATAAATAGTCTGTTATGCTATCCATTTAAAAACATCTAGCATAGAGAAATACAACGGTTAAGTATAACAGCCAACCAGCATTTTATGAAAGCATAAAGCATGGGCAAGCATAGACTCCTATAATGCTAAGGTGGCTAACTTGCCTGTTAAAAGATTTTATATTAAACAATAGACTACATTCTGTAAAAAACAATCCCTCTGCATAATGCAACATAAAATTTCTTACCAGGGCACTTATTTCAATTTATCAGTAAGGAGTAGACATAATGCTTCAATCATATTTTTCTTAGTTTATATTTGGTAATCTTTCCTCTCTTTCCTCTTGGGTTATATCCATTTTCATTGTTACAGGTACTTGCAAGTAAAATTGAGCTACATTTTGCTTAGATTTACAGTTCAAATTTCTCAGACTGTAGATCAGACCATGTAAGACCATTTCTAAACATGAATTTTAGGAATAAACCAGCATTTCATCATCTTCTGTTTAATGTAACAACAATACAAAAAATTACTACATGCCAATTCAGAGGAAAACCAGCCCTCCCCCAAAGAGCAATAAGCACACAGTTGTGCATCCTATGAGATTAGAGCTACTTTCTTGCTTTGCCATCTATATAGACAATGATCCCATTCCAGATGTCCGTAGTGAGGTTTTCATCAACTAACTTTAGCCCTCTGGAAGTAGTACCTATTCCAAGGTGCCTTACACAATCCATAGAGGAAAACAGCAATTAATCTATTTTAGACATCTACCTTCTGGATGGATAACAAGCAGGTGGTATGAATCTCAAATCTCACCAATGTACCAAGTGCATCACATAAATTAGTTTGGATTAGTGACGAAACCTTTCTGGAAAACTAGCCCTGTTCAGTAAACATGTTAAAGCTGTTAGGTCTTTACATCCCTATTTCCTCTTAACTCAATATTTCACTTCCTGTGGTAATGGTACAACTCCAAAATCCTTCAGCTAAGGAAACACAACCAGCATCAAATATTTCCTTCTGCCTTTCTCCCTAACACTGTGCTGAAGTGAAAACAGACAAGGCCATTCTGCCATGCTGCTATTCCTACAAAGAAGCAACAAAGCAGTGGAAACAGACAACGCATTGCATCGTCTACTAGAGAAGAAGTAGAAGCAGAGTATTTGGTTTCACAATACAGCTTATGGTGATCAGGAGAAGGAAAAAAAAGACATGAGAGACAACTTCTCAGCAGTAATTTGGTAAAAGTCAAGCCTACTTCAGAGACTACCCTATTTATCAAAAGTAACAATCAGTATTTTGTAGGTATAAAATACCTCTTCGAATGCTTCTCCTCAGCTTGTTACAGAGGTCAACGCGAGGGTTCTCCAAGCTGTCCTCTATGGAGCCAGGGCTTTGCTCAGGAGAGGAGGGCCCTTTGCTAAGGTCCAGAGGTACTTTGCTACCCGTTGGCGGTGGGGAGGTGGCTGGGCTGTAGGTCGAGGTAGGACTGCTTGCCACAGATGAAGTAGAGAGGTCAAGGGCACCGATCCTTGAATTTAGTGGTGAGGTCAATGACAGTTTTCGGGTTCTTACAGGTGAGGAGGTTCTGGAGAGTGACAATGGAGGAGGAGAAGAAAATTTGCGACAGAGATGTGGTGACTTCCCATCAGCCAGGTACTCTCCTCTGCTGTTTTGACTGGTAGCAAAGAATAACTCCAAAGACCTGAGAGAAAGAAAGCAAAGAATGTCAAAGACCTGAAAGAAAGAAACAAAAAAAGCAACAGATTTTAGTGAAAACACTTAAAAACAAATTTTGTGCAAATGTGCATGGCACTGCAAACTCTGTACAACACTTAGTCCTCAAAGCCTAGGCAGCAAGTTGAGACAGACTTACCTAAAAACTTATGCCCTATTTACAAAGGAAGAGCTTTATTCTTAGATTATCTGGACAACAGAAAATCATGGTAAAAAACCTAACAACCAATGACACCACGGTAATTCCCTAGGAAACCTATGATAAAAGGGAAAAACCCCAGAGCTCACCTGACGGGAATGGAAGTGAAGGGCCGTCTGTATATGTCTGAAAGTTTTTCCAGTACAACAGCTGCAGTAGTAAATATGCGGTAAGTATGTAGGAAAGTATTCAGGAAATCAATACTTAGAAATCGTAAGTCTGTTAGCCGCTCCAAAAGGCGCTCGACGCTTGCATAACGGATTTGGGGTACTTTGCAGGAATTCAGTGTTTTGCTGAAGCAGATATCAATGTCATCTCTATGAAGACGAGCATCGGATCTACACAAAAATTTAATTTATAACATTTTACCAAAGGGGAAGGGGGATTACGGTACAGTAGTGGTATCACTTTAGGTGCTCCTGTCAACATAGAAGCAGCAAATACATATGCCTTCTTGTATGTCATCAAGAAAAGAAAACTTCATCTGTGGCAATACCTGCTTCCATTGAGTTATATTTTATGCCATAACTAAGGGAATTTAAATTTTATTTTTCGCAAGTATTTTTGCATTTCGAAGTCTAAGAAACCACTAATGATGCTTACATTTCTGAAAAGGAACAGGAGGCAGAATTGTCCCCTCTTTCAGGCTGCTGTGGCCTGTAGTCCAATATTATTAGAAGCTCACTATAGAATAACAGTGGACTGATGGCAGTATTTTCTGTTGCAATCTAGCTTTACCTAAACTAAACTAATAGACCCTGGCAAAAGACAGCAAAATTAACTCCTTAGCTAGGCTTAAGGCTTACCTGCAAGGTAACACCTGCCCTCAGGCTCCAAGAATTACTTTTTTTTTGGTTTTTTAAAGAAAAAGGGAACAACATGAAACATCTCAAATTTAAAAGCAGAAACTATGGAGAGGCTTTGTTTCAGTGAAAAAAAAAAAGAAACTAATTTTTGTTTGGACATCAAAACAAAAATCAGTCATTTACATAACCCTACTCATCATGGGGTTTTTTTCAAATTAAGTTTTGCTTAATTTTATCTAGCTGAAGGCTTAGTTTGTAAAAAAATGGGGTGGATACTAAGTAAAGCATCTTTCAACACCACCTAATCTTTTTGTTAAAAATGATTGGGTTTTCTTAGAATACAGCATCAAGATATTCCACACACTTCTACACTGAAAAAAAAATTCTTCTTTCTTAAGTTGGGTCCTCAGAAAAGTGGCTTTCTTTTTTTATTCCATCCAAAGACATCTGACTCTAAAAGTCAATGTGTGCTAAAAATCAGATGAGTAAAATCTCAGAAAGAGAACACCGAATTTGTGTCTGTTGTTAAGATCCTGTATGTTTTTTTATAATTAAGAATTCTTTCTCTTGACATTGGGATTAAGACCTTGCTGTATTCTACAATCTGAAAACAGATGAATGTATGTTTAACATTCAGCAGGTAACAGAAGTGTTTGCACACTGGAGAGCTGCTGGAATAAAACTGAAGACAATAAAATGCCTTCTTTGCTGGGATCAAAGGTATGTACACTAACAGTGTATTCACAGACGTTATCTCTTTTTCGATTCTAAACATATACAAAGAGACAAGAGGTAACAACTACAAAAGAGGCATATGAGAAACCTTCATGTACAGAGTACAGCCAAGGGAGAGAGAAATGGCCTAGTGACAGATAACACTAAGAAAGAAAACACTTGTATTTCTATCCCTATGTTCTATTCCTTAATATTCATGTTGGATAATAGTAGGTAAAACTCAGGTAAATACAGATCTGTAGATGACCCAAGAGGTAAAATAGTGTTAGAACTGTGGAATCATGTACTGAAAATTTCTGTCTACAAATAAAAATTACTTATTACAATAGATGACTGAAATAATCCAAGGGTGAAGGAAGCAGATTTATGAATAGTGATGGTACCTTGATGTGATCAGTTAAAATTATGACAGAAAACAATGTGGGTTTTTTTCTCAGAAATAAGAGCAACAAAGACAAGAAAAATTTTGGCTAATACAACAAAACACCTTGGAAAATGATATTTGGTTGCAGTCACCTCAATTTTGAAGACATTTTAAAATATATTCAATAAAATTATGAGTGGTATGACAGAGAAAAGCTAACAGAGAATAAAATGATTCATCTGAAGCATAACTGAAGGCAACTTCACAAATAATAGAAAAATCTGATCTGTGAACCTACACAGTCCAATAGTGTGAATTGAGAGTTTACCATTTTGAGTCATCCCTACTATTTCAAGAAAGAAATCTGAAAAGATATGTTTTGGGATGTAGAATTCATTCCATTCAACAAAAATGGGGAAAAAAAAGAAATTAAAAGGTTTTCTTTTCCAAATACACATTTTCTTTTGTTTAAACTTTGAATTTAAAAAAAAGCCAAACAACAAGTTATTTTGTTCATTGGGAAAAAAAATGCTGCACTTACTTGATCATATGTGGCACTGTGACTTTAGAGTTTTCTTCAAAGACTATGGTCATTAAACCATTGCACCTTATATTATCAATGCACTGCCAAAATAAAAATTGAAAACTGTTAAAACCAAAACACAGTGTAAGGGAACTTGCTTCCACTCTTTTCATATCGCTGTAAGCTTAAGCATAGCTTTTACAGGTTATGGACTGATTGGTAAAAGGTATTTTCATAAATGAAAAGCAGTGATGCAAGAATTATAATGGACATGCTTCTCTAGCCTTTGACTTGGACATCTGCAAGTCCATGCATCTTTACCAGCACACTCAGGGTATTCATCTCAGCATCCTTTTTTCCACATGGTTAAGTATTTCGAGTTGGAAGTGAAATTTCCTTTGAAGTTCCTTTGAAACTGAACAAAATTAAGTATCTCTAGCATTTCCTGAATGAGTGTTAAGCTGGAGAAATCAATACTGCAAGAAAGTTAGAATACTTTATACACAGATACACTAATACCTTAACCTTTACACTGTGCAAAAAGACCAAAGAAAAATATAAACAGTTTCTAGAAACAAACTTATAATAACAAATTCAAGTGGTGCTGTTACTGTGAAACATAGATATGAAGATGCTGTCCCAGGAGTTCCTTCCAAACTCTTGTATAAATGTTTTGGGCTTGGTATTAGAAGCTGGAAAGACACTTCTGGGGCACGGTCGCAGCACATACAGCTTCAGAAATTACAGGCTGTCCTGTGGTCAGTAGAAGTCTACAAACTAGAGGTGCATAAGCTGTTCTTCAAGCCTCAAAGCAGCCCAGTGTTGGTGGCACATAGAGGTAGCTCAAAGCCATTTGTACACCATTCTCTTCTGGTTTGTACTTTTATATAGTTAAGATAACACAGCACCACAAGTCTTGCTCTTGGAAGTCAGCAGAGAGTCTGCCAGTGGATCAGGCTTATATGGTCTGCAACAAGTACCTGCTACCTAGCCCTATAGGACTTTTGGCTTTATAATTCTTTCTAGTTTTACTCAACAAGTATCATACATATATATATATATATATATATATATATATATATATATAACCAGTATTACTTTACATCAATAAAAAGGAGTTTCCATAATTATCATATACATTTACCTTGACTTCAAGGATAAAAACAGTCTGCTGGCTTTGGAACATCTCATACCAAAATAATGATTGATGTTAGATTGGTGAAACAAGATATTCAGAGGCCTCTTCAGGTTTAAAATACATCTGTGTAACTATATATTTAACATACGATCTATGCAGCTATTTAAGATGATTTGAAAAGTGCAGTTGTAAGAATTCACATTATGATTTTATCAAATTGTTACCTAAAAGAACTGAGAAAAACACATCCAATAAAAATACATAATTTCCCCCATGTGAATTTTAAATGTTGCAAAGAAGCCCTTAGCACCAATAATAAAACTGTCCAAGGCAATTCAGCGCTGTTATCCTCAGTCTGCACAGGCCTAGAACTCATCGCCTCCCTGACAGATACTATCATTCTAGCTAAGGAATAAGTGTAATGGGGATCTAGGGCCGAAGGACAACAAGCTCAAACTAGAAGAGGGGAGGCTACTTCAGCATCAACAAAAACCATGCATTTTTCGTAAGAAGTGTATGGTTTGCATGAAAGAAATATAAATTCAAGAGGCCTCACTAGGAACATATAGACAAATACGATGTATATATCTTATGTATATATAACTTATTAAGATGCAGAATTCTGGACACCAAGACTAACGCTGTGAGTGAACAGCAACTATATGTCTACTTGTTTTACTTGCAAACACAGAAGAGTACACATTTACTAAAAAACTACTTTTTGCATGTCCTTTTTGTTAGCATAATTTCTATGTTCTCCTTGAGGGTTGTAGCCAGAGTTATAAAGAAAAAAGGGCTTCTGGGCAGGTGATTCGGTAATTTTTTTTATGGCAACATTTCTGCTGGCAATGGGGTCAGTCAGAAACATAATTTAGTTTTCAAGAGACCAGTGGTCTCAATTGTTTAGAAGTTTTCATGTGTTAGCCAAATTTTCACCCCAAATTTTCTTTCTCCATCAGAAGACAGGTGGCATGCTTCTTGCATGATGTTCTTCTTTCTCGCTGTCCAGATGCACTATAAGCACTACAAGCACTAAGTCAACTGACTTGATTGCTATTTGTAAACAATGGTACCAATTCGTGCCCCAAATGCCTATTTAGTCTGCAAAGCATCTTGTGACCCTTCTTACTCCTTTTTTTCTTTTAAGCTGCTGCTTACCCCCTCAGCATCTCTTGCTTCCCTTCCTTTGTAAGGCTGGAGAAACTTTTTCAGTGTCACCATGCTAACAGATCTCAGTTTTCTCAGGCCTTCACTTACAAGCTTGGTCCCATATCTCTTCGGAATATCCCTGTCTTCAAAAGTTGGGAGATCGCCCCTTCCTCAAAGAGGGATCAAGGGAGAAACACTTCTGTTTCCCTGGCAGTCTGGCCAACCCTTTGCTGTCTCAGGCAGCTAGTCATGTTTACCTCTGCCTTGCTAAGACACTTCCAAGCTTTGTGGGCACACAGCTCTCAAGTCAGCTGTGGAGCTTTTCAGCTCTTCCCCAAACACCACAGTAGCATTGTTTGGAGCTGGAGTCGTTCGGAGGAGAAGACTTGACCTTTGGAGGCAGACCCAAACTCTGGTCTCTAGTCTACATGGACTGCAGATGACTTTCTCATTTAAATTTATTATTATTTAGGCTAAGAATGGACTTACTCCTGGGTGCACCCTGTTCCAGGCTTTTCCTCCAGTCTTTCCTCCCCAGAAAATAATTCCAATACTTTTACGTGTCAAGGAAACAACGTAATTCACTGAAAATACATTTTGTAAAAAATTCTCCAGCCAGGTCTGTCTGTAAGATCTGTATGCACTGAGTTACAGCTCATACAGTATTTTGAGACTTTTTCCTTCATATTTTTGTTCCTTTAAAAAAGTTAGTCCAGAAGAAAATAACTCAGAATACTCATTTTTAAGCAATTTCTACTCATTGTGACAATAATTCATCCAGAGATGTTGCCAGCAATGGTAGCATCTTTAGAAATCCATCAAATTCCACGCTGACATTTGTCTAATCAACCATTTCTCTTGAAATTAATACAGGATAGGACTGAAATTCAGAACTATGAGAGATCTATGTCCCCACTGGTTGCATGCATAAACTAAATTAGCAATAGCCTTAATTAAGATCTAGTTAGTCGAAAGTTCAGATTTTTCATAGTGCATTCAACTTCTTTCC
Organism: Himantopus leucocephalus; assembly: GCA_003993805.1. Classification (NCBI taxonomy): domain Eukaryota; kingdom Metazoa; phylum Chordata; class Aves; order Charadriiformes; family Recurvirostridae; genus Himantopus; species Himantopus leucocephalus. Next base: position 57,141,456 of record RSEF01000031.1, read on the forward strand.
CCACAATAGATTCTGATAAAGGTTTGGCTACTATGTTTTCAGCCAAAACGACTAAAAAAAAAAAAAAATTTATCCCTGATATTAAAGTATCTTAAAACACCATTCTTCTTCATTCATAATAAAGACAGTTTACTGCACACTGTCAGAATGCTTAGTAATTATTTGTAATGGTTTGTTAGTATTCTTTTTGGTGGAAAATTGAGTTTATCTCATTTTCTCACTGCATGGGATGTGATTACTGACGTGATACGCTATCATTTTCACCCTGAGGACTCTCGGTGTTTTTTGATCTGTTATGAAATCATATGAACAAACTGAAAGTTATGAACAAACAAGTACTGTCCTTCTTAAATCAAAATACGTATCTGGGTGGGCTCTCCTTAGACATAAAAATGACTACCATTAGCATTATGTTTGTCAACTGACAATTTTGTGTTTATATCCCATCTGTCTCATTGAGAAACACGTTTTACTGATGACTCAAATGCAAAGACTGAATTTTGAGGAAAGCAGGTAACGCTAATGGTTTTTCATATATATCACAAAAAATCAGCCCTCAAGAAATCAACGTCCCTCTCTTGAATTAGTGTTCAGAACTACAGAATAAACTAATATCTCAATAGAAACAAGATAAAGAATGCATTAAGCTACCTGACTTATATCACTTGTCCATGCAGCTTTCTCCTGTCGTGATGGGGCTAAAAGGACAACAGTGAAAGGAGGAGCGTCCGTAGGTTCAACTACAAGCTTGAAATCAAGGTGTCCAAATACTTGTCCAGAACCTTTTGCTTTACAGCCAGAGGGGGGAAAAAAATGTGAAAATGTGAGACTTCAGACTGTAAGACAAAGAAAATAATGGTTTTATTTAGAATGGAAGTTACTTTAAAACTTCTCTCTGACAAAGAACAAATCCAATTGGGGATCCAAAACTCATTGTGTGTTTCACATACACCAAATAAAAAAAAAGAGCAGCAAACATGCAATAGTGCCAGTTGATATATATTACTTTTAAAGATACTAAATGAGGCTAAAGTCCTTCTAACACTCCTACGCCAATAAACTCTCAGCGTACTAGAAGTACCATTGAAATGAATGAAACTACTTTCACAATTCAAGTGCAAAACTTGCTTAAAACTGCAGGATGAAAGCCAAAATGAGTAACAATAAAATCAGCTTGGGAATGTGTTTTGTTATTTCATTTCAACAAGCTTGAAGTCAAGATTCGTGGGGAGTCCAAGACAAAAACTTTCCACTAATTCTGCCAACTCACTCAACCCCCATGTATTTAAAAAACCCAATTATCTGCTGCTTCTTTTAAGGAATATTTTTTTTTTTCCAAGATCCTCTTTGTGAAGTTGTATATAAAAGTCAGCAAATAATTTATTGCATTCCTTCAGCCAGTCTACTTGAAAATCCTATGTGGGATGTCAACAGCAAGAACAAATATAACAAAACAAACCCTTATCCAAGCCAGCATGCTCATTATTAAAACATGTATTGTACTGAATCAGTTTAATGCTGGATTTCTCTGGTTTCATGAAAGGGGAGAAAATACCAATTTGCTCTTATGAAAAATAAACAGTGTACCAATTTTAAGAAACTAGAAACTGTAATTACTACAAACAGCTGAATTTAACTTACAATCATCATCACTCACGTCTGTCTCCTCGATCAGTGTGCACTCTATTAAAGACAGAACACCTCCTGTCTATGAAAACAAAGCACATTTTTCACAAATTTTGACATTCATTTCCATTTATCATTATAGTAATTTTTAAACTTTGTTATACCTTACTCTGAGATTTTACGTTACTCAGAGCTTTTAGGAAGATACATCAATTTCATGATGCATATTTTTCCTCAACAACTGAACCCAGATAGATGAAATACAATGTTTTTCTTAATCTAACAAATCAATCATATAGTCAAATGTACAAAATTTCTTTCATTTTTACCACGCTATAATCTATCTCACATAAAGGCTTGTTCACAAGTTTCAAAAAAGGTAACTAGAATTTCACCTTCCCCTGAATTTCAATCAAATGCATACAAGATTTTTCTAAAGGTTCAGTTATACTCTATTTACTTGCAAAATACTTGAACTACATAAGGGGTGCAAAGGGAGAAAGCATACAGTCTTAATAACCTGTCAGCAATGTCTTTCTCAAATTAAAATTCTATTCAACATAATCCACTCTGTAAACTACCAACATCTCCTTACTCAAAAGCCAATACTCTGAAAGCCTGATTCTCAACAAATATAACTAGAGTGTTCTTAGAAGAGCTTTCAGTGCTGCTCAGGAAAACAAAAGTGACTGTTTAAATTAACTCTGTTAGAGCTCAGGAAAATATTCTTTGCTAATTCCATGGGGTTGACTGGCTCATTTATCTACTGAAAACTGACTTACATTCAGCGCTAGCTTATACAAATAGATACACCAATGTCTTGTTTCTAACCCCCAGGCTATTAGAATTACATGGTTCTAGAAAAAAAAAGTAGATAGCAAGAACTTTGGCTGAATTCTATTAATTGCAATGAGAGGACAAAGCAGTTAATTACTGTGCATCACCTCACTTCTGTTTATAACAACACATGCAAATCTGAGGTTAAAGTCATAAAATAATAAAATACTGAAATTTCACTGAAGATGTGTTTTCATTTTGTAAGTTGAGTCATAATGTAAAGTCTGTACCTTGAGAAGATGCAGTTTTCCTCCTGAACTTCTTGTACAAATTAAAAAATGTTTTGTAAATAAGAAGCACTGCCTTTCTCCTTCTTTCTTCAAAGACAATGATCCTAGACGAACTTTACTAAGTTTTCCCCTCTCAACTGAAGGGACTTGAATAAGGGAACCTGATAATAAAGATGCAAAATTTACTGTACTATAGTAATATTTAGTAGGCACTGTTTAAAGTGTTAATGCATTGAATATTATGATACTAATTAATGCAACTTTTCATTCTAATAAGTATCAATATACATCAGCATCTGTTTTAAGCACAAGTTGATCATCTTTTTTTGCACAAGTTCACTTTGTTATGATAAATAGACTCAAGCAAGTACAGTCTAGACTAATACTTAGGCACATGGCAGTATTAGATCTTGGGCAAATTCTTATGCAATTTAAACACACTAAGAGCACATTGATCAGAAAATGAAGCTGAACAGCTAACTGCACTTGGGACAGCTGGTAGACTTGCAAAAGATACATTACTTACAAGCCAGAAAGACAAAGGATGAAAAGAACAGGTTTTGGAGGAAAAGTTTGTGTACGTGTGTGTGCCTCTGTGCAAGACAGACAGAAATGAAGCACATCTCTTCTTCTTATCTTATACTGCATGATTTTCAGTGCTCCACAGCTCATCTAAAATGTGTTACCAGTAAAACACTTGTGAACTAAATTGAACCTGGTTACGTAAGTCTGAATTTGTGCTCTGCAGAACTCCAGATTGGGAACAGCTTTGCTTCTCTGCTGTTTCATACCTCAAAACCAGTCTCTGACCAATTTTTCCAGATTGGTATCACCATGTGTATCACTTCCGAATTTGGATCTGGAGTTAAATTTGGTGGTGAAGTGCAATTCCTCTATATATCAAAGGGAGGATTTTATGATACAACTTGCTGCTACCAGACAGGGCAGCCAAGAGACCTCCTAATCTCATTCCCACACATCTATACTTACTATCACCCTTACACACTGGCTCTCATCTTATTCCAACATTAGCTAGCTAATAGCGCTAAACCAGCACGAAACTAATGCTACAAAGAAGCAGCTGACGTAACTCGCTGATGTGCCTCACCGCAAGGTCAAAAAAGCACCAGTGATGCTGCAAAGGAAGTAACAGCAGCAGCAGAAGCATGAGGGGATGGATATTTGTCTGTCTCTTTCAGAGGCAACAAGATATTGGATTAGCATAGCTATATCAAAGCTCAGACTAGCAGCTGCATCTTGACACAACGCAAACAAAGAATTATCCTTGAAATATTAGATTAGTAATTCTTATCTACATTGCCAAAAAAATTATCTCATTTAAAGTTCCCATACACAATCTTAAACTATCAAACAGAGAAATTAAGTAACTGGAAAAGCTACTGTTAATCTACATTTTTCTACGCTTAGCTCCTTCTATATATTTAATTAGTCTTAAGTTATTAATACATTTGAAACTTACACCGTGCGGCATAGCAAAACATACAGCAGTAAATCTGCAACAGAACAGCGTCCTTTGACAGCCAATTCAATTTAAGCTACATGTGCACAATGTGATTTGTGTCACTGCAACAAAACAGTGGAGTAAAGTTATACTCTAGAAATTTGCAAAGGTCAGGAACATTTTTTAGGTTCACTTAAATTCTGAACAAAATCCGTAATACTCATTGGTTGTTTTACACTTCCCCTGGACAAAACAGCCTACCTGCCTCAACTGTGCAAGAGAGGAAGGAGATCATTCCCATGTGTTGGAGTGGTGATTTTTCCTTGTTACACCAGCTGCCCCCTAGGTCTCACTGCAAGGCCAAGCAGTGTGTACAAAACAATCCCTAAGCAACTTCCCATCACAAAATTATCAGTGTCATTTTTCTCCTGAAATTCCCTCTACACATTTAGGGTAACAATATTCAACCTGTATGTTTTGTTTCTGCTTTGCTTCTTAGAATAATAGTATCTATAAATATGATGCGCTTACAGACACAGCTTTACAGGTGGCTTTTATTTTATTTTTTTTTTAATTTTCATTAGAATGCTTTCAGGAATTCTATATTCTGTTCTTTTAAAGTGGGCTGAAGGTTAAATGGTGTTCTTGTATGGAGCTGAAATGTTACCATTTTATAAGGTAAATCAAAATAAACTAGATTTTTTAAATGCAGAAAAGACAGACTGCATTGTCTGTCTTTGATACTCAACATGTACAGAGAGAAACACATCTCCTATATGTACTGCATGGCTGACATCAAGCTGCATTCCCATCAAGCTTTTGTGATTAATGAAACTGGGCATTTGCCCACCATCCATTCTACTACAGATTTCCTCTTAAGGAAAAAAAATGGTCACAATTTGCCAATGTACAGTTGCAATGAGCAAGTGAGGCTAATTTTAGAATATTTGTTAATAGTATAGTTTGGACGATCAGCATGATCTCAGGAATTTTTATCCAGCTACAGACCTAAGCACTTCCAGTACTTCAATACTGCCAGAATAGTCACTCTATTAGCCTTTGTTTGATCCAAGAAATATAAAAGGTTGTATTTAAATTTAAAAAAAAAAAATAGCCTACATGTAACTTTCCTGATTTACAAATTCAGTTTGGCTTTCTCCATTCTGGAGGTGTTTTAATTTACAGTGAGGAAAGTCAAACACGGGAACAGGTTGCTCATTCAGAGAAGTTGTGGGGGGGTCTCCATCCTTGGAAACAGCCAAAACCTGGCTGGACATGGTACAGAGCACCCTGCTCCAGCTGATGTTGCTCTGAGCAGGTGAGATTGGATTGGATAATTTCCAGAAGTCCCTTCCAATCTCAACTGTTCCATGATTTTGTAATTGTGATATATTTATCAGTAGAGGTAAATTCATAGCAGCTGATCGCAGAAAGATCGCACAGAGTGTTTGGAGGCATCTAAAGGGCCTTGAGATGCCCAATTGTCTGTGGGTCAGCCAATGCTGAATTGCAGACTGAGACTCCCTATGTTTCCTTTAAGCTCTAAAAGAAAACATTCCTTAATTGTCTGCCATTACCTACAGTGTGCCTGACAATAAAGTCTGCATCTAAGCAAGAGACAGAGAAAAGCAGACCCTAAGAAACCTGAAGGGGAATCCACAAGTTACAGGGAAAAGCACTGCCAGAGATAGGTCCTATGGACTCAACTTGTATAGCTCAACAGAATCAATCTTTTCTAAGAAAAGTAAAGTATATAACATATGGCAAAGTTGTAATTAACCATCACAGAAAAAGTCTGAACAAAGGTAAAGGCACCTGTCTCCTTTTTTAAGCTGAAAAGAGGTTTCGTGTACCCATCTACACTGATCAACACAAAGAATAGGAGCTTAATTGAAATTAGAGGAGATGGACATCACTATCAAAGAGACCCTTCTGTCAGATATGAAAGGAAAATGGGCTCTGTGTTACTTCAGTAGCTCTGCTCAGATTTCTGCACTTACACAAAATCACATGCAGTGGATGTTCAGAAAGTTAAACTGTGATACAGCCTTCTGCAACATAGTCTTGTTCTTGTCCATTGTCCTTTTCAGTATGCCCAGAAATAAATCTGAATTGAATGTACTTACACTATAGGTTTCACCTGAGTCTAAGATGACAATAGTAATCTTTTTCAGACAGATTCCCACAGAAAAAATAATAAGCTTTACTGATGAAACACTGTGTACACGGACAAAAGAATACCAGCCAATCTTAAGGGGCAAAACCCCAATAAATATATAAATGAAAAATATTTCAATAATCTTGAAAAAAATTTCTAAAATATAATTAAATTGTATGGTACAAGTCAATCTAGGATAATGACAGCCCTATCATTTTTTTTGCTGTGAATCCAACACAACAACTTTATATTACAACAAATGCACATATTTAATGAGGAATCAAGAAATTTAATAGTGACTGTTGTAAAAACAATCTTGGAAGTTACTACAGAATGCTTCATAGTTTGGCCACATGCCTACAGAAACACTACAGAATGGATTTCAAAATGTATACAAAGCCTATTAATTACCAGCTATGTATATGGCTCTATCACATACCAAATGTTCTGCTGAGGCTCTCTAGAAAAGGTCTCATGAAGGGATGCCCCTAAATTACATTCCTAACCTTTGCTAAATACATTTGACACTTTTCAGACACAAAGAGGCTTTCACCCAGTCAAACCCTATGCTACAGATCTGTAGGTAGTGTATACAAACCCACTAACTTGTTTTACAAGACCCAGACGTCAATTATTATATAAATGGGAGAAAAGTAAGCTTCAGTTACAAAGTTTTCACATTTTCTGGTTTAACATTAAAGTAAACCCCACCAAATAAGAACTGCAACCAGTTTGCAGTTCCTGGTAAAACATGACACTTACATTAAATGGAAAAGTTTTACTTTATCACTATTTTGCGGAACTTAACAATAAATTCCACCTCTGCTATAACTAAGTTTTAATAGAGAGAGTTTCCAAACCCCCAAGAATAGACACAAAAGAATACAGTATGGCTCTTCCCCTCTTGTTTTGCTCACTATTATATTAGAAGTAGTCCTACATTCCTGGCAGAACAGGATGCCTTTTCTTCACGACTTCTTCTTGCAGAAGTGCTTTTTATATCTATCTTGAACTTCTACTAAAGCCCAAAAATGCAACTCTCAAGAGGCAAAGTGAGAATGTTCAGGTATTATATCTATGCTTGCACTATCAATTTGAGATGTTTCCAAAGCACCGAGAAAAATGGGAAAAACCGACAGCTCTTTTCTTTCCTAGCAATCACTTTACCGGTGACAAAGATTCAAATTTCTCCTACACTTTTGCCCAGATGTTGGTATCAGCTGGGACTGCCATGTTAACTGGCTAAGCAGCCCTGGTCTCTGTGGAACTGTAGGTAATTTCCATCCCTTTGAAGATCACAGTCCAGGCAGAATGTACATTACTGTCCCATGGGTGCTTTACAATTCATGTGCTGCTGCTTTTTGCAGTTCCTGAAGAAAACAGCATAGAAGTGGGGTTCAGCTACAGCCCAAAACTAGTTGTCATCAGGGCATTTTGTGACTTACCCTCCACAGACCATGCGTAGCCGCAGGACGTTAGCTGTGCCCAGTGCAGTGACCTGCCCAGTGACTGCAACACGAACCCTGCTGGTTTAAATGCAATTTTTTCATTATTATGCACATAACTTTAAAGAATAACGTCTTACCTTGGCGTATAAAAGTTTGGCTGGTATCTAGTAATATATCACAGCCTTCTACTATTGTTCTTTCTATGGCTAGATTCTTCCGGATGTTTTCTGTGTCACTCACTTCATCATGCATCACCCTGTTAGACACAATACAAAATGCACTTTAAATTCCCTGAAATGTATCTTGCACACCTTTTGTGTCTGTTTTCACTTGCACTCACACAAGGTAGACACAGAAGATAGCTGAGGTCCTTTGCCACCTTCTGCAAAACAGATACACCCATGTGGTACTTGATTGCTCTAGAGCAAGTTTCTTGCCTTCTTTTCCCTCCCTTTCAAATTGTTCTTTCAATCATTTCATTTTTTCAGCAGTGGAACCAATTTTGCCAGACTTGTATTCAGACTATTCCTAAACACATCTGACAGGTGCCACCAAGCTAGAAACCTTTCACAGCTGACAGAATAGTAGTTCTTGATCATTAATACACTAGGCTGCCACAAACCTGGAAGTGTCTCCTAGCATTTTGTATTAGTTCTAACACATCATCGAGTCCCTGCCCATGACTTTAGGCTCCCACTCTGCTTTGCTTCAGTTTGCACCTCAATGTACCATTCACTTCCCCTTTGCTCCTTATAACAACCACGGCCTTGAGAGCTCACCGCTTACTTTCTTCCACTTTTTTTCCATAGCCATCTTCCCCACTTACACAGAGAAATAAAGACTTTTTTCAAGGCTGAAACCAACCCAGAAGTTTATACAGTGTTGTGATGTATATCATTTTCCTAAACTGGGACCAGACTGCACTATCTGAACGCTCCTCCTCCCTCAGAACTACATTAAAGGGATGGAATGAGTCACAATGGTTTATATTTATGGTCTATACTGCCTGCCTTAAGAGCAGAGGAGGATCAGTCAGTCTCAGCCTCCGATTCTGAACGTCCAGTGATGAATTAGTTGGATCACCAATGAACTCTGACTTATGAGATGAAGCAAGTCAAAGCTGATTGATCTGCCTGTGCACATAACCCCGGCCAGAGAAATCCTCTGCTTTGCTTGAGTGGAAAGAAGACATTACTTCTTTCTACTTCAGATGGCCTCAGAACAGGGCACAACCTGCTGAACGCTGCAGGAGTAAAACACAGGCATTTCTAAAAAAGATACTGCCTGCCCAGCTCTTTTAGAAGTTAGAACTTGAAAAAGTGGTATGACGTGACCTGACTCAAAAAGCTGCCTCTGTTAAAGATACAGCAGGACAAAAAGGAAAAAATTATAAGCTCCAAATTAACGGGTAGTTTGCACAAGGTAGAAACTTTGTCTTAACAGAAAAAGAAAACTGAGCAGTCGAGCATGCAATTAACAAAAGCTATAAAGCAATCCCTCTTTTACAACTAAATATTCTCCAAGTACATCTTTGCTGAATACTCCAGCTATTCAAGATTTATATCCTGGAGTTCATGCAGCATTTCTTTGTTCACAGCAGAAAACTGTGTTTCCCAGAGACAACAACCAAATTTCTTACTGGGCTGACAGAGGGGAACATCTGAGAATGGTCTGGGAGTTCAGGGAAGAGCTTCATTTTGCAGGTTTCTACAGGGAGCACCAGTTCTCAAAATATATCTTTAGTTCCTGTTTATCTGGCATTATTTGAAGCCTATGTGAAAATCAGTTACTTCATTAACTCACATAACTATAACAGATTGAGAACTCAGTGCATTTCAAGACCCTGATTGATTCCCATTGTCACAGAGTATCAGAAATGCGCTTTTTCTGTAAAATGTGAAAAAATATATATATTGCTCTTGGTAAAGAAAATTGCTTTGGTCATAACCCAGGAGTAGGTGTTTCCTATAGCAAATCCTATTATCCCCTACCCAAAATACAAGGAGACACTTGTAGATTTATGTTAACCCAAAAAAATAGAAGACCCAAAATATTAGGTTGGGGTACTTTTGGTTTTTTTTCATTATCTTTGTTTGGTTTTGGTTTTGATCTTTTTCTTTAAAAGAATTTTTTAAAAAACAACAAAAAAACCCAAACCAAAATAAAGAAAACCGATTTTTCACTTCAAAACCTTTGATTTAAGATTACCAAAACACAAGGCAGAAAAATCTTACCTTGAAAGTTCTTCTAGTTTAGATTTAGCAAATTCAAGGCTTTTTCGCTCAACATGCTCATGTGGTGTGTGAGCCAGAAGTTCATGAAGTGTTATAATATATCTAGGAATCTTAAAACAAATTAAGTATAAAATCAGTAAATTCTTAAAGGAATAATTCCAATACAGCTTTTTCTTAAATATTAGCATTACCTTGGTCAGAACAGTTTAGCAAACATAGCCTTTTTAAAATGAATATCCACAACTAAATTATTATACAAAAATTCTGAATATAACTACTGCCAAAAATACTGAACTTTTGGGTGATAGAGACTGCATATATATGTTTTCAGCTTGAGGAAGCACAAGATCCACTTACTACATTTTAAGGAAAAGACCAGATCCGAGGCAGCCACAAATACAGTATTAAATTGCATTGTTTCATGCTACTGTCCAAGTGTCCACACAGAAAACTTTCAAAGCTCCCTGGGAGATCCATACATACCTTCCCTCAGTTTTATAGGATATGTGCATCTGAATTTCTTGTGACTGAAAATGCCAGCTGACCTGTTTGCATTTAGATAAAAATCACGTTGATCTACTGGACATTGAAGAATATGCAGTATTTGACTATTAAAGACCACAGGGTAGCACAAGGACCCTGATCCACTTATTATTACCTAAAGCAGTTTCAGGGCTTTTAACCAGGATCAGTTTAATTTGTCTTAATCAAACAGAAGTTATTTAGGAGAAGGAGACATGACTTCTTATTATGCTGAAGTGAAAACTCATCAGCAATGACATCCTCTGTCACATATGAATAGGACCCTCTCTCTCCCTTCTAAGATCCCACGACCTTGTTTCAAAAAACCCCAAAACTTGAAAATACACAAGCTCAAACCTAAAAAAAATTTATTGTTACAGGTGCCAATGGCCCTATAGGCTAATGTGAATAACTAGCACTAACACAAGTGTCATCAATACCCCACACACACACCTTTTTTTTTTTTTACTCTACTTGGTTTGCCAGTAACTGAACAAACTGAGAGGGTTCACCATTCTCTTGATGATTAAAATGTTAGGTTAAATGTTAAAGACACAAAATCATCAGACCAGTGTTTCACAGACCTCTTAAAACAGCTGCAAATAATAAATCCAGGCAGATCAAGACAAAATATCAGAAGGATAAATATAGTTTTCAAAACTTTTGCAATATATTTTTCATTTTCTAAAGACCAAGTCACTGGAGAACAAAGTGGGAAGGAAGTTTCAAAATGTATTCCCAGTAAAATGCTTGTGGCTGCTCTGACTTGCTATACCAGTTATATTATCCCTCTCTAGGCTTCTTCATAATCCTGCAGTGCGCAGAAGTCGAGTAATTGTTTCTCAGCTTTTTTTCTTTTGGCACTAGTCCTCATCCCACATTCTCCTTCAACATATGTAACATTCTGAATAGAGATGAACCAGTATAGTTGGAGAAAAGATCTCTACAGGCAGAGTTTCAGTATAACAATGAAATAAATGTTATTTCAGTACAATAAATAACTAAATTTCAGAATAATAATGAAATAATGAAATTAATTTGCATGAGAGTATTTTTAGTTAAGCAAAAAGAATCTTCAATAAATTGTAATGTCAGTAACACAAAATGAATCAACCAAATATGAAAAACAAAGAATCACAAAAAATAAACAGAGACTACCTGAAACATGGGGTAAGTAAGGAAAGTTTCCAGCATTCGCCCCTCACATGCTGGGTTGGCTTCATATTGCTTCAAGAGTTTGTCAAAATCTCTGTTTTGCTTACAGTTTGCCAGTACTTGTAGACTATATTGATGATTCCGAACAAATTCTTGATATATGTTCAGCATTGGCAGCAGAATGTCAAATAAGTCAGCTATAGAAAAAGTCAAGAAATGTTGTTTTTCCAGCTACCCATCTCTTGAAATATATCTTTAAAGAAACTACTATGTTCTATCGCAGTGAATTACTATAATCAGTTCTGTTTCCAATATACTGGGATTTTAGAAACATTAAACTCGGCTCTTTCACCTGCCAAAACATGGTTGTCCTGATTAGCTAATAATCAGACAATATCACTGAAAATTCAGGGGTCCATGTCTAATCAATACTTCGGGCAGAGGCATTCTCATACACAGACTGGAAGACAGTCATTACTGCCCACATGGGACTCCCACTATACCGGATCTTGTGGTATTAGTTCTGGAAACATGTTCCATTCAAAAAGGACTTTGAAAAAGTCCTGTCTTTAAAAATATAAAAAAGACCTTACTGTAATTTAAAAAATAAATATGAAAATTTTACCCCTAGAGAAAATACTGTAACTTACCTAGGATTAAGGTAGGCCAATTAGCTATTCTTGCTTTTAAGCCTTGGTGAAATATCTCATGAAGAAACATGATTGTTTCACTGAAAAACAAGTATTTAAACAAACAAAAAGACAATTCAGGTTTCATTTTCTGATCAATAATTCACAGAGAAACACCTCTTCCTGGTTAGTAGCATGTTTTGCACTTTGGTAGAAAAACCAGATGATATTATTATGGAAGTAAGTGCTTCTTTTCATTGCACTGTTTAAAATTTTTAGTGTAGTATGTGTAAAAAAATAGGTAGTATTTCATGTAGAAAATATATTCTGTTTAGTTCTTTTAAATAAAAGCATCTATTAAATAACATGTTCCACAAAGTTTAACGAATAGGTTTTCCAAGAATATCCTTGACAATGCATTCAGTAGTTTAAGAGGACCACTAAGATGCAGAAACCTCAAGCCAGTGGTCGTCATCCCCATTCTCACTTGCTGCTGTTTAAGATTTGAAGCTTACAAGTTTTCTATAACGTGAATCTTAATATTGTATTTTAGCTTACAAGGTCAACAGAAGGAGGTGACATCCCAGTTGTAGGAGAAACCATAAACAGTACAGTGATCATGAATGAGCTACGAAAGGCAAACCTGTCTCATAACTGAAGGAACACGTTCTATTTCTTAGAACTTTGGGGTAGACTTGGATGTAATCCCAATCCTGTATTAAATGTTAGATGCCTGCTGGCTTATTTATACATACTCATTGCAATAGTACTTGGATGCTTAATGCACAGAGTAATTCTTTTTTGTAGGATACGAAACGACAAGTGAGAGGGAAGGAGGGTCCTTAGGCAGGACAACAGAAAATAGAAAATTTGATGTACTCATCCTCAGGGTCTTATCTGGATCATATGAGGCCACTAAGTCCAATTTTGCCCTCTTAAGAGAAAAAGAAACAGGAAAGGTGACAGAAAATTATGAGAACTGCCCCAAGAGGCACAATTTGTCATTTTCTTCCTCTAGCAGAGGAAGAAATAGAATGTAAGGAGGCAAAGAGGTCTAGCTGGTTTCAAACAGCATAACCAACAGCACCTTGCCTTTTACCCCTGGAAACATGGTCTACCTCAGTGACATTACTTACATCAGAGCAAAAAAAACAAGTGCCAGACCTCACTACTGTAAACTGAAGCAGAATGAGAAGAAGTGGTCAGAGAAACCCCCAAAAAGCAAGCCAAAAACGTCATACCTGTTGAGGAAAATGCTACTAACATCATCGTGACTGATAGGTGGCTTCTTTGAACTTGCAGCCATTCTTAAGGGCCGCAGAAAACAGTTCACAAGAACATAAAGTTGATGCACATATTCAGATTCAGCCTCCACCATGTTAAAAACTATCTGATTCCTTTTTCTCATACTTTCTGCATGGGGAGAACAGATATAATCTTGGACAATAGTTTTCCATTTTCTTCTACATAACCAGCCCCTCATAAAGCTCTGGACCTAAAAATGGACCAAGTAGAAAAGAAGAATGAGAAAAAACATTACATGACTTATCATAAGCTCTTCATTGTAGAAATAACCCTCTAAACGAAATTAGTCTGTTAAAAAAAATATCTTATACGGATTGTGCAACACTTCCAGATAACACATTTCAATACAGACTCAATATCATTACTGAGATAATTCTAAAGTAGTTGTTAAACTCAGTTTGCTTTCTGTTTTGAATAGATACCACTTACGTGTGTCTCTAAAGCTAAGTATTAATATACTGCTTAGTATCAGACAGCTAGGCCAGCAATACTATTATCCAGAAAAGGCACGTTTTTGGCATTCTTAAAAAGTATCTCTATGTCATGGAAAAATTTACTGAAGTGTAATATCCATTGAAGTTACAAATGGATTGAAGATTACAGAAAAGGTCTACAACTGTTCACAGAAAATTTCAATATGTCTTTGTACTGATCTTGATGTGAAGATCATCCATTTTGAAAGAGAAATGTAAAACCTCACTGGTAGCAGTTTAGTCCGAATAAACAACTTTAAAAAAAGGTCCCAACTGTCAAAACAATCAAGATGTAGAATGCAGTGAATTATATACAGAATTGGAGCTCTCCTTCTACTAAAAGAGACATTTCCAGCTGCTATTACAAAGTTTAATCTACATGAAAAGGAAAATTCACACACGGGTACCAGCTCAGTGCTGACCCCGACTCAGACTGCGTGACCAAGAAAAGTCAGAAGCTAAGTCCAAATACCATAAGGGATATTATGCAATTTAAGAGACTAAACACTGTGAGAATAAGGGTGACACATACAGGACCACAACTCCAAGCATGAATTCCATTTATTAAATGAATTCCCTGTTATTAAAAACACTGGCCATGAGATCCTGGAACAATCACCATCAAACAGACCGGCTGACAACCTAAACCAAGACTGCATTTTCAACATTTGTGTTCCAGCTGCACTGCCAGAATGTAAGTCATGTTAAGTCATTTTCTTATATCTTTATAAGCATTTTATAAGAAAGGAGTATAAAGTCACTATATACATGATTCCCACAGGAAAGGCCCATGACTTAATTTCAATCTTTACAAGCAGTTGAACACAATGTCCAACTTCTTTAAGAAACTGAATATATACCTTGCACGTACAAATGAATACTTCAGTAACAAATAAACCATGGGATAAATGTGGCACTGAAACATAGGAAGCTAATGTAATTTAAGAGATGTAAGTAGGGGCAGGGCAAAAGAAGTCTTGCTATTTGACTGTACTTAATGAAAATAAATGAAGACAAAACTAGACAGACTAAAATACAGAAGTCCACCCCATCACACCCTTCTACTCTTAAGCACAGAAGACTGCATGCTTACCTTTTTAATTTTTTTAATATCTGGATCCTCATCTTCCTGGTTGCCTTGATAAGGTCGCATTCTTTCTTTTGTTTTATTGAGGGCTATAATCTGACAAAAACAACCATTCATTAAATGCTTTCTCAAGTTAATGAAACTGTTAGTTACTGAACTAACAGAAAAATATTTTCGCCTTCTTCAAGCCTGTTAAAGCTGCACAGAATGGCAAGCACTTATTCGGTCACAGGGACATGAACACAGTTCTCTGAAAACCAGCAAGGCTCTCGATCCAGATGGAGGAAAGACCAGAAGAGAACTGGTTCTCCTCTCAAAACCAAGTGTGCCTTGTAGACTTTATCAGGTCAGGACTCCAACAAAATTTTGAACATTCAGTGAAATAGAGCAGTTTGGAATAGTTCTCAATACTGTCACAACCAAAGACAATTTGTCGAGGATCAAACTCCTTGTGTGAAGACAGGTAGGAAATAAAGCGATCAATGGCACCCATACTGCAAAGCAATGTGTCATCTTAAAGTCTCTGACAAAGAAGTAATCCAATCAGTTTAACAGTCCCCAATATTTCTAAGAAAAATATTTAGCCAAGGGTTCATAGAGGGACTACTACATATTAACCTTACTGGGTTCCATTATTTTCACAAGTATTACTGAAATATTGAGCATTATTGCAAGGCACACAGCAAAATGTTACAATTCAATGATTGCTTGATGGGTCTGGCACATACCTCAGATTTAAGTCTTTCAATTTCTGTGTCTTGATCTTCAAGCTGATGTCGAAGCTGATTGGCTGCAATCTTTTCAGTCTCTACAATCTGGACGAGGTGAATGTACTTCTGCATCAAAACCTCCCTTTCAATCAAGATATCTGAATAACTAAAAGGGAAAACATATTAGTAAAAATAGCCAAATATTGTCTTCCATATCCCTTTATGAGTTATTGACAGAATAAACATTGCACCAATGACAAGAAACCTGCAAAACTGTGTTTGTTTGGCTTAATATATAATGAATAACTTGATCATAAATCATCCAACCTTATGGTGTTCAATATCCTTTTCAGACACGGGCACTATGAGTACACAGTTTCCCAGTATCCAGTTACTGAGAGCAAGATAATTGCACTGATCTTTTTATAAGCTTCTAATTCTCAGGTTAAGCCCAAGAATTCTATTAGTTCAATTTATTTTATTTATCTTAAGGGCTGCTTTTTTTCCATCTTTTGGGATGACTTGGGGGGATCATCTGGCACTTCATCAGAACTATTTCTAATTGTCTCCACCTGTCAGATTTCTTTCCCGTCATAACTGTTATTTCAGTTTGCTAACACCTATTTTATTGTTTAGGCAGTTTGAGACTACTCAAATAAGTGCATTTATTCTAATTAGTAACAGGAACTATGGTATCAGTGTGACTTTTAGCTCTGGGACAGAAAACTGCCATTGATTTGTATTTTCCTGAAAACGGACAGTCCCACTAGTGCAATTACATGTCACAATCAAAGCCCATGCTGGAAGTACTGGTCCCAACTTCAGGTGAAGGAGAAATCAGTTTCTTCCTATGCAACATCTCCATCAGACTGTTCTTTCATGTGATTCAGTCTCTCTGCCATAGATAATTTGAATGTGCAAAAAACGCACAGTCCTACGACATGTTTGTTTGCTGGCCTTGGCTCAGCAAAATCTACAGACAAAAACTGCCTTTTTAAATAGGTTTCAGGAAGCTTGTTCCTCTGAGAGTTAAACAATTTTACAAGATAAAGACCAAACTGCACAAAACACGGCCCTAATGAAGTCCTAATTCTTTGACAAGGGATCTCTTACATTTTTATGATCTGTTATTAAAAATGCTGACTATTGTATCTTTTTCCACTGTCAAGTTAGCACCAGATTTGACAGAAGGAATTTTTGGATTCCATATCTTTTCCTTTTAAATTTCTTTCTACTTGTAACAGCAGTCATAAAAAACCAAACATTTGCTATTAAATACTGTGAGGCTATAAAAAATGTAATAATGTGCATCCTCTCCAGTTAACCTTTTTTTGTATATATTTACTGCCATTTCAATCAGTGTTAGTGCGGTTATATACTGGAGGGGGCCAATATTGAGTACAGCTATTAAATTCAACATCTAACCTGGAAAGCAAGCTTAGATTTAAAATAATTAGAATGAGTTCCCACAGCTATCATAAAGCAAAAGTTTTTCCTCCTTGAATAGTTTATAAAACGAATAAGTGAATTTAATTCTATTGCATTTATTGCTGTATTTTAACTACTGCAATAGTAAACAATAAATGNAAAAAAAAAAAAAAAGCTCAGGGCATCTCTTCCAAAAAGTAAAACAACATACATAAAAAATTTTCTCATGAAGCAATCCATATATCTTAACTGTGCAATAAACAGTAATAAAGTATGAGATTTAGTTCTTTAAAATTGTTCAAGAATAGTATTTTTTGTTTTGCAAGAATCCTGTTTTTTCAGAAACCATAGTACTTAATCTCTTTGCATCCTAAAAGGCATTTGCACATGATAAAAAGTGTCAGTTAGAAACACAGTTAGCACTAGTTGTTTTACAACGATGAAAGACATTACAAAGATAAAAATGTGTAACGTATGTAAGAAAATGCATTCCTTAGTGCCTGCAGCACCACCTTGATTTATGTTTAATATAAAGAGTAGTCTTTTCTACCTAAAACCAGATCCAGACAGGTGACAAGACCTTTTCTTCTATTTATACTTTTCAAAATTTTCTTAAACCTTTGCTACCAAATGTTTCCAATACAGAATTTGACAGATTTGGCTTTGCTTTTGTTCAAGACTGAGGAAAATAGTATGACACAGAATCACAGAGGGTGAACAGCAGCTGCAGTCAGAGCTGATGTAAGACTCAAGTTACTATTATATATGATGTTTTTCTCCCACTTTTTTTTTTATTTTTATTTTCTTCCTCTAGGGGAAGAAATTTTATCTAGATTTTTCAGCTTCTTTAAATGCATTAAGCCAGACGTCCACAGTCTTGCTGTACTAGGGAACAAGAACTTTGCTATGGAAGATTGGAAAATTTTTGTTCTTTTCAGATGTACTTAAGAGTATTTTGCCTAGTTAGTGGCTTTGCCTGTTTAAAATGTCAGTCTCAGCCTGGAAACCAAACAACACTTCCTTCACTCCCATAATTAGCAGTATGAAGAGGAGTTAATTGGAAAAGCCTATGTACACCTACACTACCTCAGAATAGGCTATCCACTTTCCTTCTCAAAACTGTTACTTGTTCTGGGAAAGGAAAATCATAGGATTCTGGAATAAACTTCACGTACTTCCAACAGCCCTTTTCATCCATCTCTCTGTATGTATGAGTTAAAGATCATCATGCCTAAAGTCCCAACCTGTATATCCAGCGTAATGCCAGGAGCCTTCCAAGAGGGCACAGTTTCAATACTGACTCAATTACACATGTATACAAAATCCTTTGTTAAAGAAAATTGTACCGAAGTGTTCAAATGTCAAAGGAAGATGAAAAATTCATAAAACAACTTGTAAGCAGCCAGCCTAGATCTAGGTCTCTGACTCGGATATCGTTTAATACAAAGAGGGAACTGCTGTGAACCCCAGGTTTCTATGAATTGGTATTAACATTTTACTGAGAGAAGGCTCAAAGACAGAGCATCCTGAAAGCTGAGGCTATACCTATTTCCCTGTCTGTGGGGACAGGACTCAAACCAGGTATTTCAAGAACTTCAAGCTCTGATTGACCACTACCTACCCCATGGAGACAGGAAGAAATTAAGAAAGTCCTGAAAAAATGATGCATCATTCAGGCCCCATGAGAGCTGACATGCTCAGAAAATGTAGGAAAACTGAAGAATGTTTAACCAGTGCCTCATTATTAGGGTCACCATGTTGTGGCAGCAGAGCAAGATAAAGGCTCCAGTAGTGATACCAGCAAATATAGTTGATTTTTGTGCTGAATTCAGACCAGAGTTATGGTTCATTGGATCACTCCATGGTAACTGTACTAAAGCGGCTCAGGCAGCCGAAAGAACCAGGCATTGGACCTGGCCAGAACTATTTATGGTCATATCAAATCACCCTTTTGAAATGCAAAATGCACAACCTAATCAACTCTTTATGAAAACCAGGCAATGTGGCCCTGCGGGTTTGGAAGGCAAAAGAAATTGCCTACATCTGCCCATACTAACCACCTTCAGGCAGCTATAGGACTCCTTAACAGAGGAGGAATAGCATCCAGACAGGTTTTAAAGTCTAATGGCACACTAACAGCCACACTAGAGATGGAAACTGTAAAAGCTGCAATAGAACTTATGCAATCCATCCCTATGACTCTAACCAAGGTGACTTGGGAGACCACCTGTACACATGTACCATTAACCTTTAGGGAACTCCTGTACGACATGGGATATCAAAGGACACCAATGGCTGTGAGGGTTACAGGGTTCAGGCTTATCAGAAGATACAAAATTAAGATGGGCTTTTAGACACACATGGACAACTGTTTAGAAAGGCTGTAGAAGAGGTGTCTGCTGATCTCCAGACAAACAGGTGGGAAATGGCACTTGGAATGGTGAACAACTACAGCAACTGGGATTGGAGGGTGGGTGGGTGTAGGACTGTGTGATACATGGGGAAGCAGGAGACGTCCACGCCTCAAATGACTTTTACTACAAGTTCCTTTTAGCTGAAATGGAGAAATACAAACTGGAATAGAGAGTCCTTTGGAAGGGTGGTCCCAACAACCACAGGAGGTTTCATGCAGCCAAACCATGTCAGCTGGGGAATGGCTTACTCTAGGACCATGGGTGTGTGGGGGAATGCACAACTGAGACAGAATTCAACAGCAGCTATGAAGTCCAGACCAAATACAATGGAAGCGACACTCCTCGCTGTGTGAGCTGAGGCTTCGCAGAGCTGTTATGAACTTCTAGCTATGATGTCCAGAGAGTATGACTAGTGGGATTTCAAATGTTCTCTTAGAAAAAAACTACCACACCAATCTCCTGGACAGACTAGCTTGTGAGTAGGATTAGTCACTGGGAAGCCAGGTGTTGAAGATGCAGTAAGTCTAGGCTGGATCACCACAGACTGTGATTTGGCTCCTGGAGGGTGCAGGAGATCCAACCCAGCTACCAGGAAGACCATGAGGTTGGGTGGTTGACTGAGAAACTCATTTACACACATGTGTGTGTGCCTGTGACAGTTGGAGACAAGAACATCCAAGGGCTAGTTACCAGCTAGACTGAGTGTGCAAGGCGGGAGAGATACATAGTGTTTGGGTCTCTGCACATATTCATGTGTACTGGGTTGGGGGCACCTGTGCACCAATTAATGGGGGATCCACAGCGCGCATAGGGGGGTGTGTGTGTGTGTGTGAGGTAACTGGAAGTAGATGGGACCCAGGGCCAATTACTGGGGTAGATCAAGTGTGTTACACCAGTTACTGGGTGATCCGTGTGCTGGGAAAGCAGAGGATGTATGCCTATCTGTGAGTGATGGGGACTGAGTACCAGCAACTGGAGAGGGTCTGTGGTCACTTTTAATTCCAGATGCCAGGAACAGGGGAGATGGAGGATCCAGGACCAGCTCCTGGAAAGACTGTATGGCTAGGCTGTTTACTGGAGGGACCCATACTGTATATATGTACTGTATGTATTTTTCCACTAACATACCTTCATCCTGATCAGAGACATGAACAGCATGAGGCTGCTGGTGTTGTCTGTGCCCACATGAGTGCGGAATGTTTCTGTCTGTGCTGATCCCTGTGGCCAGCTTTGTTTGTATGTACATATGTGTATTCATTTGCGTTGGAAATACATGCCCAGGCTCACTTCTGGTTCAACCTGGGTATAGGGAGCAGTCACAGACTCACCTCTATCAAGGTAGCGGCTCTGGCAACCTCTACCACTTTGGTCTGTGAATCTAGCTAGACATTTGGCAGGCAGATACGAAATTGCTTTACCCATGTTTTCAGCATTACTCAAATTCTCTCCGCCTCATTCCCAGCCCACTGGAAACTACAAAATTGTGGTTATTATAGCACCAAGCCTCAGCTAACACAGTTTCTCCAACAGCAAGGCATAAGTAGCGAGGCATTTGCTCCAAGCTTCCAGGCATCTCTGAGCTACCATCCTGAGCTTACAACTGCCTGCAAAATACTATGTGAAATACTCCCTGCATTAGCAAGAAAAGTGTGCCAACAAATCTGAGAGAAAGCCTCTTTTTTNTTTTTTTTTTTTTTTTAAATTGCCATTTGGAGGGCAGTAGTTCATCATACGCTTTAAACAGTGACCTAGCTGAAAGAAGCACTCCCACTTTCCCTCCGCACATAGCACTCATGCTCTCCCACACCCCACCCATGCACTTCCCTCTCCCTTGTGCAGTGAACACAGGCATGTTGCATGGATGTGCAGTGAACAGACCCAGAGGAATGACATGGATTAAAACTAAAATGGCAAAAAATAAACAAAACATAATTCCTTTCAGTGCAAATCAGTTTCCCAGTTAAGTTCACACTTGTGCCTGCATGACGGGAGGGTTGGTAAGCGTGTGGGAATGAATGGCTTTCTTATGAGAAAGACAGTTTCTTCCCTCAGCAGCAATGTGGACAGGACTAAAGCATACGTGAAACTACAGCCTGAAGCACTTAATTTAAGACTTTCCAATAAGCTAAAGTAGAACAGGACAAGAAACTTGATGAGTATTGCATCCACATAAAAAAAGGAAGCACAAAATCTTTTGAGTTAAATGCAAAAAAAAAAATTAAAACCATAGAAGAATTTGTAAGAGAAGGTGGAAAGTTCACCATAGTGTATTGAGGGCAAAACAGAATTTTTTGTAAGAGACCAAGTTCTGGAACAAAGCCCAAAACAGGACTTCCACGTGCAGTCACTGATGCAGGAATTAGGATTTGCAGGAATAAATCCTCCAGCTCAGAAATGTAACTCAGAAGAATCAAACCTTACTCTGCCACTTCGGATACTAGTGAGAACTCAAAACACTGAGAATTAATGGGAAGAGATGAAAAGTAGGTATGCCTGTGGAGCTTATGATGGAGTCCCATTAAAATATACTTAATTGCACCTCCCATGGCAATCTCACAAGCCAAACAATCTCTGTCAAATGAGGAGAGGGCACTTTGGACAGGAACATGAGCAATGCAGCATCTTGCCGCAGCAGGCAAGAGCCTGTCAGCTCTCAAGGAGTGTGCACAGTACCCCACGTCCCACCCACAGTGAAATCTTCCAAGAAACAATGGACAATGCCACAGCAGAAAATCCCTTAGTTACGAATTTGCATCCTAATAAAATACCTATGTATCCAGAGTGGAATATGGTGCAGTGAGATCATGTTATTTTTTCAACAGGCTGTTTATAACTTGCAAAATAAATAAAACATGAAAGAGATTTTGATGGCTGCAAACATGTATTTGGCAAAAAGTCACGAAAAACAATCCAAAATTAGATTTTGTATACGTCAATCTAAGAAAGGGGGGGGGGGGGGNGGGGGGGGGGGGGAAGGAAAAAAGAAAAAACCCTCAGCTACTCTGTCTCAGCTAAAATACAGATTACCATAGCTACTCATGAGGATGAGACCCTCCCGAAAGCAATTAAATATTTCCATTTCACAAATGCCATTATATTCACACAGAACAAGATGTTCTCAGGACTGTTTTTAATTTAAGGATAGGGGTAATGTCCTCAATACCTCCTAGAATTTTTACCTAAGACACTTGAGATGCTACAAAAAAGTATCTTCAAAGGGCTACACAAAATTTCATTTAGCAGTTCAAACCAAAAACCTGAGACAGGGGTCAGAAATATTGTAGGCTAGCCTCAAATAAACAGTGATGCTGAAGAAGCTGCCAAAGCTTATCCCATTTGTCAAAAATACAAACTCAAGGAAAAAAGTCTAAACCATGATGCAGGCAAAATTTAATCCCTGAAGCAAATTTGTTCTATTTTGTTAATTAAGTTGGCAAGAAAAATCTTATGCAATAGTCTAAAACTATTATTTTCACTTCTTTATTATGTATCTTTGCTAAAAGACCCAATGGTTGAGTAACTAATTATGCAACTCCAAGCTGTTTTGCTAGACACAATGTAAAGCAAATAAAAGCAGTTTCCAGTGAAGCAGAAAAACATCAGAACAATGAAGTGATCACAGTAGTGTACAACACAGTTCTGCAACTTAATTTCATTTTTTTTTTTTGTCACTTGTTGATATTTTGCTCCAGAAAAGAATACCAGAACAAGAAAAGCCATGTCCAAGTTCCTCGGAAATTTCCCCAAGAAATTTAGAGACCTATGCAGAAAAGTAGATTAAGAAAATCCCCCAAATGATATTGGGCCCTGAGAATATCCCTCACAGTGGTGTCCGTAGTTCAGTATTATTAGGACTGTCATTTCAGATAGGCACAAATAAAGTGGAAAAAGTCAAATAGCAAAAGGGACAGAGATAAAAAGACTGACCTTGCTTACAACTGAGACCCAGTTGTCTTCTGAAGGCTGCAGTGATCACTTTCTGGTGGAGTCAAAATTCAGCCACCCCGACCTTGAACCTCACAACTAACTTCTTAGCAAGTTTAAGTTCTCACTATTTTTAACTGTGTGTTGTTAAACACTGGGTTAATTTTATGTTAAGTTCTGCCTTGAAAATTCATGTGTGATACATTTATGGACCAAACTACCTACCCAGAGAGAAATTTTAACTCAGTGTTATGAAGCTTTTCTTGCTCGCACGCCTTTTACACCAGGCAACGGAAAAGAAGAAAATTATCCTGAGAACAGGGAATGGTAGGATCCTGCTTCCTCTGAATGCCCTCACCACAAGACAAAAAGTCCTGCTCCTTTCTTCACTTGCGTTCCGTCACACTCCACAAAAAAGCCTGACCCAGATTCAGAGACAAGGTGAAGATCTCCCCCCTGTCCTCCTCCCTGAGCAACATGGGACCGCCTGCTGGTGGACATGCTCTCCTGGGATAGGCTGAGAGTTCAAAGCCTCATAGCTTCTCAAGACCTGAAATAATGTGTTCACCTGGAGGGCTACCATGCAAAATGTGGTTCAGCTAATACCACAACCCAGCAGGTGCTTTCCAAAAAAGGATGAGACCCCATTCAGTTAGGTACCAACACTAAGAAGAGGATGCAGATCCAAAGACTGGATGCCCAGGCGACACAAAACCTGCAGCTTCAGGGTATTATTTCACAAGTTCTAAATTAAAAACTACTATCTGGTGTTGTTCATTTTTATTTATAAAGCAAAATCACTTCTGTTTATACGGCTCATGTCTTAACTCAGAAACTGCCTAGTTCCTTGTGCGTTACCATGGCACTGTAGATTAGCTGAGGTGAGTGTCTACGAGACGAGGCTGGAGAAAGTGCATTTCAGCAAAGACATTTGCCTCCACAAACTGTTTCACAAACCTTCAGTGAGATGATTTCATTTAGATTATACTGTAAACCTTGCCCATTCGCCACACAGGCCTTTTCTCAGGGAAAGATTACTGTATGGCTGGAAGTCCTACCACATCCCTTTTCACAAGACTGATCGTTGTTCAGGACTTCAGTTTGGAAGTCAAAATTTTATCTGTTACACTTTATCATCATAATGGTTTGACCTCCTCTTTTTTACATTTATTTCTATATAAGAGCTTTTTAAGAAACACCCATTTATTCATTTGGCATACCACTTATTTCTTCATTCATACAACATACTTTGCTTCTAACAGAGGACTAATCCTAGGGGTTGTTTCCAGTAAAAGAGTATTTTTCTTGAACTAATTTCAATTGGAACACAGTCACTTGTGAATGATACAGTACAGCGATATAAGCGTGAATGATGAAGGCATTTTTTTCTGTAACATACTCAAGCAGCAATACACATCTAATGCACTGTAACATTTACTTCTGTTTAGAGAGTGAATTTAGATTTTGCAATTATTATCAATTTATTTACAATAAAATGGACCCGAGGATTAAAAATCAGGTTTCATACCTAGCTTGGTGAATAGCTTCTACCCATTCGTCTCCATCAACTTCATCCTCGCAACGGAGCTCCAGTGGCTTCTGCCCTTCATGGCCAAAAAGAACAGTAAAGTAATGCTGCAAATTAGAACAAGAAAAAAAATGTTCAGAAACTCTTTTAAATAAAATAGATACATAAAATTAAAATAAAAAAAAATCTAACTTTTTAAACACAGCCAGCCAGTCTAGGAAGATGTGGTTTAAGCTATTAGTCATGAAACACAGATTGAAGTTGAAACTGTATCCTTAACTTATTCCCCTGTGTATCAAGGTAATAGCTTTCATGATACTTACTGTAAGTTATTGTTCTTAAGCTCCCACATACAAGACAACAGAATATAATTTCCTAAGCAGCTTCTACAGTCGAATACAATAGTGTGACTGTAGTGGGGTGTCTGTAATTCTTTTTCCTTTGCATTTTTTCACCTAAAATTTTTCTTAGATGCCAGCACAGGATACCAAATCTGGAACTTCCATAGAACACAGAATTTCAGGAAAGTTTTTGCTACTTTCAGAATGTAGTAATAATAGTAATATCTAGTGGGGAGGGGAGAACCCCCAGTGATCTACCTTAAAACCCCATTTCATAAGGTTGGTAATTTACAACCTTATTTTGCATAGCTTGTATACTAACCTACAGCTAGATGGCAAATGGAATTCTTCCAACTTAGATTAAAGGATGTGAGAAAATACTGTACCTAAATGCACACCTGTAATTTCTCTATTGTAGAGAGGTGGGGGTCGATCTCTTCTCCCAAGTAACAGGCAATAGGACAAGAGGAAATGGCCTCAAGTTACACCAGGGGAGGTTTAGATTGGATATTAGGAACAATTTCTTCACAGAAGGGGTTATCAAACATTGGAACAGGCTGCCCAGGGAAGTGGTGGAGTTGCCATCCCTGGAGGTATTTAAAAGACGGGCAGATGTCTGAGGGACATGGTTTAGTGGTGGACTTGGCAGCGTTGGGTTAACAGTTGGAGTCAATGATCTTAAAGGTCCCTTCTAACCTAGACAATTCTATGATTCTATGATTTCCACAGCTGCCTTAAATGCACCCATTAGTAAACCAGCTGTTTCACAGGCAGAGGGACCAGTTACGGACTTGCCTGTACATAAAACCATCTGGTTATTAGGTCCAATGTGATTCAGGAGCTCTTACAGCTAAACATCCCTGCACCAGATCACTCAGTTCTCTTCATGACCTAGAACTTCTCAACCTCTTCTTCCACCTTCATCCCAGTTAACAGGGAACCGAGTATAACCATGTGTGGCAGCAATTACTTTCTGGGGTCTAACAGCAAATTCCAAACTCACTCCAGTCAGCAAGTGAAGTATATAATTTGTGTTCTCCCACACCATTAGCCATTGTTCACAGCAGTAAGAAACCTGAAGTGATGTCAACAAACATTCCGCTTTCCCTGTCAAACCCACAGCTCAACTGAAAGAGCCTCTCTGAGACAAACACCACGCTGGAGATCAAGCAAATACAAAACACCTCAGAAATAAAAGCCATTTCCAAGGCAGGAGGAACACAAGCATAAACAGAAACAGAAGGGATGAAATTTTACCTACAGAGAATTGGCTGCAGATATTGTCAACACTGATAACGAATTTTGTCCATAAAACAAGAGGTGATTTCAACCATTTACGGGCCCCTTCTGAAGCATCTGGCAGCCTGCTGTGCACGTACAATACACAAGTGGGCTGCACAGTGTGCAGAGAGGAGGTTCAGTACAACCCAGATGCACTGGATTCACTACACTGGCTCTAGCGCTGCCTGCGCACCTGTATCTGCATCGAGGTTTGTGCCCGGGGACCTCACATTTACAAAACCCAGCTGCCTCTGTGTGTCTGAGTACGCTCATACGTCTGGTTTCTTTTCGAGTAACGCGAGTACGTATGATGGCATTCCATAAAGAGAAAACTATTCATTTGTGCATTATATTAATTTACTAAACATTGCTACGTGTCTGCAAAACACTTTTCATATAGAAGACCACAAGCACTGCAGGATTAGCAACAGACCAACAGAACAGAACCAAGGCAAAATAAGAAGCAGCATTCACATTTAACAGGCTATATAAAGTAAGTCCAGGCTCAGATCCATTAAGTTTCAGAAATGAAACAACTCCAGAACACAGACGAGGATCAATAAATCATTAACAGGACAATCCTATAAAACTGTGTTTTTTCGTCAATGTGTATCGCTTAAACCTGAATGCCATGAATAGAAAGAAACATTTTATCAGGTTGTGGTGGGTTGACCCTGGCTGGAAGGCAGGTGCCCACCGAAGCCACTTTAGCACTCACTCAGCAAGATCACTCACCCATTACCATCATAGGCAAAACAGCCTCAACTTGGGGAAATTAATTTAATTTATAACCAATCAAATCAGAGGGTAATGAGAAATAAAACCTAAGTCTTAAAAGACCTTCTCCCCACCCCTCCCTTCTCCACAGGCTCAACTTCACTCTCCATTTCTTTCCCTCCTCCCCCCGCAGTGCAGGGGGACAGGGAATAGGGGTTGTGGTCAGTTCATCACACCTCGTCTCTGCCACTCCTTCCTCCTCAGGAGGAGGACTCCTCACACTCTTACCCTGCTCCAGTGTGGGGTCCCTCCCACAGGAGACAGTCCTCCACGAACTTCTCCAGTGTTGGTCCTCCTTCCCACAGGCTGCAGTTCTTTATAAACTGCTCCAGCGTGGGTCCCCCACAAGGCCACGAGTCCCATCAGCAAACCTGCGCCAGCATGGGCTCCTCTCTCCATGGGGCCACAGGTCCTGCCAGAAACCTGCTCCAGTGTGGGCTCTCCACAGGGTCACCGCCTCCTTCGGGCATCCACCTGCTCCAGCGTGGGGTCCTCCATGGGCTGCACGTGGATATCTGCTCCACTATGGACCTCCATGGGCTGCAGGGGGGCAGCCTGCCTCGCCATGGTCTTCAACATGGATCGCAGGGGAATCTCTGCTCCGGCGCCTGGAGCACCTTCTCCCCTCCTTCTTCACTGACCTTGATGTCTGCAGAGCAGCTCTGCTAACATATTCTCACTCCTCTCCACCGGCTGCTGTTCCCCACAGGTTTTTTCCTCCTGCTTAACCGTATTATCCCAGAGATGCTACCACCATCGCTGATGGGCTCAGCCTTGGCCAGTGGTGGGTCCATCTTGGAGCCGGCTGGCATCAGCTCTGTCGGACATGGGGGAAGCTTCTGGCAGCTTCTCACAGAAGCCACCCCTGTAGCGCCCCGCTAACGAAACCTTGCCACACAAACCCAATACACAGGTTGGATTCTCCATAGCAGTGATAGGTAAAAACTATTATAACAATACAGTGCAGTTGAAAACAACCTACAGGACAGTAAAAAGTGCAGCAAGATTACACACAATCTTGCTCTGTTTATAGACTGGAAGAGTCTATTTTAAAAAGTATATTTAAAGATAAATCACACTGTTCAGAGCTGCAATTTATGTAACAACTTATTTGTGTTTCATAAAGCTGCTACATATAAAATTAGAATAAAGACACAAGCGTAGACAAGCACTGGATTTAATCCCATTGTGTAGGGATTCAAGTTAAAGGGAGCGACAATATTAGAGTCCTCCCTACTTTTTCTTTTAAAGTGAGATATCGGACCTCTTTTGAACAAGACCTGCAGTGATCTCATGTCGCATAATTTAGACTTCAGAGTTGTGCGGTTACTATGGTGATAGGCATGAGATAAACAGTTAGACCAAGAAAATGCAGAAATTCAAACAAACTTAGAAGGCTACTACAGTAGGACTGGACCCAATGGAAACAAAAGCTAAATTATAAAAGGCATTTGTTTTCAGAAGCTACTTTAAAAATCATCTACTTCCTCCAGCCCCCTGAAAGATGCCTCTTGCACTTAAGCAGCAGTATCCACATCTCATCATTTACCTAGAAGCTGTCAACTCTAGAGTAAGCAAAGGGCAAGCAAAACATCATAACATACCTCTAAAAAGAATCTCTAAGTCATCCTTGAATTCTCTTTTTAAAATACATGTTGATCATTTACAAAGCTAAATTACTACAAGAAAATAAGACGGTATCTGTGATGCATTATTAGGTTTTCAAGTTGATAATGTATGTAAGTGGATCTATAGACATATATATATTTATAAATAGACATATATAATTTTAGCACTGCCACTCAATCTGCTAAACAGCTCAGCTTCCACATCAGTGCAGTGCAGTATAGGTAAAAACCACTTTGATGCAGACACGCTATTAGTTTATTCAAGTGATGACAGTAAATATTTAAGAACTATAGGACACATTTACATCAACCGCCCTCATCATCATTCATCATGTACGTTGGACTAGCAGGCAGGCGTTCATGTTTCAAGTTAAGCCCGTGGTTCAGTTGGCAATTTTTGTATTATTATTTATTCTGAAAACCAACAGATAAAATGACCGTTCTGTGTTTTGACTCAAAAATTTCATTTTAAGGTGTCTTTTCAGTATCCAAGTATGTGTAATCAAAATGGTAAGTCTTCATTTCAATAAAAACTTCTCTGGCAGAATTTTCCAAATTAAAGCTTGAAAAAAAAAGGAGGGGAAGTTTCATATAAGTTGCTCAAGTATGACGGCACTATCTGGACTGACAGCCAAGGAAAGAATGATGCAATCAAGATGCATCAATAATATTGTTGTGTATCACTTCTCTGACTTGCACCTAGTGCTAAACAGAGCTTTTTCCTATGGTGAAAAGGAAAGACCATGGAGTGAGCTGACAGATACCTCCACTTCAGAGGTAAGACTGGAACAAGATTAAGAACCTGAGTGAAAGAAGTCCTGTACCAGAGTACACTGATTATTACGCTGGGCTCCCCAATGACAGCAGTTCACACCATAACTTTGCCCTTATAAAACTGCCCAGATAATGGCTGTATCCAAAGTAAGACAGCAAAAGCTCTGAAGTTGCCATTCTTTCCAAGGGGAAAAAACCCCATCATTCTGGTAAAAAACAAAACCAAAAAACCCAAACCAAACAAACCAAAAAAACCCAAAACCAAAAAAACAACCCAAATGATATATGCCCTGTAGCAGAAATACTACTTTTAAGGCATATTGAAGCAGAGCTTCCACCAACACAGATAACCCTAAGACTACATCTCCTGACAAGAGAATGCCATTCTCCTTGTGACCGACAAGAGCATTTGCTGTTTATAAAGTGAGTGTCACACCAACACAGGCACTGCATTCTCCAACACACAGGGATAGTCCCACAGCCCATTCTCTTCCTTCCACCTCACATTGAAACTGCAAAGGACATCTCCTATATTATCTCCTATATCCTGAGAACTTATCGCTACATCTGTTTCATCGGTTACTCCTTTTCATCCCTCAGTAGGCTGCAGTAACCTGATGTGTCTTTTCCATTTCTAAATTAGTGGTGATGCCGGCAACAATTCAGTTACTGAAACACTGAAGGACCAAGGAGAATGAGCATTCATCTTCCCACAGTGGTGCTGCTACCTGTCACAGGCCAAAAAGCCGCTACCCTAGATAATAATGCTGCTTGACAATTCCTACTGCAAGTTCATGCCTTCAGCTCCTTGTAAATTTGGTCAGCTTTGAATGTTCGGATGGAAAAACTCATACTGGAGAAATGATGCATGTGTCAACAGTGGTTTTGTTATCTTATCCTTCCAGCAGCATATAAGCATTTAAATTATATTTCAAAGGACTTGAAGGTGACTACCACATTTTGTTGTATTGTGGACGTGTAAGCAATCATAGTGTAGTAACAGCTATGTGCCTATGAACTGATTTACCCTAAACTTCTCTTACTAAACATAAACCAAATTTAATTCTCTTCATAATGTGCTATAAAATTACCATTTTTAAAGCTTAAATGTGGTGTGACCTCATTAGATGCTATCTCCTGATCTTTCAGTGACTTATTCCACAGTCTTGGTTTCATTGAAGCCAGGACTTCGAGAGTAATTTAAAAAGAAAATTCCAGCTGCCAATATTGATAAGAACGGAGACTATAAATACAAAACAACTGTGAAAACTTTGTGTATCAAGATTGCTACCAAAAATTAAGAGCTTTAACAAAAGTCTGTCTTCAATGTGAGGCATGAGGAAGCTTAATCATTAGCTGTATCTTTAAGGCTTATATTCACTACCTGATGTTCAAAAGGGCATGTTAAAAGACCTTTGAGGCTAAAAAAGGTGGCAGAGGTGATTAATTAAAATTTAAGATGACAAGCTAGAAATATTTCTCATTCTTGACTTCTAAAGACATTTTCATTTCAGAATCTGGAAACCCGCGTGCAATCTCAAGCACTAGTAAATTATTGGGCAGAAGAGGACAATCACTGCAGCAGCTGAAGACTCCTCAATAATCCTTGAAGGAAAAGCAGCAAAATGCAGTCTAAATCAAAGCAGCTTGTACTGTTCAAGGACATGTTAACTGATGAAGATTTCAGATGTGGTTTTGCCCAGCTTCTCACATACAGAACATTATGTGTCTTCTGTATTTCTCACATCCTGGGGAAAGGGAAGGAAAAGAAGGGAATATATTTGGAAGAAGGGAGCACCCCTAAAAGGGAACAAGTGCAAAATGATGAGTGTGTGGAGATGAGGGAGATGTCTGGGGGAGAAGACAACAATCCCTCCCTATCACTGGATCAGCGGCATGTTACTGGGAAGGAGAGTATTGTGCCTTGAGTCAAGGGAAGGTAAATGCCAGGGTTGGGGTTTGCCATGTCTTGAGACTTGCTGTGCCACTAGCACTGGCAGGAAATTCATAGTCCATTGTTGTTAAATTAGCATGAGAATGGAACAATGGCAGGAGGGCGAAAACCTTAGCAATTTTTTTTGAAGTTTCCAGGGAGATCTACGAAGCCAATACACTTCATGTTCATATCACACCAATTAGTATAAGCTATAATGAGAACAGGATTAGTGGACATCAGAATTAATATGATGTACTTGGGAAGAGTCAGTATGGCTTTTGTAAAAGGATGTCGTCTCCTCTAAGCCCAGTGGAGTTCTCCGAAGGGGTCAACAAGCATTTGGATTACGATGATACAGTTTTCAAAATGCTTTTGACAGATTTTAAGGAAAATGCTTAAGCATCTAGGACTTACAAGAAAAAAGTCCATCAACAGATAAAAAGAAAAAAATCTTATCAAAAGCTAGGAAATGGAGCTGGAATATTGGACCATCTGTCAGTTCTTACAAAGGATCAAGGTCATCAAAGGACTTCCTCAGGGAATTGCATTGAGGACTGGGACAGGCATTACAAAGGATGACAAAGTTTGTTAATTATTCGAGATAGTAATGAATAGAACCTATTATGAAGAACTGCAGACTCAACACGCCTGAGTTACTGGACAGTAAAATGGCAGATGAAATTCATTGTACGCAAATGTAAAGTGACATACGTGAGGAAAAACACTCCAAGCTTCTCATGTGAAAAGACGAGCTCTGTGCCTGGAACTACCACTCAGAAGAAAGATCCTGGAATAAGTTCCATGAAAACACCAGTCCAGTGCTCATCAGCTGCCAAAAAAACCAAACCAGAGTTCTAGGGACGACTGGGAAAGAAACAGAACAAGTAGACAAGGCTGTTATGCTACAAAACATCTTCAATACCGTGAGCAGTTTTGGACCTCCCATCACAGAAAGGGCAACATAAAATGGGAAAGGTTCAGAAAAAGATAAAAGTGGTATGGAAAGACTTGCATGTGTCCAAAGCAAATATCCATATAAGCAAAAACTTAAGCTGAGGCTCTTCAGTACAAAGAAAGGAACAACTTTGGGGATACCACATGGGTCTACAAAATCAGAATAGATATGGAATGGATGTATAGGAATCCACTGCTCTATTCTCTTCCAATAAAAAAAAATCTATTAAATGAACCACCTTCAAAACAGAAGAAAGTGGTTCTTCATGCAACTGGTAGTAAACTGGTGATGCTCCTTGACAAAGGAAGTGGTAAACGCAGTGTCAATGGGTTGCAGGGAGACTAGAGAGTTCACTGTACAGAAGTCATGGGCTACTGAACACACAGAATTCACATATTTTGAATTCAAACAGTCCTGAAGCTGAAAACAACTAGAAGCTTAAAGTCATCTCAGGGGAGAGGGAAAGGAAAAGTAAAATATGTAACTAAGCTGATGCCTTCCCTGGCATGTCCTCATGGTGACGATGTGAGACAGAATATTAGACTAGTTGGGTCTTTGGTCCACTCAAATAAAGCCTTTCCCATAGTCTTACGGGACCTAATTAAAACTTCACTTGATAATAAACAAGATGCACTGGCATTTTCATGAAGTGCTGGCTCTTACTAATTGTCTGGGTTTTTCTTGCATATTTTGGTTTGGATTTTGATTCTTTAAAAAAATAAAGAGGTAATTTGTAAAACTGATAGAGAACCACTGCAGTATTTCAGCTTCTGTGTTTCTTTGTGGTGACACCCAGGGATTAAGGGACTTTTTATCATCTTAATGTTACTTCATCACCCCTGGTACATAGAAAATTGGTATTGAGCAACACTACAGAGAAAAAAAACTTCTAGAGGTAAATGAGAATAGTGCTTTTATCTGCCAAACCACTGGCTCAAAAGCACATGAAAAGGCATTGTTCTGGATCTCCATCTCCCACAGTGAGGAGATCCAGAGATGGGCTGTGTTATCTGTTCTGGGTTTGATTTAACACTGGCCAATAATACTGCATTGTATAGATGAGATGGCTTGATGTCTTCTCTCTTTAACCAATATTGGATTGATCAAGTTACAACCTGCTGCATAAAATCTATTCTGGCATCTGACAGTGAATCACCTTCCTGAGCCATTCTGCAAATATTGTCTGGGCCAAAAGCAACAGCATTCTGAAGTCATTATATTTAAATATGTAATCAGCAGTTTTGGAATTAGGGAGTTTATACATAAATGTACCCTGTTTTATAAACTCTTACTGTATCGACAAAAAAAATACCATACCTAACTTGCATGTAAAACAAAAATCAAGGAATACACAAAGGTCACTGCAGACCTTAATTCTCCTGCAACTCTGTTAACTTGCATCAAAATAATGCCAAATTACAATGGTTATAGCATTTGCTTTCATGGATGAGAGAATCAGGCTAATACAGCTCCATCTGCTATATTTTCAATGCAGACCATTTGTACTTCAGCAGTAGTTCATCAACAGGGAAAAATTCTGCCACACAAAAGGAAATTTCACAAAGTAAAGCCTACAGGAACTGGTAAGCGCAGCTAAATTATTTACTACTAATAAACTGAACATTGGTACCATCATCTCAAAATGCATTTGACGCTGTCCAGTGGGAATTTCCTGCCAGAAACTGCAAGCTGCTTGCCTAGAAGACTGTGTGTTACCCAGCTACAGGACATTTTCCCTCTTCTCGTTACTGCTGCTGTCTCCGGTGCCTTGCATTGAACAGAAATAAGGTCTACAATGAAGGTACGGGACTGGAATTCAGGACACTCAGGTTAAGTGTCTCATTTTTTTGGGAACTCTGTATATGAGACGGGTCTCCTAAAGGCTTTTTGGCAACCAACCTAGGACCTCCACTGTATCACCGCGCTTGAGTCTGACCCAGCAATCCTCAAACCCCCTCATATAACTTTTTAGGGACCTGAAAGGCTGCATCCCAATGCCAGTATATTCACTAGTAAACATTCACAGCATTTCCAGAACTGCTGCCTTCCTGTATATCCTTAGCCTCTCCTCCCACGTGTAAGGTCTTCTGGGACTGACACTGATGACACCTCCAGATCTAACTTCCTTAGGCGACTCATGCAGTAGCTGTGTCCTGAAGATACTTTCTAGAGACTAAATTTCTATAAAGTTCCGGATACCTAATGGTGTAGGTATCCATCTGCTCACCACTGTATGCCCTCAATCTCATTCCTAGGATTTCCACCTTCCCAAGCACTGGAAAAAGGACACAGCAATCAGGTCTGCAGATCCCACATCAATAAACCCTCTAAATTGTAGCTACTACTTGTTGCCTCAGATCCCTTCCAGTCTTCAGTTTCTTTATAACACATTCCTTATGCTTGCAAAGGGAAAATCACATCCTTTGAAAGAGTTAGTTTTAATCATAGTTTGAGACGTTTTCAGGACACACGCATTCAACCTGTATGTGGAGAGTTCAACAAATGGTTGATCGGGTACATGTTGGGACCATGATCTCCTATAGCGAAATGTCTGCAGTGCAAATGATGGACAAGGAGTATGGAAAACCCATTATTCTTACTGGTGACCTATTCCAGCATGGTGGTTGGGGGCACAGCTTCTCACTTCCTGTCTCTACCTCCATTTCTCCTGCACGTCATTAGCAGCCTTTCAGCTGGGGCCAACAAGGAGGGAATGAACAGTCAAGTTAGTCCCTCCTCAAGCACAGCACAGCTAAAGGGAATCGAAATTACAGCCCTAACATATAACGAAGCACAATACAGCTTCATTAGTAGAAAGCTGTGCTGTTCAAAGTGACAAAGAAAAGACAGATGGGGAAAACAAACAGAAAGAGACAACAGGGAATACTGTAATCGCTGGCAGTTTTATATATTTTTCAGAAATTACACTTTTTGCGCTTTGTTCACTTTTACCATCTCATTCCTTCACCATTCTTAGCAACCCTAACCTTTCTCCATGTACTGACAGCCTTTCTCTCCTTGTCCAAACAGCAGCCAGAGCACGTGCTATCCAACTTTCTTGTCTGAAATGTGATAAGGATGCAGAGATCCTCCACATGAATTCACCATAAACTATCTTAGCATTTGTTTTGCCCTGCAAAAGACATCCCTGTATTTTAATTAAAAGATCAGACTTTTAAAGGCCAGAAGGAACATTTATAACCTTCTAGTCTGATGACTTAAGTAATATAGGCCTGAAAAATCTCACTAGACAGCTCCTGCATCAAACATACAGAATCAAGGTGAGACACAAACCCTCCTTAATCAATCCTAACATAAAAAGTAACGAAAAACCCACCTGAGCCCATGTTCAATTGGTCTAACTAGTAAATTTTCCTCACTACTAAAAACATGTAGCATCATTTTAAATAATGAGTAAAGAGGTAAATAACAAAATTACATAATGGGCCTCAGTTTTGAAGATTGCATCCATACAGTGTGTACTGCAAGAGTGGAGCCTGGGTTTCTCAGTAAACACCATCACATATGCAAAAAAAAAAAGAAAGAAAGAAAAAAGGTATATTTACCCCAAATCAAGCACATAAACAATTTTTATAGAGCAAGTAATTTCAAAGTATTAATTTATAGAAAGCAGATTAATTGGCTAGCTTCCTAATTATATTCTGAAGATATACAAACATGGGATTTGTCATTTTCAAAGCTCTTTACAGACCGTAACTAATCTTCTAACTCCTCTACAAGGTAAGAATTATGGTGCCCATTTTAGACACAAGGATATGTGCAAAGATGCCCAAATATAGATCTGCTGTAAATGAGTTCAACTCAAGATTGCTATAAACAGAGCTTCTCTGCCTGAAGTGAGCCAACATACGATAGGGAAACAAGGATAAGAAGTCAGCACATCCTAGACCTTGTTACATGTCTGTTATATATAATCATTTCTATCTATAAACAGTTTCAGAAAAAACAAACACTCAAAATTTCAAGCAACTGCAGTATTCTGTGATATAAGGGACAGGACTGGTACAGTCCACCTGCCAGCACCAGAGATTGTCAGGGCTCTGATGGAAAAAAAAAAAAAGGCCACTGCAAAGAGCCACGTATAATGTTTTCAAAAGTGCCTATCAAGCCTGAATGATTTTATGACATGGAAAAATGTCCTATGGTGCCACCATGCTCACTGACATTCCTACTCTGTGGTTAACTAGCCCTGGGGGTTGCAGCCTGGATATAACCTCATAAAAAACTTGGAAAAAAAAGTGACAGAATCTAGTTTTAAGCAAGAGAAGGTTATTCCAACAGCAGAAGCATGTTCTCCTGCCTAGACTTCCACCTTCTATTTACTCACACTCCACCAAAAGGAGCGCTGGCTGGTCCACCCACCTGGACCAAACTCAGGAGGCCAAGGAACGGCATTCAAGAAGTCCATGAACTCCACAGAGCTGAAAACAGTACTTCTCTAACTGCAACTCAAATAGAAACAAGTTCTTCATTAAACTTACACTTCCCAACCTCGTCCCTAAAGACTGTAAGTAGAAAAGTAGTGCTTACCCATTTGGAGGGAACTATAACTAAGCCTGTTAGTGCACCTGGACACTCAAGACCACGAGGCAATGGTTTGGACTGGTCTGTCTCAAAATCACATGAGTATATGGGGTACACTCAGATACACAGATCAAGAAAATGTCTACCTTGTCTCAGGTCATCAAAGATCCAGTGGTTGAGTCCTGTCATATCTCACTCACTAAGAAACATTTGGATCAAATTTCAGTGACATTTCTGTACACATGCTTGAAACTGCTGTCCTAGCAAAATCCAATGTACCTCACCTTGGCCAAGCAACAATTAAGATGATTCAGTCCATAAGACAATCCTTTCTTAATCCTCAGTAGTATATTTCAACTTCCGACTATCCATTGTCAACCCGTTTTTTTACAAGGATTCACTGAAATTTCCTTTTAGCTGTTTAGACATGCTGTACCAGTAAACCAAAAATAATACAATCAACTAATCCACCTTGCATATATAAATGAAAACATCACACTGACAAGAGTGTCACATCCACTAACATTTTATATGAAGGGTGAGAACTGAATTGTACTATAGAGGTGAGAACTGAATTGTACTATAGAAGTGGTGAGTTGAAAACTGTTTTTTCAAATTTGGCTGGAGATTACTGAAATGTGTTCATGCCTTGTGTAAAATAAAACTATTTTCAGGCTATAAAACCAATAGCATTAGAGATGGAATCCATATTTAATAATATTTACTGTCAAAGACCCACTTAAGCATGCATTCAGTTTTCAACAATTTACCAAACTGCAACTATAGTACCACTTTTCTTTTCAGGTTTTTACTAATACTCTAAAATCATGTTAGCTGTGATACATTCAATAGATTTTCTGTTAGTAACAAAGATTTTGCAGTTTATGCAAAGTGAAGAACTTTAAACGCTCAGATATTATACCTGATTTTTCACCCAAATGAGTGTCATCCATATAGCAAAGGACATGTTGATGTTTCCTTTTTAAGTAATTCAACAATTACTCATATTCTCTGATAACAGGACAGAAACATTTCACATCTTTTAGAGGATGCCTGGATTTTGGTTCTCCTAAAAATCGGTTGTGAATGCTCTGGTTTTAATTACACTTGTCATTCCACCACTATTAATCAAACAACAAGGCTTGTAAAAAGAGAGCAATAGGAAGTTACTTAGCGTAGTAACCATAATCTATTTCTTACTCGTTAAATGGTACAGGGTGGCGGGGGGGGGGGGGGNNNNGTGGAGGGGGGAATGGGATGGACCACATTTCTGTTCACACAGGGCCACAGATTTTGCTGAACCAATGTTAACATCCATTGGCAGGGCCTCCTACCCATTCAAACACCAAGAAGACCTTAACTGAACCTCTGAGTGTGAGAAAGTGTTTCCTCTCCTCCCCTCCAAAGTCAAGTGTTTCAAAGACACCACTGCAAAGGACTGCCTTAATGAGGGAAATAAGGAAGAGAACATGTTCCAAACTGATCCCTAGCTGTTCTCCCTCTTTGGAGCTAGAGGCTTCCTCCAATATGGAAGCCCACACCCAAACCTCACTAAGTTCATTAATGCAGGGGTCATACACCTGCAGCTTGCTTTGAGTCTGTGTGGAGAAGAAAGGTGAAAGGCTCACCAAAATCTTTTGAAAGAGAAAGATGCTAGAGTTGTCACGTCCTTAACTGCGTAAATCATTGCAAGGTACGTGCATCCTGGCAAAACACCCTCAAGAGGCACAAACATTATCTGTCCCACTGCACCTCTTTGTGTACCAATACCAGGTTTTATCATTTCATTACCAATGCCATCTCTTCAGGGAAACGGAGCTTGTACAACTTACTCTAACACACGCTGTCTTTATCCAGCTGTGTAGTACGACGGCAGACATCTCCTCCCTTCAGAGATGACATGAACAAAGCTCTAAGTGCGAACCAAAACTTTCTTTTGTGTGCTAATTTTTAGCTTGTGTAGAAATAAAATGGGCTTAAAGCAAATACACCAAAAGGAGTTACAGAACTACTTTCAAAAATCCATTTACTGATAATATACTGCCATTGGCTCTTTTTTTTCCCTGGAGTTCTGACAATTCTGGGTGTCAAGCAAACAGGTGTGATGTTATTTTTCCACAGTGTGTTTACCAAAGGATTTATGATAGAAAAGTTGAAGAACCTTTTTATTCATGTTAGGCATGACTTCCCTTTCCATCTGATGAGGGTATTCTGGCACTGTGTCGGTTAATACTGACCTTTGGAAGCACCTTTCTGATAATTGAGACATTTCCGGATGTTCCACAACTCCTGGATTGCATCAGCATTTGAGCAGTGTCACCACTACCTCTTCTGAGATCACGGTCTGTTTTGTTACTCAGGTTTCACTCTCTGAACAACGCAGCTGGTTACGGCATTTTGTATTACATACATTTAAATTAATACAATTTTCTCTTACAGACTTTCTGAACTACTTTCTGCAAGAAGTCGGCAACTGCCAGTGCAGACTCATAACAAAGCTGCCAAGGGCAAAGCAGAACTCTGTGTCAAGTCATAGGTGCTGCTCAGGCTCGGTGACTGTGGCCATGTCACCTCAGTCCAGCCACTTTGCTATGAGGCTGTCCTGCACACACTGTGGGTAGCAGTAAAGCCTGCTCCTGCTGTCCACAGACATATGATTTGAGAATTTCAAAGCATACACAGGACTGCTGGTCAAATGTCACTTCCCTGCAAGGAGCAGGTGACAGTAAGAACCAAGAGCAGTTCTAAGCTGGCATCATCGTTTTGGAGAAGAAGACAGAGTCAAAAAATGGTTGAGGAAGAGGGGGGAGAAAAGTACAGGCATCACTTTCACTTTCCCAGGAAAGAGTAAATTGTATGCAGAACAGTGGGGTTTTCTGTTCATTTTCCGCAGAGAATTATTTTATGTTCCTCCTTCTTATGCAACCTCAAATTTTGCCTCCTGTGTCAAGCTGCATCCCCAGCAGCGATAGCTTTCTCAAGCTAACCTGAATAAACAAAGAGATTTTCAGTTCCTGAGGGAGATAATTTCTGAACAGGAAAACCTTCCCATGACAGTAGCATTGCTGCTATTCCACAATAAATCCTACGAAGCCTTGGCTCATGAAGTGCAAAACACCACCCTGATCTTTCCTTTGCAGCAGGCTAATGGCCAAATGTTATTGATTTCTTGCCAGTTTGACAAAAATGTGCAGGCCATTAGGTCTTGAACTTGCCATACAATCAAAGAAACTTCTCTTTTAAATAAAGCTCTGCTTTCTACTATGTTTGTTTCACAACACTTTTCATAACAAATTCCTGAAAAATCTAGGATGGCAAATAAAGCAGAGCAACCAAATCAGCTTTGGCTGGAATACAAACAGAATCATTTCAAAGGACGTTATTGCACTTTCTTTTAGTGCTGCCAATACCAAGTTTTAGAAGTTATGATCTCTGCTATTCTACTGGAGTTTCTCAAAATTATATTAACGATATACATTTTCTACTAATAGTAAAGCCCAAATGATCAAAGAAGTATTCACATGGCCAATGCCAAAATTCAATTTGCTTTACATTTCTTTTTCCATTTGCACATGAATGTCTTATTTTTAACTGAAATTCTTTTTCCTCTCAAACAAAATATAAATTGCCTCTTTTTTCTTTTAATTTAACCAAAATTGATCCTTTTTTAAAAAAGATCCACACAAAAAACACCACCACATCTTTAAGCCATCAGTTTCAACCAAAACATCTGAGAAGCAGTTTATCACCAATAGCTGCATCTAAATACAAACAGTTCCTTTTGGTTTTTTGTTTTTAACTCACTGGAATGTATTGTGGGAAGACTATGCCAGAAATTCAATTTCTGTTCTCACAATTCTC
This sequence comes from Himantopus leucocephalus, assembly GCA_003993805.1. Lineage (NCBI taxonomy): Eukaryota > Metazoa > Chordata > Aves > Charadriiformes > Recurvirostridae > Himantopus > Himantopus leucocephalus. Next base: position 57,182,724 of record RSEF01000031.1, read on the forward strand.
TCATGTTTGGAGCTTTGTTGCCCACATGAATATTATCCTTTTCAAAGGCACAGAAACATACAGCAGTGTGTAAGTATTGAAAAGCTATCCAGTTTTGCCACTGACAGCAAGAAAAGAGGCATTACCTGTACCAAGGAAACTATAAAAGAACGTAATTTTGTGCACTAACAGGCATACAAGGCAAAATGTCAAAATACAGTAGGAAATCAGCTATAGAGCTTTCAGGTCAGTTAAAAGCCTCACCCACTTTCTTACTGGAAACTTGACACATTTTTCTGCAGCAACAGACAAAGCATTCTTTAAGTCATCTTTTCTTGAAGAATATTCCCAGTAAGAGGAAAAATACTGCTTACACCTTCTGCTTTGATTTACACCAGAGTTGGGCAAGGGAGGGGTGGGGGTAGTAACAGGGCAAAAAACCCCACCTTTCTATCCTACAGGAAATTCTAATGTTTTATCATACCAAGAATTACTTAGAAACATAAAATCAAAAGAAAACAAAATCTTTTGGCACTTTGTGTTGAATCAACAAATTGTGATGGACCAACCAAAAAAACACTTTGTTTGAAGCTTATTCCACACCAACCTATAGGTGCCTAAAGGGAATGATAATGCAGCTGCTACCCCATACAGGTGTACTGCTTATCCAAGCTATATTTCCATGTCGGGTCTATGGTCATATGTCTTCCAGGATCTTAAAGACACTTTCAGCTGCAGTGGAAGCAGTGGGTGGTCAAGTTATACAAGAAAAGGTGAGAGGCACCACACCTGCCTTCTTTGAGCCACCATAGCACTATAGGTCAATCAAGTTTAATGCAACTCAGTTCAAAACCAAACATTTCACTGTGGATCAGCTGATAATTTGATTTATGAAATCAAACCAGCCAAAAACTATGTTGTCAATCACATGTGGAAAAAATGCGGTAAATTCAATGAGGGTTTTTAAGGTCTTTTGAAACTACTTTTTCCATGCAAAATAATTCTAACAAAAAGTCGAAGACCAGCATCCACAGAAACCCTCCCTGGATTCCTATCATGCTTTCTTTCATTCTTACACTTCTATTTCTGACACCTCCTCTCTAACTTTCGTAATGTTAAAAATTAAGAACCTCTTTGTTCTATCAGTTGCATAAAAATGGGATACTACTTCTGCTGCAGAAGTTGTAGTAATTATGGAGATTGCCAACCCACTGCCTGACATGGTGTCAGAAAGATAACCTCATTCAGGTTTCCTAAAGAGAAGACAGAAATCCACAAAACAATCCTTGTCAAGCCCTTAAAATTGTCGTTTCCAAGGTAAAACAATGCAGAAGTAGCTACAGTGCTTTTGATAACTAAAGCTAGAAGCTTCAAAGTTCACCTTTTGAACACAATTGGGGAAACACTTGTTTTTATAGAGATGTTTGCAGTGCATTCTCGTAGATACTGTCTTGTAGCATTACAGTTCTGTATGCCCATGTAAAAAAAGATGTGGCACAAAAACTGTGTGAATTTACTTGTCTGCTGCAGAAACATAAAGGATGTAGCCAGCTGCAGTAAGGGAGAAAAATGAGAAGAGGGAGAATACTGCTCAATAGAATTCTAGCTTCAAAGTGACATTCCCATCACTGTCACATACAGACAAATTTGCATCAAGAATTTTGTAAGGAAGTTCAGTGGGATCCAACCACACAGAGCTGACCTAGAACAACACTACCCAAAGCAAAGGTACCAGTCTGACTTGGGCAACTACTCTGGCACACTTGTTTGAGGGAATGCAACCTTTAATTATGCCTGAATTCTTCGCTGCTTAAATACAGAGACAATAATCCTCATGAACATACAGCACTAGAAGGTGAATTTACTGTACAGAGCTGACAGTATGCTGCGGTCCACAACCCTCAGTTGTGGATGGAGCAGGAGGGATGCACAGAGAAGTCTGAGTGCAGACCAAGTGACCCAAGTCTTGTGTGAGCCTGGGAACAAGACGCTGTAAGCAAACAGCTCCAGTGTAAACTGTGACATGTGAAAGCTTGTTTCACATCATCCACCTTTTCACATCTTCTGTCTTCTCATATCTTCCATCTTTTGTATTCAAAATGCAATCAATAAGCACACAACCTAGTTTAAACTCAGTCAACAAGACCCAAGGGATCATTTTTATTCTGCTCCCACTCCCTTTCTTTATAACAAAACATAGTTGGCTCTATGAAAACATGCTACAGTTGTCTCTCAAAAACTGCTGAGTAAAAACATGGTATGTAACAGTGTTAGAAAATAATTTCTGTGTAAACAGAATACAGCAGACACTCACATGTTGTTGTTACAGGTTTTGCTATCCTGGCTCAAATTAGCCACCTATCTATTATCCTATCTGTGACCATATCCACCTGGCAGTTCTTGAATGATTCAGCAAAAGAAGAACAAACTTCTGCCAAAAACGGGCAATAAAATTACTGAAACACAACTCTTAGTGGCTGCCATCAGTGGCTGCTTTCAGCGGCGACTCTGTGATTGAGATGGAAGAGTTACTTCCCTTCTAATAGTTTTAAAAGAAAGGCGTGTGGTATTACAAAACCCAGTAGGTAAATGTTTTACTTGTACCACCAGTGCTGGAAGGAGAGGTATGTACTTTTTTTTTCTTGCAGCACAACTAACCATGTTTACCTCTCAATCATCAAAAAGGCGGTATTTTTCTATTACAACAGCCTCTTGAATTGTTGAAAAAGTCAACATTAAAAGCAGTGTCAAAGCTCTCTACATTTGTAAAGTTTTGCTTTTTAGATATTTCAAGTTACCACTGAGACCCATCTCTTGTAAATATTTATATATCATTTTTTAAACTTCCATAACATAGGTACCAATCTATACCATTGCTTCAGCTAAATGACTGCCATTTAGATTTGAAACACTGAAGAGCAATTTATTCCTGTTCTTCTAAAGCACACAGCAAAGTAATCATAATGTCATTAAGCTAAAGCAGTTTTAAAGCAGAGTTCTAACAAAACAAGCTGAAAGCGAGTTTGCAATATAGCAAGGTGACAGATGTCCCAGTGTAATTTGGTGCTTCTATACAAGAAAACATCATGTCCCGCTAAGAAGGTCAGTAATCCAAAGACAGCTATTTACATAGCTAGATGGAGAGTTGAGATGAAGATGTTCAAAAAGCCTCTGTAAAACACCGATCATACAGCACTATTGGCTCTACTAGAATAATTAAGAATGGAGTGTGTTTAACTCCTAACAACCTGTCCTCTTATTTAGCTGGCTAAATTATGACTGTCGGGCTGAAATCTTATCATCACTGAAATAAATGGCAAAACTTCAACTAAATGCAGAGGAATTTGGGGTCTTTAGATCTGACACTGATTTCATTTACACTGAGGTTAAAATGATGTGATTCCAATCGACATCACCCGTTATTTCTTCTTAGTCTTCCCGCTTCCTGCATTAACTCCCAAACAAGTTTCCAGACACTGAAAATCCATCTCGTGCTGAAGGTCCTACACAAAATAGTTGTTGTCTTTGTTCAGCCCCACCTCCACTCTATGTTGCCCACATCTCAAAGGTTTTAAAATGACCTGCAGGCAGATTTGAGGAGCAGTCCCGGGGCTTCTGGTCACATCACACTGCAAAAACTAAAAAGAAACTGCCAGAATTTGACATCCATTATTTATTCAGGGTACAGAAGAGAAAACTCATTATTCAAAGGTACTAAAGATTTTATTTATTACCTCTAGAAAAAAAGAAACCACAAAACCTAAAACAAGTGCAAACACAGATCAATAGACATGTTTTATAATTATGATGCAATATACGTGCACCTTAAAGAAAATAAATTTTGTATCTTACACATCCTATAATAACTTTTTTCTGTCCTTGAATATCAGAGAAAATAAATACTATATGCTACATATTAGAATGACTCATAAAACAAATCAAATAAATGAAAAAATCATTTGGTATCAATTTATGAATATTTTTGTAGACCAAAAGAATATTAGATTTTTTTTTAATATAATGGGAAAACTTCCTAAGAGTCAACAAAGTGCCAGTCAATTTAGTAATTAAATGGCCATAGTGGCACAAAGCAAGAAGTCATCTAGGTCAGTAACCCTTCTCCAGCACAGGCTAATAGCTGATAGATAAGCCAGAACATCTGAAGAGGATAAGCATCAGACATTTCATGCCCAACTGGGACGTGCAGCTGGGTTCACCATAGATGCCAAGTCATAAAGCAATCAACAGTGGTGGTCTCAGCAACTTATAAAATCATAGAATCATAGAATCGTCTAGGTTGGAAGGGCCCTTTAAGGTCACTGAGTCCAAACATCAACCTAGCACTTCCAAACCCAGCACTAAATCATGTCCCTAAGCACCACGTCTACCCAGCTTTTAAATAACGCCAGGGATGGTGATTCAACCACTTCCCTGGGCAGCCTGTTCCAATGCTTGATAACCACTTCCGCGAAGAAATCCCACAACTTCATCTCCTTTTGTCGCTTAGCGGCCATATTACTCAGGACTTCCCAGACCAACAGGACCTTGCTAGTCACACAACACAGCCTCCTCAGAAGGACTACTTATGGGCAGCTTATGGAGCAAGAAGCTGGTAGCATCATGCTTGGCCACTCCTAGTCCATTACAACCCACACATGTTAGTATTGCTAAATCATGGGAGGAATACCAAATGCACTAGCATAATTAAGGCAGAGCAGTTTAAAACACTTCTGCACACCCTCATGCCCCTGCAAAAGGGCATGCTGTTCCACTCTGGTGTGCAGAACACCAGAGCCTGGAAAAAACAGCAACTGTTAATGGGGCATAGGCACAGTTCACACCACTGGTGTGGCAAAATCTTCTCTGTTGCTGGCACAGCCTTGACCCCAAAGGCATCGTGGAAAAGAGCTCATTTCAGGTTCGCAGAGCATAAAATTCTTACAGCAGGTAATTGAAATGACAACAACAAAAAGAATCTGGTTCTGAGGAGGCTACTTCACTGTCACGACTTTCAGCTAGCATTGGTCCAAATTTCCCAGATTCCTCACTATTCCCCTTGAAAAAAGCGCTTTGCTGCTCATGTATTTAGATACACATGAATGATGACCTGAGGCTTTGGGCTCATGTTACTAAAATGATGCTATATCATTTGTCAGACTAGTAATGATTACTGTTAAGACTTAGCACTGAAGCTAATGAACTATTTTTGACACAGGATCACCACCGCTTCAATGTTTGTTTGCACACATAGGACTGTTATTCAGAACTGCAATGACACACAAAAGATTTTTCCAGTCAATTATGTGAATCACATACGTTGCATAAAATTGAAATATGTCAGTTTTACAAACAATTATTGTCCCACACTATGACTGAAACATACAAAATAGTTTCATAACAGAAAGGGGCATTGATTTTCAAGGTAAATACATTTTTCTGTATGTGCGTAAGATGCATTTAACCTTTCTTTTATTTAAAAACACACAGAAAACCACATCCTAGCAGCTTTTCCATTTAGCAGTGAGACTTTTACTTTGTGATTCCAGAAATTTTCACAGTGGAATTCTGCCAAATTTTGTTATACGCTTTAAAAAATAGAAAATACTCAGAATAGCCATCTATAATAAAAGTAAATAAGCATTTATTGACACTGAATGAATGCCCAGGCAGTTAGTCACACAAAATCTAGTAATGTTATGACTAGTTTGCTACCTGAACTAGAATTACTTTAAGACCAATTTGATATACTGAACTTCAGTCATAAGTGTGACTAAAATGTAGATGTATCATGTTATGTGTCAGGCAAACCTATAGTAAAGATAATAACTACATTTTAATTACAGTACAACATATTTTCTTAATATCTAAGTCACCTTTCCTCTACAAAAAGAAATTAAGCAAACATAGCATGTTATGTCCAAAACAAAGTTTTCTTGCCAGAGTAAATTATACAAGGTAGCATAGAACAAGACTGTCTCTGAATACCTATAGGAAAGATTTACAGCTGAAATCCAATGTAAATAAATAGGAAAAGCAGTACACGGTGAAAGACAATCTGTACTTTACATGCACGATAATGAGCTCTGAGCTGACTGTGCACTAACTGGGCCTTGGGGCTGTAACGGAAAACCTCAGGCCTGTGGCTTGGTACTGATCAGAAAGACATTCTGGGAACAGCACGGGAACAAAACAGAAAATGGCCCTATGCCATAATGTATATAAATGGCCGAAATACATTTTCAGTGCTAGGTAGATCCTGGCTTCATGCCACCAAGCTGAGTGGTGCAGTTGATTCACTTGAGGGAAGGGATGACATCCAGAGGGACCTGGACAGACTGGAGGAGTGGGCCCGTGTGAACCTCATGCAGTTCAACAAGGCCAAGTGCAGGGTCCTGCACCTCAGTCAGAGCAACCCCCGCTATCTATACAGGCTGGGGGATGAAGGGATGGAGAGCAGCAATGTGGAGAAGGACTTGGGGGAACTGGTGGATAAAATTTGGACATGAGCTGGCAATGTGCAATCACAGCCCAGAAAGCCAACTGTATCCTGGTACTGGAAGAAGCGTGGCCAGCAGGTCGAGGGAGGTGATTCTGCCCCTCTACTCCACTCTTGTGAGACCCCACCTGGAGTACTCCATCCAGCTCTGGAGCCCTCAGCACAGGAAAGTCATGGACCTGTTGGAGTGGGTCCAGAGGAGGGCTACAAAAATGATGCGAGGGCTGGAACACCTCTGCTGTGAGGACAGGCTGAGAGAGTTGGGGTTGTTCAGCCTGGAGAAGAGAAGGCTCCAGGGAGACCTTACTGTGGCCTTTCAATATATGAAGGGGGATTATAAGAAAGAGGGAGAAAGATATTTTACCAAGGCCTGTAGTGACACTTTGTTACAGGAAGCAGGGAAGAGCAATTTGGTGATTGTACAAGAATTGTTACGGGAGGACTACAAGAGGAACCAAAGGCAAGGAAAGGGATGAGTAAGCATGCAAAAACAAAGAAATAAGCTGATAAAAGGGGCCAGTCCGGCCACTACATCTGCCTGTCCATGCTCTGTGCTTGACTACCACCGTGTCTCCTGTTTTTGCCTTAAACTCCATTTCTAACTATTTTTCTGGATGAGGTGACTCTGTATCTGTGCGCATGTGTGTGTATGGAGCTCTAAGGACTATCAACTGGATAACAGACCACAGGTCACAAGGGCCCATGTGTCTGTGCTGCCAGCAATTGTACTGAATGTGACTGCTAGTGAATATCGAGCCACACCAGCCAGTAAGCAGAAGTCACCTGGCAGCCAGCTATCAATACAGAAGTAAGTCTGGGCTGGACAGGTGAGTTTCTGTGAGTGAGACAAGTGGAAGAGTTAAGATACTGAAGGGGCCAGAAGGTCCAGGCCAACTACTGGTCGGGCCATAAAGTCTGGGAGTCTACGGAGAGACACGTTTGTGTGTGTCCATGTTTCTATGCATGAGATAACTGGAAGAAAGTGAGACACTGCAACAGGATTCTCAGAAGTTGTGGATGCCTCATCCCTGGAGGTGTTCAAGGCCAGCTTGGATGGGGCTTTGAGGAACCTGGTCTAGTGGGAGGTATCCCTTCCCATGGCAGGGGGGTTGGAACTAGATGATCTTTAAGGTCCCTTCCAACCCAAATCATTCTATGATTCTGTGATTCTATGAAAGAGGATCCAAGAGCCAGCCACTGGAGGAACTGTGTCTAGGCCACTTTCCGGAAGGATTCATATTGTAAAGATATATAATTTCCTACTAACAGACCTTCATCTTGATTAGCCAGAGTGGGAAATAGGATGAGGCCACTGGTTCTGTTTGTGTTTGCATCAGTGCTGAGCGTTTGTGTTGATATGAGTGTACTGAACACCCAGGTTTTGTGCGTGCGTGGCTGCATGAGGCTGTATGCCTTGATACTGGTCGGACATGGCAGGATGAAGCTGCAAGAGATTCATCAGCCTTGAACAGTGCAACATTAAGGTGCCAATAAAAAATCCAGAGGTATTTCTTTATGACAACGTGTAGTGAGCCTTCAAAGTACTTGCAACAGCCACTGGAGATTTTAGAAGAAAGTATGTGGGGATGTGGCTGACAGATAGAGCCCAGAGGGCTGTGGTTAGTGGTGCAGCATCTAGCTGGAGGTCAGTAACAAGTGATGTTCCTCAGGGGTCAATACTGGGTCCAGTCCCGTTCAACATATTCATCAATGACCTGCATGAAGGGATAGAGTGCACCATCAGCAAATTTGCTGATGACACAAAACTGGGAGCGGTGGCTGACATGCCAGAAGGCTGTGACGCCATACAGTGTGACCTGGACAGGCTGGAGAGTTGGGCGGAG
>RSEF01000031.1:57191142-57220626 GCA_003993805.1 Himantopus leucocephalus
GATCTCCAGAGGTCCCTTCCAACCCTGACCATTCTGTGATTCGAAAAGGCATTTTGCAAAGTGTGAGAAGAAAAATGGCTATTAACTGCTAAGGCAGGAACTTCAGCTCAGGGTATCGGGACGGCAAGTTGCTAGAGCCCTAGACAGCATTTGTGGAAAGCATCACACACACCCCGTTACGATACACTTAGCCAGCCATCAGGTGTTGACATTACCAGAGAGTGGAAATTGGGCTCAATGAACTTTTGATCTATGGTGGTCAAGCTTACAGTGACATAATGAACACTCAACTCTTGCTACTGTTACAAGAATGAAGCTAGCCGTCCCTAAAGTGAATTATGTAACAATTATGAATGCCATGTAATTAAGTCTGATTGCGAGCACAGGGTTGATACTTGAAGTGTGTGCCATCTCTTCAGAAGTTGTCTAGTGCTCTCAATTCCTAAACATTTTTTAAAAGGTACTCTGTGCACCGTAATGACAAATCTCCTCGTCCACAGAGCTAAACCAAACAGGCGGTGTTTTGCCTTCAGCCATGTAAGCACAACCGAGTTGCATAGCTTTGTTGGTATTTTTGACCTCACTCATCTTTCAGGCTAGGAAGTCAAGATGTAAACATTATCTGGTAACAATAAATTGCACGACATGACATCGTTACAGAAACATGGCAATCCCCTTTATTTATTACAACAAAAAATACTCTAAAATGAAAGATCTCTAGCCATACGCAACCCTCAGCATTTAAAGACTCTCAAATAAATTGCAGATGAGTACCCTAACAGCCTGGACATCAACACTATCTCAAGAAAACACTGAGGGTTCACAATGAACAAAGAGGAGGCAGCAGCGTTTCTCCACATCAAGACAAGGATACATCACTAGAATACAGGAAATCAGAACAGGGACCTCAAAGATTTATTATTTATTGTGAAATGTTTAGCTAGGTAAGAGTTCCGTAATTGTCAGTTATCTAACGTTCTGCAACCATCAGAACGTGTCAGGCAAGGCACCAGACATCAGTTTCCAGATCTGAGTGTAGGTGTGTGACTAGGAAACCAATTTTAATGCAAGTTTTCAAGACCTTTTTTTTTTTTTAATACATTAGAGGATAGTATATACTTAAAGCAATGATATTATTCTTGCTGGCTGTCAACTGATTCTGGAAAACCTTCTCGGCTAGCTGGTAATGTGGCTAACCATAAAGGAGATGTGTAAGCATTATTTTTAAAACACAACCTGTGTTAGGGATAGAAAAGTTATATATTGATTTAAAAAACACAGAGCAACTTTGGGTGTGTGATAGGTGCCAAGTACAACAAGTAGGAATTATTACTACCACATTTAGAAGACCCTGACGACAGGAGTTATGTAGGCAAAACTTCATAAAATACGTTTAATGAAGAACACTTCATGAAGTTCATTTCAGGACTGCACGAAGGAGCTCCTCTAGGTGATGAGAGAGTGTTAAGAGGGTTTACTTTGGAAACATAACTTAGGAAGTTTTCAAAACTTTGGGGTTTACTGCCATGCTCTAAATGTTAACATACTTAATATTTAATTACACTAAATATATTACTTTTAATGAAATATTTAATAATATGCAAAATAAGATATTTTTAAAACACTTGAATTCACCCACAGACCCCAGTATTTTCCAGCTCCAGAAACAACTTAAAGCAAGTATTGGCAAATGTTTCCAAAAATTAAGCCGATGTTGCTTAATGAGTACATAAGAACAATTAATTCGGCATAAGTTTTTAAAACAAGTATTTCAAGTGCTAAGTTTAAGGACATCCTCTGAGCAGTTTTCAGTAACAAGATCAACAACAAAAAAAGTGCATCCCTCCATGCTTCTGAGTCCATATTGTATATTTTGTTTTACTGATCACAAGGACTTTTGCTGTCTACTCTGTGTTTATTATGCTAACAGGTGCCAACACTTCCATTTAATCCAATCTGGAATGTCTGCTGTATCTTACTGTGCCTTCCTGTGTCTATGTATGGTAAGCTAAGCATGCCTAGCTCTAAGACGCCCACAGTTACACAGCTTTGGCTCCTCCACGTACCAGCAGCATCTTCTAATTTAGCTTCTCTGAGTATTTAACACAGGGCACTGAAATTGATTAAGGCTTTCTGCATAGCCAAATGGCTGCTACAGGTTGAAATGAGTCAAACCTGCTAAATAAATTTGCTGTTATGATCTAACAGGAAGAAGTTATTTGCTAGGGGTACTCGGATATTTTTGATGACATATATACAAACAACGTTGGCCCCGCACCCACCCCACCCAGGAACAGGGATGAACTCACAGGTTGCCCAACGCAACGATAACATCAAAGCAGCACCGGGGTAGCAAGGCTCTGACCAACACATGAATCCATTCATCACAGAGCAGTTTACAATACGGCATATTTTCTCAGTTACTTGGAGAGGATAGCTTTAGAAACAGCTAATGTCATCTGCATAATAAAAACCTGCAGTTCCTCTTGCCTGTCAAAGAGGACTTTATTAAGGCAGTGAGAGATTTCCAGTACAGCTGTCTGATGGAGGAAAAGGTGCAGGCGAGGAAAGAGAAGAGGAATTGAGACTTTTTAGTGCCAGTCTTGATTTTCTGATAGAAAGGGTTTTTATAGTCTACTGACAGCTATAACTATAAAAATTTGTTCTAAGAGACAGCTTTTGTTCACCATAAACACCATAAATAGATATGCCCACCCTCAGTGACAAAATGGATTTTAAGTACCTCAATAAACTAGTTGCTCCCTCTTAAGTCCTTAATTTTAAAAAAAAAAACATCCGAGAAACGATGTTATGTCATACCCTGTTATGCCACATTGTAATCCCAAAGTTAAAAAACAGAGAGGGCGCCAGCAATTCTAGGCTGAAACTTTCCATATTTCTACCTTAGTAGCCTTGTGCTTTTCTCAAATAGTTCACGGAAAACTGCTGGTGTTTTAAGCAGATTTGACATACTTCAGTATTCCAAATAGTAACTAAAAATTAACATACACTGACATTCTCACAAACATGAGTAACCCATAATAAAAGGTGCAGGTTATACGTATAATACATGCAGAACTGGATACTGTTAGTGATATAAGTATTACTCAGTGATAATTAAACAATTTGCTGTAGCTACCTTCAGGGGTTTTTAAGAGGGTAAGGGGGGCAGCCTGATTCCAATAAGCATTTTTAATCAAGTCAATTACATTTGAATGCACTTCTTTGGAATCTCCCAAAACTCTCTTCCAAATATGTTTTCCATTAATTGTCCACATTTCCCACAGCACTCCACCCCGCTCATATCCTTCCTGACCTGGGTTACTTAAAAATAGCCTTCAATCAAGAAAGAACATCAGGAAATATAAATGGAAATGCCAGCTGATCAACCCCTAATAAAAGGTACATGGTATTAAAGCAGATCAGGCACCTGGTCCCACTTGATATATTTAGAAGAGTCTAAACTCTGAAGTCACTTAGTTTAAATAATCCACTCCTGGGAAATTATATCAGGTATACACATGGTAAAGGAGAGATGCTTATTTCTGTGCTTTTGATGTAAGAATCACCACTCATGCATTTTTATAGAAGTAAGCAGAATAGGAATAAACCCTTACAATGCTTAGCTTTGCTCGGGGGTGTTCCAGTTTTATACATTATGCAGCTTCACTACTGAAGTAGGTATTCCCCAAATATATGCAGGGGAGGGGGGCTGAAGATTAAAAAAGAATAAAAAGCCACCTGAATAAACAGTACAGACAAGCAAAGGATAAGGGGAAACCCAGGAAAAAAAAAGGGTAACAAAAAGAGATACACACTAGCCCTTCTGACAGTTTCTTGAATATAGTAAAGCTTAACAACCACTTTCCCCTCCTTCCTGCTGTCTCTATAATAAATACAGCCTGAAGAAGGTCCAAAGTTATGTTACATTTCCCAGGGTAGAAAAACGAAGTATTTTGTGTATATTACTACTGCTCAGCACGAGGAGAAAACAAAAGCAGAAAGTGCTGAACTATGGGTATATTCCAAGTACCTCAAGTGAAGGAAAAAAAGGCTTCAGCTTTAGTTAGCAACAGTTATATCATATTCTGCTCATTAGCGCAAAATGTTTAAAGTTAAGCTTATTCTAGTTGCACAATTTTTTCCTGCTACAATTGAAACGTTTGCCAAACCAGAATAACTACTTCAAATTTAAATCAGATGCAAAAAGATTAAAAACAAAACACTCTTTCTCACTCCCCCAGAAAACAAAAAAGAAATGAAGTAGAAAATACACACCATATACATGCTGCACTAATGTACGCAAAAAGAAAAAAAAGCGCATCACAAGCACAAAAAGCCAGGAAGAATTTTCACCTTTTTACTTCTCAGAAAACTCTTAGAAATTCTGAATTCAGACTTTTATTATGGTTTGCAGTAAAACATCAGCTAAGATGCTGAGCCAATAGTAAATTTCTTCCAGAAAAAGAAAAGTAAGACTGATCACTGTACAGCAACTTAAAACAATGTCCTGGCATATATATTTCTTTTCACCCATAATTTTGCTTCCTGACAACAGAGAGGAAAATGTAAAAAAGCAAAGTGGGAAGCCTTGCAGTTTTCCCTTACAAAAAAAAATTCCTACTATTTGGGCCAACAGTTCTGTCTTAGAACTAAATGTCCTGGGTGAAGGTCCGACATCATCTTTTTCGTGTCCTCTGAGCCTGGTCGTTCAGCCAGTTTTCAATCCATATCACTGCCCACTTATCCAACCCATACTCTGTCAGCTGTCTACAATGAGGATGTTATGGGAGACAGCATCAGACTTTGCTAAAGTTGAGTCCACTGCTTTCCCCTTGTCCACCAAGTCAATCACCTCATTGTGGAAGGCCATCACGTTGGTCAAGCATGATTCCCCCTTTGTAAATCCATGATGACCACTCCCAATCACCTTCTTGTCCTCATGTGTGAGGAAATGTTTTCCAGGAGGATTTTCTTCATCACCTTCCCAGGGACTATGGTGAGACTGACTGGCCTGTACTTCCGTGGATCTTCCTTTTTGCCCTCCTTGAAGATATGAGTGATATCTGCTCTCTTTCAGTCTTCAGGAACTTCTCCCCATCACCACGACTATTCCAAGGCCTTCAGGTCTTCAAGCATGTGACAGGAGGTTCACTCAAGCAACAAGTTTGGATACCACTGGACTGCATTAAGACATCATTAAAGATTATGGACAGACTCAAAGTCAAAGAGACTTGTGTTCCTGAGTTACTTAAGAATTTAGAAAATTTTGAATTTTTAAATTGAACTGGAGTAATTTATAGAAAATAAAATCTACTTTTACTGCATATAACTGCCCAATAGAGACATTATAGTAAGGAGGCAAAGTCCAAACATCTAAACATATCAGGAAGGATGAAAAAACACCATTCAAAAAGATGAGATGCCTTAGATGCTGCATGTTTTTGCTTTTGTTTTTCTTAACAAATTTCACACTCTGCCACAGAGGTCAAAAAGCAACATTAGAGATAAAAATCAGAATTGCTTTCAAAATTACTTGGAATTGCTATGTGACCTTTGCAAAGCAAATCATTAGAGCTCCTTCTGGACATTCAGCTTACTCTACAAGCCATTTAAAGCAGACCCAACATTTACTGTTACACTTATATAGCCAACTCATTAGGTCTCCACCCGAGGTCTTACACACTCCCCACACCCTACAGATCTAGTACTTGACCCAGAAAATTCAAGGTATGGAAATCTAGCAATAGCAAGACCAAGTAGCCAAGACATGAGTTAAAGAAAGTGGCTGAATCACAAAGGAACTGTGGTCACAAGAGTGTCCACTATGGCAAATCATCTTGTGAGCGTGACACAGGTAAGAAGCCACTTGAAGGTGAACACCCAAGGACTCCCAGTGAGATTACAAATACTACAGCTGTATTCTCTCTGGTATAATCCACACCTTGCAGTACACTCTCTACAACAGCTCTTTGGGGCTCACACCACAGTACTTTCTTCCAAGCTTGTTGCATGAAAGCTGGTTAAAGCACATAACCTCTTTTGTTTTTTAAGTAACCTCCTGTGCACTTCACCACTGTCAGAATAAGAAGAGTTGGTTGCTTATACTTCTCCATGCACCTTGAAAACAACAGTAGGAAGTCAGGATCTCTCAGCAGACCATGAAATAAAATGTTGTTGCCCTGGAAGCTACTGAAGCGGTTACAGAGTAGAACACAATGCATGGGAGAAGCTGTGAGAAAAGACACAAGAGACAAAACAAGTCTTACACACGTACCTGTCTTTGTGTGTTCCCTCTTGCTAGCACATTGAGTCATTTTCTAGCGTGATCTGAATGAGAGGAGCACAGAGACCAAGCAAACTCATACAGTGTTCCCAGCACTGCACACGGGGCAGCTCAGAAGCACTGCATTTGTATTAGCGGAGCAGAAACCAGACCACGAAGACAAAACAAAAGTGGTTTGAAATCTACACAAGGAAGGGAAAGACTCAAAGAAGAGGACACCAGGAAGATGAAGCACATGTGTGTACAATCGTGTAATATTAGCCTAGCAATGAATTTCAATTATTAGGAAAATCACAAGTCTTGACAGAGAAGAAACATCCTTCTAGGATAAGAAGTTTTAGGAGTATCTGATATAATTACAAATAACTTATTCACACAAAAAAAATATTAGAAATAAACTCTTTCCAATTTCAGCTAAGTGCATCAAAACCAAACTGCCTGAAACAGTAAATTGTACAATTGAGGTCAATGGGAATAGCAAGACCATTTTGCCTGGAAGGACAAATCTGCAAGGTGTACCCAACAGACCCCAGTGGCAGAGGGAAATAAAGTCATGAATTACAAGGGGAATATCCCAGCTGTAGGTTTCAGGATTAGGCACTTCTCAGGTCTTACCACGTGTTTTTCCTGTGTGCAGAAACACGCACATGATACCTTATGACTAACTTGATAACCACTTCTGCGTTCACCCATTAAGCTGCAGATGAACACCCTAAAATACTGCAAGGATAAACAAATATCCCCCTGCAGATGGTGTTACCCATATGCTAGCATATGGGAAGCACTATTAGGCCTGTTTTACTACTGTTAGAAGTACGGCAGTCAAGAAACTGATTCACCAGGAGGCCACAGGGAGTGAGGGGCTCGGGAAGCAAGTGCACCCAGGACGTACATAACCCAAATAACCATCCTTCTACTCCGTATCACTCAGCCTATGAACACACATAAGACACACGCACATATAGACGTCTTCAAAAAAGTAAAAATAAAATAAAGAATCGAAGAGGTATTTGCAGAAAGTCAATGGTCTTTAAGAAAACCTATTTAAAATCAGAGCTGGGATGACTCTCTTCTTTTTTTTTCCCACCCTTCTATGAAAGGTACATCTATCTATTTATTTATTTCACATGGAACCACTTGGCATTACTCTAAATTGTCAAGTGCATCTGAGTGGCTGCCTTTACTTCGTTCACTTCGCTGGCACGCAGCCAAGCTATCTGCTGCTAAGATACAAGAATGCAGCGCAGCATTCAGGGAAGAGTATCTCCCTTCGAAGTATTTTATTAGTATACGTGGTGCAGACATGACTCCTCTGTAGGTCTGCAGCAATTTTCATACAGCTGATGACAGAGCTCTCTCAGGTCGCTGCACATTTTGGACCGTATAACAGTGGACACCAGCTAGCTAGGCTTTCCCTCAGGCCACCAAGTAATGCACTTATGAAACTTCCATCTGCAGCAGGCAGCAAAAATATGAGAAAAACCCTAGTCTAGGGCCTGCAAGATTACTCCTATTACAGTAACAAATCTGCACCAAAATAAACTGTCTCTATCTGGTTGTTTCCATAACATAAACCACGTGGGTCAAAAAGCTTCATTTTTTTACATGCGCTTGTACCTCAATTTCATGTCGTTTTGTATTTTGGGTTTTTTTTAAAGTTGTTTTTGTTTTTAGTTCTTGGCAATAGATTACAAGGCCAGGTACACAGAGGTTAGGAGAAGTGCCACCTTCGAGGCTGCCTTGTGCCTTGTTAATTTAGTCCCATGTGTGCAAGCATAATGATTGCAGTCCTTTATTACACGATTCTTCTTTCAGGAGATCCTAGTTCAGTCCCTGCGTAGAAGTGAGACATGATTTCGTATTTTGCTTTATTTTGATTCTTGAATGCACATGTCCCTGCTTTATCTATTGCACACTAATCACCAGAGTTCTGAAACTTCTTACATGATATCCTATGACACTTTTCGTGACATCATTCAGATACTTCCTTGGAATTAACACATTTATTTTCACAACAGCCAGTGAGGTAAGAAGGAATTACTGCAAATATGGTCAACACAAAGTCCAGCAGTTTCAGATGCAATTCAGTTTGGATGCCTGATCTGAAAAAAATCAGCCTTTGGTATTTAAAGGGCACTTTTATTTGTTTTAACCGCTACTTTCATGGAGCTCAGCTCTACCTTTGTGTGCCTAGCTCTTGGGCCAAGCTGGGTCCCCAAAATATGGAATGATTAATTACTGTAAAACACCTCATGGATGTAATTTGTCTCATTTTCACAGAGATCCTTCGCAAAAGAGAGAATCCAGTCCCCACAGGTGTTGCTCTCATTTTACCATGAAATCACTTTTTCTCCTCCTGCAGCCTTGTGCCTCGTGTACTAAAAATGCTCAGAAAAAGAGGGGTGAAAACCAAAAAAGCCCTATAGAGAATGATCCCCTTCAGGATATTAATCGCAATTCTTCTTTTGAATACTTTATGAGAAAGGAGTCCTAGGAAATAAACATATCTGCTGAAACTGCATAGCACATCACAACGCAGAAGAAAGCATGACTGCTGGGCTGCTCAAGAAGCCTTGGCTCTGTCCTTCTCCGATTGCTGGGTGCTCGATCCTGCACCCTGACAGCCTGTTCTTACACTCTGTGCACACAACTCCTTGGACTTCACAGAAAAGCAAAAGACACAGAAAACATGCACTAATACTTGTAAGGAGCAGCTGCAGGACCAGAGACTCTGCTCTGGGCCTTGGACCTTACCCTGAGCTGGCACTGCAACAGCAGTAGCTGGCTAGTATCCTCCTGTGGGATAACCACTAGAGGGAGAAGGCATGTACCTCTCCAGCCAGCATTACACTTCGCATCTGCTGTCAGAAAAATACTAAGATTTCTGGATTCTCGGAAGTCTGGAAGATTCAGACTCTGGAAGCACCAATTCATCAGGATCGTCTCCCTTTCACTGCTCTTCAGCTCACTTGGTATTCTCGTCAGTCATCGTACATTTCCTGGAGCAAGAAAGCTAAAAGCAGAAGACCTCACAGTCACACAAACAACAAATATACCCTGCAAGTTACACATACGAGGCTTGAGTACCATCCCAGGAGCCCTCATTTGCCTGATGTTGCTGGTCAAGCCCTAAGCATAGGTACGAACACTTACACTATCAAATGCAATAGCAGATACTATCACGTCAGTGGCATTTAGTACTGTTCTTCCCTTCATCTGTGCACACAAATACCTGCATGACTAGTGATGATATTGCACAGGTATCAATGTGGGATCCCTCCACTCTTCTGTCAGTCTTTCCTCCATCTTTCTCTTAAGAGAGCTTTGCAGCTGGCCCACAACTTTATTAGGAAGAAGTATTTTTACTATGTCTCTAAAATTGTTCTGTGAGTGCCAAATGGAAGAGAATACGACTAGTGCAAAAGAAGGTTGCAATTTTCTTGTTATGCCTGAGCATCCATGAATGCATGGGGTTAGAAATTAATTCCTGATTTCATTGTGGAGGACATCAGAGAGATTCTGTCAAAGTCATTGAACATGATCTCCACAATTCCAGAAAAGAACATAAAATCTTTGGCATTTGCTGAAACGGGAGAAACAACTTGTGTAAGGGAGAAGAAGTGAACAGAAAGAAGAAAGAAAAAGAACCAGTGGTCTCCTGCAATCATCCTAAACTTCCAACATGTGAGGATCTAGCACATATCTAAAACATCAAACACAAAAGAGCAATAAAGCAGTATGTTTTAGGACCCAGCATGGTAGGTTTCAGAACTTTATCTACAGCCATCAACATTCAAATCTCATGGCTGGCTGGGTGAAAAAACAATAGATGTTCCCCATGACAGCAACAGAACGCATTATCTGAGGTGCTGGGGACACATGTGAGCCAGATGCCTGAGTTCAACAGTCAACTGAGATTTAGTCACCATGCTTGGTGGGGTCTGTTCAGTTTAACAAATGTAGACACCTAATTTAGGATGGGGTGACTAATTCTCTTGATTTCACTGACTGTGCTTGCTAGGACTCGCTGTCTGCAACAGTGTGGGGCACCTAAAGTTGCATGACCAGCATCCTACTATACATTCCACTACTGCAAGTATATAGGCACTTACAGGAAGTTTATAATTTATTCAAATAATGATAAATAGAGGCACAACATTTAAAAAAACCCACAACAATGTAACAAGCTCTCAGAGTTCTAAAGATTGCAAAGGACACACTGTATTGCCATGGAAATCTTGCAGTAATTGAGGAACTTGAACCACACTAGGTCAAAACTGCAGAACGATTAAGCAGCAGATAATCACAGACTCATAGAATCATCTAGGTTGGAAGGGACCTTTAAATTTCTGTTACTCAGCCTTAATACCACAGTGAAAACATCAAAAGGAAAAAAATGGATAAAAGTCACTGTTCCACAGTGCCATGAGAAGAAAGGGGAGAACTATTAAAGGGAGACAGCACATAATCCCAGATTATTTTCAATAGTTACAGCATTTAACTCTTAAAACACAATCAGTTTTTTCAAAAGAAGCAGTGGAACTAATTCGAGCTGCCACAATAAAATGTTTCCACTGCAAAACAGTGGAAGGAAGATCACTTATGACAATATAGCTCAGTTCAGAACTGGTACTTTATAAACACTTCCTAATAAAAGTTAGTTCTGAGCTCATGGAAAATACAATAGAGATATTGAAATAGCTGGATTGACTTGGGGAAGCCTCTGCTTCTATATATACACTGATTTTGTACCTCAAACAGAAAACCTTATGGGATTGGTAAGTCAAAAAAACACTGGAAGCTAGATTGTAAGCATATGTTCCTAGACATCTAGTGCAGAGGCACCGTTCTAAAAAAATCCCTCTCCCTCAATCAATCTTCAGCACCAGTAATGGCTGGTAGACGGAAAAATCTGAAAAGAGGTACTATGTGGAATCTTGTTTTCCTTCAACTGTGTGAACAGGCAGATGACACCATCTTTCTGAATTGCTGTGGCTGATCAACAATCAGGCAACAAACTTCAACATTGTTTTCAACCCAGACAAAATCTACCCACACCCTCCCCAGCAGATCTATGAAAGAGTACCTAAATTTGGCCAGTCCATCACCACTTCAGGAAACACAAAGTGAGAATACTTATAACATTCACACTGAAAAACGGGTTAGTGTTGCCTCCGACTCCCCAGGAGCCATGGTACCAAACTTGCTTTGAAGCAGTGAATCTTGAGAAGTGTGCTCCTGCTAACTGCAAAATCTGTTGCTAAGAATGGCGAAAAGCAGTGGATTGATATTTTCAGACCTCGCTTTCTTCACCAGCTGCATGAGGTCTGTGTTAATGGTTTACTGCACTGACAGGGTTTTTTTTCATGCGAACCTGCTCCTCTATTTGTGGAAGTCACAGCGGGACACTACCTAGAGTGCTCTGCTTGCAATGCAGGTAGAAGGTCCTGCAGCAATGAGCTCTCTAGATGTGCATTATGCACTGCCAGTCAGGTTGGACATCGTTGCTCAAGATGTAGTATGGACATAAATGCCAGGAAACCATAATAGTCTGCACCGAAATGTGCCCCATCCCTTCCCTCTTTGCAAAAACTACTCAGTGATGCACACATACTGCAAGTGTTACACACAAGGCTGGTAATTATAACATACATGGCCAAGTTGAGCAACCACTGCGCACACAAATTCTTAGGATGGAAAATCCTCAGCAAGTGGATAAAAAAAAATATGCTGCTGTATTACTAATGACGACATTGTAATACATAATATATGAATACATAAAGTCTAATAATGTTGCCAGATTACAACAGAAATAGAAGCAGCTCTGCCTGGATCTTCTGTTCAGGTTCATGGTGAGAAATTAAAACAGGTAGCATGTGACCAGAAAACAGGGTATGTGCCTTACTGGTCTGCTTAGATAATGATGAAGAAGAAAACCCACCAAATCTATTTTAAAAGTTAAATAAAGGCAAATTGAGATAAATGGAGTATAATTA
The DNA here is from genome assembly GCA_003993805.1 of Himantopus leucocephalus. Taxonomy (NCBI): domain Eukaryota; kingdom Metazoa; phylum Chordata; class Aves; order Charadriiformes; family Recurvirostridae; genus Himantopus; species Himantopus leucocephalus. Next base: position 57,203,425 of record RSEF01000031.1, read on the forward strand.
TTCAGTCAATTAGAGACTGAGTTGCTATTTTTGTGCTGAGAATTTTTTTGTTTTCTACAAATTTCATCTTATGTTTGAGGAACTAAATAGATCAAGCAAAATCAAAGGAACTCTGTCAACAAAGGAGACAAAATGAAAGAAGCAATAGCATTGACAATAAGACTGGTGGAAGAATGAAATTCATGTTAAACTGTTATGATACTCTATTTCAAATGTAATTTGAGTATTCACATCATCATTGTGAGCTACATCACTGTACGTAGGTTCTGGTCACTTTGCACAGTGTTCGCGTGATGTTTAAGGTTGAGAAGGTGGAACACGTTATTCTTACATGCTAAGTGTTTGTGTGGCATTTTTGGTCTTTACACTTTCGGATGCATTTCTAATTTAGTTCTAACCCAATTCCGGTCTTTCTCTCACTGACATTTCACCTGTTAGCTAAAAGGATTTCCCAGAAACTCCACAAGTAAGCCTTTGCCAAATATAATTTGCCTTGGGATCTAATTATTTCTCCAATAACTTCATTAAGGAGTATGCACTTCTGTTAAAGCATACTGTAACATTTCAGGATCTTACAATACCTCACAGAGAAATGTTAAGGACTTCACCCCGTGGTTTCCCTTCAATAAAACTCTGTCTCACCAAAATCTGGTCTTATTATGATCACTCCCAGCGTTCCTTTAATTACTCTATAGTTTAAGATACTCAGGCAGTGTCTTTTGTTGCGTTTTGCCCTCAAGCATGAGAGACAGTCAAGAACAGAAAACAACAGATCAGACTCCAGCTTCTGACCAGTCGCTTGACATGGATTAAGGTAGCCAAAGGTTTAATATTAAACTATTCAATGGCATCAATATTCTTTGAGTTATACCTGTGTGGAATTAACTAAACTTTCAAGAGGAAGGCATTTCAAAAATAAACTAGATCTACCAGTAACTCACGTCTCAGCTGGGTACATTCCCCTCTTTTGCGCAGTTACGAACAGCCCATTTCATAACTCAACAGCAGAAACATACATTTTCAAGCGTTAGAATGAAATGCTTAAAAAATGCTTACATTTTGGCAAAAATAGCACTAAATACGGCCGTGAGATTTTTCTCGTCTTCTCATTATCCCCGAAATGGACTCATTACCCAGCAAGCAGGTAAACACAAAACATCTATCAAATACCAAAGTTCAGTCCCTGGAGAGATCACAAGGGTTATACTTTTCTATTTATTTACCGCCTGTTGCCTTAGGCCAGAAAGCACACTGTAAATTCACTTTACAGTTCTGCACGAAGAGCCAGAGGTATCCACTTTGATGCAGTTTGCCTTAAGCACAATGTCAGCAACTCCTTTCATAGTTACTCCTTAAATGCATCTCAAAACGGTTTGAACCAATGTATTTCTTGAATGTGCTCACAAACTGTATCATCTCATGACAGTGACCGAATAATGGAGGGGGGACGGGGGTTACCTGGGAAAGGAAACAAGAGCTAGTTACCCCAATGTTGTCTTCATGCAAGAACCATTTAGAGACTCTTTCTGAGAGGGTCTTACAGAAAGACTAATCCCAACAGCACTAGTATCTTAAAACTTTCCCATTGGCCATCTTTTTTAATTAAGTCATTCTGTTGAAGGTAGTCCACCCCCCAAAAAAAAGTGTTTAGAGTGAAAAAAAAAAACTAAACCAACAGATTTTTTTCTTCTCAGATACCGAGAAGAAAAATTCACTTTTTTTTTTTTAAATGCTGCAGGAAATTTCTAAAACACAGGCATCTCTGGTGGACCTCTGCACTGAAATATCTCAGGGAGTTACTTGCCCACATGCAAGCAGTGAGATTTATGGACAATATTACATCTGAAGGTGGCAAGCTATCTTGCCAAAAAGATACCACCCCTCCTCAGCTGTCTACTACATAAAATAGACAGAGGATGCTGAACAACACAGGGGAGGGGTTTTGCCCAATAAAAGTGAGAAGATGAACTTTTAATTCATTATATCTTCAGAAAAAATATGACCTTTAAGCACTGTTGCTAGGTTTTATATACACTGAATTAGCAGCGAGGTACAGCAAAAGCTGTTGGTGGCATATGCCTGCCCTATCACTTCAAGGAATGTATGTAAAATAGAAAGGTTTCAAACCAAATCACTATGTCCTTTATAAAATAAATACAGAGCTACAGTAAGCAGAAAAAATTCAAATAATTGGATTCTGTTAATCTGTGGGGACATGGACTTAATACTGCATTTAATTTTGCTAAGTGGGAGGAAGATTATTGCAGGCAACATACAAAGAACAGTCTCTGCTCAAATCGTATAACATTTACAAGCTTAAGTACACTAAGACAGTTATTAATAACTATATCAGAACATTTCCACATATTCAATCCACAGTTACGAAAGAAAGTAAACATACAGGCCTCCTCCCAATGCAGATAATAATAATAACATTTACATTCCTCTATTCACATGCTTCCAATAGTCTTTAAAAAAAATAATCTGTGAACTTGCTGGATAACAACTGCCACCAGCCTCCTATGAAACAGTGCACAAAGTAGAATTTTTAGACATTTTATTTTACTTTTGAAAGAGACTAGCCACTCACTGAGACAAAGCCATTCTCTTTCCAGAGTTTCTGAAACAAAAGCTGAAATTCATTCTCATCAAGTCTGTTATTGTCACAGTGGAAGACTTGTTGGGAGCTGCACTTGTTTACAGCCTACGGTTCCCGCAGGAAGAAACAGTTTAACTAATACCAGAATTTGAGCTTTTCACATGTAGTATTTCCATGTCCTAATTTGCTGGCTTGAAACTCTGCTTCTTCCACATCATTGTTTTCTTCAAGAAATCTGTCTTTTCTCTGAAATGTGAAATCAGAGTAGATAGCAACACCTGTTTGGCATTTACAAAAACTCTTCCAAAATCTGAGGGAGATCAAAACATTCTTCTTTAAAAATAAAAACTCCCCCTACAAAACATTTAATATCTGCAACATCCTCAATTTGATCCCATATTCCCAGAATATCAACTGATTCATGCTTTATGCAGTTTATCAATATTGAGAGGTAGTGTACTTCTAAAAGAATTTGCTTTGAAGCAAATATCCTTCTGACAGAAAAAAATATACTAATATCTTAATGGAAAAGACAAAAAAAAAGTGCATTCTGTCATTGCCATTTTTTTTCAAGCTCTTAATACTTTAATATTACAGCAAATCTTATGAACGCATTTGGCATCTTCCACAAAACGGGGTTATGGTTCCTGTAATACTTTAATGTCCCCTCATGATGGATTGCTGGAAGGGCATAACAGCACCAGTACTGGTTAAATGCAAAATCATTAAGCTGCTGGGCTTGTTGGGAGCTAGATACCCAAACCTAAACACATCTGTTGACCGAAATACAGTCTTCTGCATAGGAAGTACAGCTCTGACACTCTCCCCACTGAACTCTGACAACTTCTCAGCACAGTTCTTACCTGGCGTATGACTTGACAGACAATCCTTAAACAATTCAAGCTAAAATTAAAAGGATCTGCAAACTAAGGAAAACAAAATCCATTTGTTCTGCATGCATTTTCCATAATCTTCAGTTACATAACTTAAAGAAAATGCAGTGCTTTTCCAAATATCCACCCAAAGGATGCTCATGAAGCTCTCTTGTGTGATTAATTCTTCTTCCCTTCTGTCCCTCATTTGTGTGATTTTATAGCACATATCACTGTAATGTCTAAACTACCTAGGTAAATAAAACCCAAACTAAAAGAGACTATTTTTTCCTTCTCTCTCTTTTGGAGAAGAGAGATCTGATTCTTTAAAAACTGGTGTAGAGCTTCTCATTTTTTTCATTCCATTAACACATTTGTGTGGTTAAAGCAAAGCAAATTAAATCTAGGCAGTATTTTTACACTGCCAGTAGTTAACATGTACAACACTGAGTTTTCATTATGATCTGATTAAAATAACTTTGTCTTCCTCTGCTAATAAACTGAAGGTTCCAGTTTACTACTTTACACCTGTAAGAATATGAGCACATTTTCTGAATAAAAAGGACTGTTTAATTTTCGAATATTTCTCTTTTTCCTTGTGATTGATCAGTTTTAGTTGCTGAGGGAGTTTCCTGTACACCCTAGCAAAGGTTTGTGTCTACAAACAGGGGTGCACTTTAATGAGTAAATATCTGTAAAAACTACTAACATTCAAAAGCTTTATTTTGCATCAAGCAGACGGTGAACAGGAAAAAGATATTTTCTGATAGTCTGCCTTGAAAATTCAAACTAGGATCCCATGTAAAAAAAAAATGAAGTGTTCTGCCTCTTTAATAGCACTCTGCTCTTGTTAAAAACATGAACATAGTTGATGTTTAAAGAGAAGCAAAATTCAGCTTCATCCCCTGCAATTATTTTGTCTCTGCACCACTAAATGTAATTACAAACAACTCAAGACATTCATCACTATAAAAGCACAACTTAAGATTCCTGGAGAACAGATACAGAAAGACATTGTTTTCACACAGTTCCCTTAGTCAAGCCGTAGTTTAACAACACTACCGATAAACAAGTGTACTAAGCCAGTGTAAAGCAGACAGGGAAATATTCATGTTTAATTTCATCTAGGGAATACTCCAGTGTTTCATTTATCAACGCTTATGGAAACGTGCCTCAAAGCAACAAGGAAGATTGTGAGGGATGAATTTGACATGACTACAACCATCCCAACTTCCCAAAGTTCACTTGCTTAACTATGTAGCATCTCAAAGGCTGCTTAAGCACACAAGCATTTGGGCAAAAAAGCACAAACATAAGACAAAGTTCTGAGCCCTCCTCACAACGTTATCACACTAGCGCAGCATGCAGATGTGCCGGTTTTCAGGAGCGGACTTGGGTCTGTGTCCCTTTCTTGCAATCAGCAGGAAACGCCTGCAGCCAGCTCGAAACCACCCACCTTACAGTTACCCAAACTTTTCCAAACCAGTCTGACACCTGTTTGGTTTCCTCTGAAAGGCAGTAGGGCACGGCAGATGCAGATTCAAACAAATTTCAAGCAGCCAGCAAATTAGATCAAGAATTTACATGAGGCAATAGGAGGCGTGTGGTTAGGATACCTGATCTCTATCTGCGCTGAACAACAACACTGTCCCTCTTCTCCACAGTTATGTAATACACAGATAGTATTTAATCACTCGCTTGTTCAACACATGCATGTCAAACTGATCAGCTTTCAGGAGGGGGAGGGGGAGGAATCTGCCAGTTCACACGTTAGGAACAGTCACTCCTCACGGGAATGAATCCCACCAAAGCTTTCAGCCGGCTTCACCCGATGAAAGCCATGCTAGATCAGTCTCGAGCATTGCACCACCATTTCTATCGCAAGCACAATCGGCTTCACAACACCTGCCTGGCAAAGAACTCGCCAACGTCTACAGAGTGGCAGGCTGTAAATCAGGGCACACACTCACCCGGCCACCAGCCCGGCTCTCACAGGGGTTCCCAAGGGAGAGCTGAGAGCCTGTTACCCCTCAGCATCGCAGTGACAGGCAGCAGCCCCACAGCTGCCCAGGGCTGAATTTGGTGACTTCTTAGAGTCCCTGTGCTCTGTTTTGGTACTTTGGCCCCTCACACCCTCTGTTTGCTGAGTTTGGTTGGAAATGTATGGCTGTATCACAGAAGTGTCAGCATCGAGATGACTGAACACCTAGTTTGTGACATGCTACTCTCCGGGCACCCTACTGAAGTAAGGTGTGCGGGCACCGGGGGGAAAATAAGAGTCCGGGGGGAGGAAGAGTCATTAGACAGGACGGGAAACCCAAGAGCCTTGCCACTTTCTAAGCGGCCGCTGCTCTTTCAAGAGCTCCGGGAGCGTCAGGGGCCTGGGGACCGGGGACAGTCGCCGTCACCCTCCCGGGGGGGGTGGAGGGGAGGCGGACGGAGCGCCCCGACGGCCGGGGCTCCGGCAGCGCCTCGCTCTCCCCTCGCACCCTGCCTGCCCCCCCGCCTCCCTCCCTCCCTCCCTCTCTCCAGCCCTCCCGCCCCGCAGCCGTGCCCGAGGGCAGCGGGGCGGCCGTCGGGCTGCCCGCGGCGCGGCGGTACCTGCTTCTCCAGCGCAGCATCCTTGGCGCTGCCGGCGGCGCAGCCCTTGGGAGCCGGCACCCTCTCGCAGTTGCAACCCTCCAGCATGTACATGCCGGCGGGCCGGGCGCTCTGCTCCCCCTCGAAGTAGAAGAGCACGTTTTGGTAGAGGGCGAACCACTTCTCGTGCCAGCGGTTGGTCTCCGCCGTCTTCTTGCTCAGGTAGCCCCGCTTGGTGCCCTCCTTGCGGGCCAGCAGCGCCAGGTACAGGGCGTGCCCCTCGTTGTACCGCACGCTCTTCTGCATGGTGGCCGGCAGCCCGCGGCCACTCGCCCGGCCTCAGGGCAGCCTCCGCGGGCGCTCAGCGCGCCGGTACCGGCTGCGCCGCGCCGCGGCAGCGCTTCATGGGCGCCGGCACGCACCGACGGGCGGCACCCGCCCCCCCACACACACCCCCCTCCTTCCCCGAGCTCCGCCCGCCCCCCCGGGGGCGGCTGCCGCTAAACCCGCCGCGGTATCCCACCCGTGTCCGTCGTCCGTCCGTCCTCCCCCCCCGCTCCACGCCTCCCCGCGCCGCCTCCCCGACGCCCCGCGGGAGGGGGGGGGGGGGGGGGGGGNGGGGGGGGGGGGCGGCGAGATGCTCCCCCCCCTTTCCTCCCTCCCCCCCCAGGGCAACTCCGGCGTGACGTGGAGGGATCAGCCGTAATCCGCTTTGGAGAGCGATTTAAAGAGCAAAATCGCCGCCGCCGCAGCGCTCCGGTCCCTCCCTCCGCCCGGCGGCGGGGCCGCCTCCCGCCCGACGGGGCCGGGGGGGAACACGGGGGGACACCGCGCGGCCCCGGGGACGGGGATGGGGATGGGGATGGGGGGTGGGATGGAGCACCTGCAGGCAGCCAGGCGCTTGGGCTGGACGGGACGGGGCGGGAGCCGCTGGGTGGTTTGGGGCTTGCGGTCGGTTTCCCGGTAGTTTTCGCCTTTTCGAGTCTTTGAGTGAAAATCTTGGCAAGCGGCAGGGCTGGGTGAGCGCGGCTGCGAGAGTCGGTAACTTCGTTTTCGAGCTGCGTGGCACATGAAAGCAAAAGCAAGAAGTGAAACCCAAGCGAAACGCCAGGAAACGCGTTACTTTTAACCCGGTATTCACACCGGTTAACGGCCAGGGTGGGGGAGGTGAGCGGTGCAGGGGGTCTCACCCCGGGGACCGACATCCTCGCACCCCCCTGGGCATCCCTGCGCTGAGCACATAACCCGGCCAGGGCTGCAGAAAGCCTCGCCGTGTGTGCCAGGGCTGGATGGCGGCACGCAGGGACGATTTATAGATCCCAACTCGCTGAAATCTGCGGTGGCTGCAACCAGGCAGCATCGCGGCGAGCGCAGCCTCCAGCTCCCGGAGGATGAGTGCGGGGACAGCTGAGAGAAGAGGGTGGCTCGTCACCTCCCGAAAAGCAAATCCGTACGCGCTCTGCTTGGAGAGGAGCTACTCGGGTTTATTTTTACACCGAGTTTTGCCAGGCTGGCAGCAGGCATGGTTATGTTTCTGCAGTCAGGACAGCGGAGCGAGGTACGAGCACACATTAATTAGAAAAAAAAAATAAGCTCTGGCAAAGGAGCTGCTATCAAGAATTGTTTTACATAAAACATAAGCGATATGGAAATTTCTACCAACTAGAGGACCCTGCATCTTTAGTTTACCAAATTATTTAAACTTACTTTTGAGGTTCTTTCACGAAAAGATGTTTGAAACCCTTTAATTTAAAAACATAATTTGCATATGTAGCTTTCTCTCTTTTACTCCACCGAGTCTTGTGAGGAAGAAAGAAAATTTATTCTTTTACTGACTATGCGAACAAAAATGTGACAATTACAATCCTCGGTATGCAGTATAATGCACAGAACGAGTTAGAAAATACCCCCTGTGTGATCTCTGTCAGCGATTATGATTTTGAGTGTTATTTACAGGAACTGCGGACCCATGTGGAGTTTTAAGGCTCTCATTCTGTGAACAGAGAACTTCATATTAGAAGAAACAAACAGATGCACAAATCCTGCTGGAACTGACTCGTTTCACTTGTGGCTTCGCATCACGCAATTTGAGCTTAACACATAATGTCCAGGGAAGTCCAGGTTTTGGACAGGGATTGAAGATCATCTGCATGATTTTCATGTATGAAATAACTCTTATTTATGCATATCAATGACTGGGTTCTTACTTGCCTCTTGCAATACATCTTTAATTCAGTTTCACTCAGCTAGCGCTATCCAAGTCAGTATTAATTCAGTGTGTGAAATTTCATGGGATACCGTATCTCTTGATGTAAGTTAATGGCAAGGCAGTAAAACTACGGGAGAGAAGCACACTGCAACTCAAAAGAGTTTTCAGATACTTCACAGGAAGCGAACTGTCAGTGCTTTCCGAAACAAACACATCGTGTATCATCACCAAATGCTACAGTAAGAACTCATCTTTGCCAAGATAAGGTTGCAAGTCTTTGCCCCAACTTATATAATTTGTACATTAATAAAGCTTTTGCATAAATCAGAAATGATTACGCACCATCTATTCCACCACAACACCTGAGACATACAGTAAAAATAAATGACAGGAGTTAAATCTTAACTACAAAATAAAGAGAGGGTTTTCTTTTAATACATCACTTTCTCCTAGACACGCAGGCATTTTTCCTAAGCTGAAAACGTTGTCATTGCACGGCAATCCATAGGAATTATGAGGCATCTAATGTTCCTGTTCACTACAGTGAATGCTGATTGTGTAACCAACAGTTCGGCACGAATTCCTGTGTTTTGTTGTTCGAAGTATGATATTTTATTGCTTGATCAATCTTATAAAAGCCCAACATAGTTTTTATTGCTTTAAATATCTACTACATATCTATGTATCTATATACTGTCTAAACACATGTAAGTAAATAGTATTTTTAAAAAAATTTCTTCATTACCAAGAATAAAAAAGGGTTTGTTTGTGGTTTTTGAAAAAGAAATTCTAGGCCAAATTCGTATGTATGAACATGATCGAGTTACATATGCAAGCAGATGTAAAAGAATCTGTTGATGTAATTTATTCCATAGAGCTCTGAAGAAAAGAACATACAGATAAGGACACTATTTTACTTTATATCTTCCTTAACTAACCCTTGCTTTTTGTATATTTTCATTCCAGAGGATTCATTTATAAAACCACATTCCCGAGTATTGTGTCATTATAGGCCCCAAGGAGCTTTCTGTAAAACCATGATGGAAAGTTGCGGTCACATATCAGCTGAGATAATTTAACACATGTAGCCTACATTCACCTTGAAATTTCTATTGGGAACTAACTCATTGCATGTTGTTCAAAGCTGTCATAAATAGTGAAATACATGGTGTCATATGACAGTGCAATTGCTGATGCTGGTGCCCAAAAGTGACCATGAGAGCTTGGGGGGCAAGTCAGTGAGTTGTCACTTTTCTGAGTGACAGGAAAATCTATTTCAGAAAGTATGTAAAATTTAGGCCTCTATTCTGAAAAAACACCTTGGAAAAAATACTATTAATGGAACGGTAATAAAATTTGATTAAAGCAATGGAAAAGTGTTGTTGTACTATCATTTTTGTGTCTAGATTTGTATGTATTTGCTCTATGTTGTTATGCATTTGGAATGCTTATTTGTCACTAGATTAGGATAGTAAATAATTATTTACCTTTTTATGTCAAGGTAATGTATCAAATACAAAGCAATTTTGTAAAGCTGTTGAACAGATGCTACAATATCTGATAGGGAAGAAACTAGATTTCACTAAGAATATACCTATATATCTCCTCTTATATATTGTCTGAAAAGTAGAACTGAACGAATATCTCCTTTGTAATTTTACTTACACAGTTTTGCTGAAATAATAGTTTACTCTTCAAGGCACAAAGCATGATTTCACTGTTTGAAAAGTATTTATAATATTCAGCCAAGATTTTATTATTTGAAAAAGTAGGAAAATTTTCAAGCACATTATATTATACATCACTGGTATAGTAAGTCCTGAATAGCTTGAAAATAACGGGATATTCTTATGTGTATGGAAATGTCATTTACCTTTTATCATTCTCCTTTTCAATGACTACAAACAATTTTGTGCTTGCTTAAACCAGCTTTTGATGTCATTTGGGAAGATTTACTTTTCCTATTTTATCTAGACATTTTCGGAGGTAATTGTCTTGGCTACCCAATTTTAAATCATTGTGTATAGCAGGTCATGGCAATTTGTTCCTCATGGTTCCTTATTTTTTTAGCAACTGGAAGCAAATGTTGTGGTCAGCCTTTCTGCGGAACAGATATGAGTACACATACCCCTCAGTCCTGTGAGAAAAGTGGTGGAATGAGATTCCCTTCTTCAGGAGTCCCAGGCCAATCCCTCCCAAGTCTTCCACAGAGCAACAAGGATAATTTTACGGCAAATCTACGCAAAGTGTGAGTAGTGCCTCTGATGCCACTTGCACGTCTTTCCAAGGCAGAGCGTTTGTGCTCATTTTAAGAAAAAAGAGCACGGAAGTTCTGTGTGTAGCAGAGACATCTCATTGCAGCATACACAAGTGCTGTCTAGCTTTTTTGCAGTTCCACACACACTCATTCACGTGATTTGAAAGCTCTGAGGAAAGGATTTTTACTGCCATACTGAGGGGTAACAAAGGGACCACTTCTTTCAGTGGGAGATTTCAGCAGAAGGCAGATAATTGCAGATCATTTACCTATTATGCAGGTGAGAATATTGTCATCCTGGTTTAATGCCTTAGCCTCTTTGTACTAAATGCTGCATAAACACAAGAAAAGCATCCATGCCAGGAACAACTTAATCTAGTGTAAGATCAGATCGCTAGAGTTGGTCTAAAGGAGAAGTACAAGGACTAGTAAATGCACTGCTTGTTGTGATAGGCAGCATCCTCAGTACACAACTAGCGTTTGTTGCTGAGATTTTGGGTGAAGAATACCAAAAGAAGGTTTTAGAGGAACTTTTGAAAAGAAACAGTTTCGTGTGTCTGTAGAGGCCATTGGGGAGTTCTTGCCTGTGGTCAGGGACAGCGTGGAAAAATACAAAGGATGGTTGAAAAAATAAATTAATAAGAAAAAAAAAGGCATGGCAGAAGCTGTCTCACAGGCTGGAGAAAAGCAAAAGCAGGGAAAAAAAAAAAAGAGAGAAAAGCTGGAATCAAGGGACTCAATTAAATTGAAGAAATAGCACTATTTAGGCAGGAGGCAAAAGCAAGTGGGTTGTGGAAGAATTCAGCCTGGTTGGCAGACTGATGATAATGAGAATACAGTAGGTAAAGAGCAGAGGAAGCCAGTGTGAGTAAGCAAGGGCTAAGAATGGCTGGGGAATTGGAGAAGACGGCATGAGGATCCTAACAGCGAGGAGCAGAGGAAGGAGTTACTGGGAGGTGGTGATGGAGAGAGGCTCACTGAGAAGGCAAAGTTGGGAGCGACAGAGCATGAGAGTCGCGGCTGCTGGGTAAGGCTGGAAAACCAGGTGGTTGGTAAAGAGGTGGAAATCACCCGCAGAGATCCTGGGGGTAAGAGTGGGACTCTGAAATAGGAAGAAAAGAGACCAATACACAGGGGGGGGCAGATTGAGGAGGCTGGTAGGGAGTGGAAGAGGAGAGTCGGGTAGGGTCAGTTCAATACAGCACATCAAGTGAAGGGATTAAATCAAGGGTAACACAGAAAAAGAAAGCAGCATTTCTAATGCGGAGATGCCAATAGCCCAAATCAGCACTGAAATCACGCAGGGAAGAAAAGACAGGCAGCTTTTCTCCTTAAGCCTGTTTACAGCTGGTTCCTTTGCTCCGGGGACAGCAAAGGCTTGCTAACTGGCATTAAACTGGAGAAGCCAGTATTCAGCTTGTTGACCAAAGGTTTAAAGATATGCAGACATACTCAGTTAATTAAAAGTTCCAGAAGTACTGTATGTAATACAGATACAACAGACATAAACTAAGCTCGTGATTTATGATGCAAAGCGTAGTGAAAATAATATTTTTAAACTTTTGCCACACAGCTAAAATTTTCATATTGAGGCACATACTTACTTAGTGGGAATATGACTGTCAGAGCTGAGCCCTGATTTTTAAAGTTAGTAGAGATTACTCCCTTTTTCCCTATTCTGAGAGCTGTGTAATGAGAATTTCACAGACCCTGTGATTAGTGTGGTATCCTTAAGAAGAGTATTGTCCTACAGCTCACAAATAGCCAAAGCATGAAACTGTCTCGACATACTTGGGAGATAGCTTAAATTAGTACTTTAAATGTTCCAAAGACATTGGCATGTCATAACGCAGATTTCATAATGTTCTCCAAATGTGAGTCAAGAGACACAGCCTGATGACTGAGCTTTTGCAAGTAAAGGGTTCACCAGACATTAGGCTGTGATTACGCTGTTTCAGAAAGCCCTTGGTAACTAGGAAAATGACTTTAGAATTAAAAAGACATAGTAGTATAAAATTTCCTTCTTTTCTTATTCAATGTGAACCGAGTATAAGTCTTATTCAATGTGCACTGAGTATAAATGCAAATCACTTTTTGCTTATTCTGTCAAGATACTCTCATATATTGGCATAAAAATAGGAAAAATGTGTAAAATATTAAAGCATTCTCTTTTCTTGGGAAAAAGTAAGCCCCACAGATTGGAAGAAAGATACAGAGAGCGCAGCGGGTGCCATCTGGAATAAGTAAGTAACCCTGGGAAGAATTTGTGATGTTTACAAGGCTCGATTCTGATACAGAGAATTCTATCCATCTGGCATAAAGCCTGCAAATAATCTGCCACAAGGGTGCATAATTCAATAGAAACAGGTTTGATAAACTAGAAGTAACATTCCCCATAGTCACCTTGAAAGAGACATTTAATGTATTATGCAGGTGAGCAGCTTTCAGAAGTACAGCGCCTTACTTGGTGGGTAGGCAGACCCCTATACCATAAAAATCAGTTTCATGGGAAATGGAATCCACTGTTCTCTTAATAGAAATCAAACATTGCAGGGTGCCCACATCATCTCAAGATCATGTGAAATTTCTGAGACAATGCCTGTTTATGAGAACATCGCATTTATATTTGATACAGATGCAATATATTGAAAACCATTCTAATGAATCCATTCAGATGCAGCTGGGACTGTACAAGTGCCTGGAGAAAATCTGTGTAGCAGCAGAAAAAAAATCTTAAAAGGCTGTAGGCAGAGCAGCCCTGACAACAGTGATCTGAGCCAATGTTATCACCCTACACGTACAAGCAAAAAGATACCAAACAATGGTCTTGCTTAACAAGAGTAAAGAAATTAAGCTTAACATTAGTCACTGTTTGTTTGGGGGATTCCCGCTCAGGCGGAAAGTGGATAGTAGGTATCTGTAATTTCTGACCTGCTGTTGCTAATGCACATTCCTCCTGGTCCAGGTTTATGTTGGTCAGATTCTCAGCTGATAACTTTTGTAGCTGCTTGGGAGCTATGGAGTATACTTTTCTGGTGAAAAAAAAAAAAAAGAAAAAGGAAAAGAACAAATGACAAAAAATAGCTCAGAGAAACATAAACATTCAAGAAATCAAAACAATATCCAGCTACAATTATGTTCAACATCATACAAAAAATTTGTAACTTCATCTTTTATAGTAGAATGCTTTCCAACATAGGAGTATATTAATTGCACTTCATATCAATGTATATATTTTTTAACAGAATACAAAAATAACATTTATTGTACTTGTCACAAAGCTACTACTGTTACATGCTAAAGTGAATAAAGGCCTGAATCCATATAAAAATACACTTGGTCTTTTTTAGTGCAGAAATAAAACATGACTTATTTAATGAGTAATTTCTTCTTGAATGTATAATAAGAAAGTAAGTGAAAAATAATTTTACCATTAAAAAAATAAAATTTGTGTTCACCCATTTGTGTTACTGTTATTGTTAAGTTTATTTGTCTTCTTGGGTCAGTTGCATTATTTTAATACAACCTTTTTGTTAATATTCGTGGTAGCAGGGGGAGCTGAAAGATACATTTATTCCAATTCAATGTCCTATTTTCTTGTATCAATAATAAAGTTAGATTTATCACAGTCAGGAGTTTTGAGTAAGATTATTTCTTGTTTGAGTGGCATTTTTTTTACCAAAGAAAGAGGCAACATGAAAATACTTCTTGTGTTGATTTATACTGTTTCTGTTTTCTGCTGTGGTATATAATGTCTTTGAGAAATTAATTCTAAATTTCTGACATATGTGTAGATATATAGATCAGATAGAGCTCTTGTGTAATAGTTTTGTCAGACATTATTAAAGGCTTATTAGAGAATGCCTTAGAGTTTTCTTCAGGAAGAGCAACAAAGATCTGGAATTAACACATCCTATAGGTACATGAGCCTGTAGTATAGCTAAAGTAAGGATATGAAACCTACAGTGTAAAACTGGGTGAAAACTATTTTCCCAGTTTTGAGATTTTAAAAAAATGTATCCATCATCAATTGTGCTCAGTGCAGAAATCTCTGAGAAGGTTATTCTCCAAAAGCCTAGGGAAGAAATGCTCCAGCCCTCAGAGCATCTTTGCATCACTCCTCTGGACCTGCTCCAACAGGTCTATGTCCTTTTTACGTTGGGGGCTACAGAGCTGGATGCAGTATAAAAGTGAGAGCAGACTTAGGGTGGCCCCCGCCAGCCCCAGTATGACTTGAACACACAATCTTCTGATCTGGAGTCAGAAATACTGCCATTGCACTATAAGGCCATGATATATATATATATATATGTGTGTGTGTGTATATATATATGCACACACACACACACACATATATATATATGTATTGATATATATACACACATATATATACGTATTATAAACACTTTCTCAATATGGATCATAATTATCTTTAATATTTGTTTATGTATGTATTTCTCTTTTAAATGTTACTACCATTTAATTCAAGGAGCATTCTAGGATACCATAGTTGTTACCGCTTACTAATGTAATTACGATGTATGATTAAGCTTCTTCATCCTATAACACTGATATTTTTTTCTTCCGGAGGGTATGTCTTTATGTTTCTGCGTTACTCATCTGTAATGCAAGTTGACATGCAGTGTAATCGAAAGAAAGGAAAATGAGAGGTCTAGAGTACAGGACGCTTTCTTGGCAGACACAGGATGAATTGAAATTGTTTTGATAAGAATTTTGTTACGTGTTTCTCAGGTAGCAACAAAAGAAGGCAGCCAGCTCCCCCAGGAGTCTGGGGTCTGCGCAGGAGGGGAGAATAACTTCAAGCTATTTCTCTCAGTCCCTCCAGTAGCCACGTACTGAAAGTTTTCCAATCTCTTTTTCAGAAAAGCTTTTCAAATGCTCAAAATGAGGTAAGTGAATGGCTTGTGGTGTTAGTAAGGGGATACAGAGCTTCATGCCCTCAGGTCACTGCTTCATATTCAGTAAAACACAGTAATTAGGACAAATCCTCCTCCAAGTTACAAAATTTCTACTGGAGTGAATGATTGCCGACTTATCTCTGAATTGTTATTTGCTATCTGATCAGCAGACAATGTACGTGAGTGAATGCATCCTGTCTGTTTTTATAAAGTTTGGTAACACATAGAGCTATGGGAAGGGGGAAGAGAAATAACATGAAGGAGGTCAGCGTGCCCCATACATCTGTTGAGACATGTTCCCTCCCGTTTACAGCCATCTTCCTCTGGTGTAAAGCTCAAAAAAAAAGGTAGAAAGTTCCCCCTGGGGAATCCCGCAAGTGCAAACAGGCTTAGGCTGGCGCATTTGGCATCTCATTGCCCCTATTCCAGCCCATCGATGGTACTAGTGACAGTACTTAAACGACCAGAAGATAGCATTTTTAAAAGCAAAATGTGCTAAGCATTTTCCTGCTGGTTTTTGCTCCTTAATCTGTAGGTAGGAATGAAATGAATCCTACATGATTAATTCTACCTACATGCTTGCAGGAGCTTTAGGCAACCATCACAGTTGGACTAATTTTATCATGTTGCAATTGCCTGTTCATCTATGGCTGCAAGAATACTTTATAACTG
This sequence comes from Himantopus leucocephalus, assembly GCA_003993805.1. Classification (NCBI taxonomy): domain Eukaryota; kingdom Metazoa; phylum Chordata; class Aves; order Charadriiformes; family Recurvirostridae; genus Himantopus; species Himantopus leucocephalus. Next base: position 57,219,533 of record RSEF01000031.1, read on the forward strand.
TGATAAATGATTGAGTCACATTTGGATATGTCACATATATATACAGATAGTTATATATAAGATGGTGATTTTATTGTTCTATGCCACTCTGTCTTTTTTTTATCAAAATTCCCTTCTTCCATAACAGTTAAAAGATATTAATTGCCTAAAATTAGAGCCATCAGATATGACTAAAATTGAGTTGTTACATAAAAATGGGTGTGAAGTATAGATGAAATGTATATAATTTATATAAAAAGTATTCTTCTGATTTCCTTTCTCCTTGCACCATTATTATGCTATGCTTTCTTGAATTATTGCTCCAGCTTGAATTGAGCTGTGAGCTGTACATTGTCAGCGTTACTGGGATGTACTGTGTAAATTATATAAGTCCATTAACATATATGCATCAGAATAGCTGTTAAAATTAGAAGTACTAGCATAACTGAGGAACAGACAAGAAAAGGAGTTAGGTAAAGGAGTTCGGTAGGCAAGGATGAAACAAAATTATGAAGTAGTAGCATGCTGTTTTCATTCGGACTTCTTAGTTATATTCACTGCTGTCATTCTCTCTGCTATTTTCTTTCCAGATACAGCAAAATACTTCATAAAGGTAATATTCAGGAAAGGTAATAAAGTCTCAAAGTGCCCATTTATTCTGCTGCCTCTAAAACACCCTTTTCTAAGCTAATGTTCTTAATTAATCAAACAAAAATACACCTATGTACAGATTTCCTGCAGTGCTCATCTACCCAGAAAAATCGAGCAGAAATATGAATCTATTTGCATTAGAAACAAGAGTTTATTCACCAAACACATTTTTCATTATAATTAATTATATTGAAAGTTTTGGATAAACACAGTTTGCTGTAAAGACAATCATATACTCAAAATGAAAACGATTTTTAAAAAAATGAAGCCAGTGGATATGTAGTGTCATAGCGCAGGAAAGCATGTCACATATGGATAGAAGAGCTATAACTGCTTCCTGCCTCCCCCAAATGAATCGATCGGTATATAGTAGCACCAAGGCACGCATCCACAAAACATGTGTGCAAACTTGATAACTCATTTTCCTCTACCTTGAGTGATTTAAAAAAAAAAAAAAAAAAAAA
>RSEF01000031.1:57220649-57236136 GCA_003993805.1 Himantopus leucocephalus
AAGACTCAAAGGGCCTGGAAAACAAAATCCTCTTTTTGATACAGCCCATGCAAACCCATTTATGGGGTTGCACAGAAAAGCCAGACTGTAGTCATCCTCGGGGTGGGAGGCAGTGCTGTTTCATCATCCATGTCTGAGGAGGTAACCCAGCTGGCAAAGGCACTTGCTGCAAGTGGCAGCTCTGCCACCTCTCCTTTACAAAAACAGCATCTCCAGCAGCATCTCCTTTGGTTCTGTATGTTACAAACTTGCACAAGTTTGTGCATGCCTAACCCTGCCATGGCTTATGCTGCTTGGCCGTAATTACTCTGTACACGCAGCCCCAAACAGACCTATTCACCGAGCTTACAAATAGCCCCAGCTGATGCTGTGTCTGTTCTGAGCTGTATTTGCTGAGCCCCTTCGATGCGGACTTGTCATTGCTGTGGCGCTCGCAGGCTGAGTGCATATTAATGATGTGATACTGTCTGTGACTAACTGCTAGTCCTGACTTAAAGCATTCTGTTTGCAGTGCTCTTTGTCCTCCTCTCTCTGGTATCTTTCAAAAAAGCACAAAATTCATTAGCAGAAATAGAGCATGTGGCTCTCCCCACAACCTGTCTGCTTCTAATTCTTGAAGGGGGGGAAGGTTGTGCTGAAACGACTCGGGTAACTGTTAGTTCAGAAGACAGTTTTATCATTTAGGTAATGTTGTAAGAGACAGAAAAGATAAACATCATCAAATTCATGTCCTGCAAGCATGAACGCCCTCTGATCGTTTTGTCCTTAAGCAGTTCCAAAAGTTTTTTACTATTGTCACAACAAAAAGAAAATCACTTTTACTCTCTAGCCTTTGAGAAAGGTTTTTGCAGGAAACCAGTCCTCCCTGACTACTGAACTCACAGGGCTTGCTACAATAATTGCGAAAACACAGAGACGGTAGTACATGACGTAGGAATATATTATTCATTCATGTGTGTATAAAAACCCACATGTACACACTAAGTAGGATACCTTTAACTCACAGAGCTTGGAATGACTTAAAAAGCTAATCCCCTCCCTTTCCCAGGCGGACTCAGCACAGCCAGCATTGTCCCTGACTGATGTTTATCTCCCCAGCTTCAGAGGTCCAAGATGATTTTTTCCCCCAGATGCTCCACACCGTCTATTCGAGTGATCAGCTAACCTTACCTTGAGGAGCTTTCCCTTAATGCATAAACTGAGTCTTCCTTCCTGGACTGTTAAGCCTCTGTCCCTCCATACTCTTATGGGACATGGAGAATGGGCTGGTCCTTGTTTGCAGCTGCCTTTTACCTTTCAAAAGACTGTCGCCATGTCTTCCGTTCTCCAGGTTAAACCACTGTGCATCATCCTTCCCTTGGCCCTGTTTCCAGGTAGCTCATCGTCACCATGTCCTTTTCCAGGTCTCACTCTGGGAGGTCCATGTCTCTCTTGATACGGTGCCCACAGCTGGACAAGGCGTTCGCTGCGAGTCCTCGCCGGCTCTGAGGAGAGCAGGAGGGTGACGTCACCTGTCTTGCAGGATACACTCCTGCTTACAGAGCTTCATCTAACGTCTGCCTTTTTCACAACAGCATGGTACTGTTGACTCATATTCAGTTTATGACTGATGACTAGCTCTGGATCTTTTTTCTGCAAACTGCCACCTAAACCAGATTATAGGATAAACTGTTGCTGTAACGTTAGACTAAAAATAAAAAAAACAACTTCCAAACTGTTCAGTTTTGGGGACATGCAATTCACATGGACCAGTTTTCTTCACAGCACAGATTTTTTCTGGCAAAATGTGCTTGTGGAACTGAAGCCTGAGGCCACCTGCGATTGCAGATCACTTAAGATTACTTTGTAGTGATAGGACAAGGGGGACTGGCTTCAAACTGGAAGAGGGTAGATTTAGATTAGATATTAGGAGGAAATTTTTCACTCTGAGGGTGGTGAGACACTGGAACAGGTTGCCCAGAGAAGTTTTTGAGGCCCCATCCCTGGAGGTGTTCAAGGCCAGGTTGGACAGGGGCTTAGAGCAACCTGGGCTGGTGGGAGGTGTCCCTGCCCAGGGCAGGGGGGTTGGAACGAGGTGGTCTTCAAGGGCCCTTCCAACCTAAACCATTCTATGATTCTAAGATGCAATATTTCATTCAGCATAACTTGATATAATACTGCATTATTTCTTTTTTGAAAGAGTGGGTTTACCCTCATTTTAGCCCATCTCCTTTCTCCTACCCCAGCTACACATTTTTACTAATTGCTTTATTTGGGCAATAGTAGTCTCCCATGGTTGTATGGTATATTGGTCTCATTTGCTCATCTGCCTCAAAATTAAACAAGCAATAAAACTATTGTAGCTCTTGCCTTGCAGTCAGTCAGTTGCTGGTGCTGACGCAAAAAAGAGGTAGTCCAGGGCTTGGGGTGGGAGGATGACACCACCTTCTATCAGCAGCAACATGTCTTAGAGCATTTTAAGCCAACCGTGGAACTGCACCTTTTCTGAAGTGGGAGTAGTAGGTTTCTAGAGGGGACACAATTGTTTTAGTGAAATGAAACCCTTTTCTGCATAAATTGCCAACAAAACCTCACTGCCAAATTTAAATTTTAAAAACATTAAAAGACTTGATGTCCTGGTTTGAGGACTCTCCGGCTGCAGACCTTGTACAGGACTGAGTGACTTCTGCAGTTCCAGAGCTGACCTTATTGTCTCTCTTCCTTCTCATCTTAATGGTGTTTAAACATGATTAGCTGCACCACCTTAATCTTCAAATGTAAGCTTTTGTTCAGAAACCTCAGCGAATTTAGCTCAGAAGACACATCTTGGACTTGATAATAACTCTTTTCTAGAAGAAAGTTGGCGTAAGTTTCTATAACATCGTTTTAGGGCTTATTTTTCATGTCAGCCCGAGGGCATGGAACGTTCAAATTGCAGCTGGAGTGAGAGACTGTTTATGTATGACCTTCTTTACCAATAACTTTGACGGTGACTTTCAACAGCAAGAATAATCTGTGCATAGGTGTTTTAGATAATAACTATTACCTAAGGAACTATATTTATTTATTAACTGATTAAAATGCCTTCCTGGAACTACAGGGCAATGGCTAATGACCAACGCGTGCTACATACAGTTCTGCAGAGGTTTCAGTAAATAACTGCAGAAGAAAACATTCCACTTACAAATTTTTGTTCAGCTAGTTACCTGCCTGAGAAGAGAAAAGGAATAAGGAAAGGGACCTCAGGTGTCTGGAGAGCTGGAGGATGATGGCAGCATGGCTTGTGCCATATTTTCTCCAACATGTTTCTGGCAGTAGGTGGGAGATGGACACACAAAGCAGGGTGAAATAACCCCCAATAACCAATACAAGGAACCTGAGTAATGGTGTCTGTCTCCTCCTTGCACCCTGGTAGCAGTGCCGAGACACTCCGGACACTCATGCCACCTGGAAACCTGATGGCGAGAGGGGACAGGCAGAAGTAGCCAAGCACTCCGACAGCTTCTCTTCCCCTCCCTCATTCCCTGTGGGAAATTCCCTAAATGCACCGGCAGGTTTTGAGTAACTGATCTAGAAAACTAAGCAGTCCCTTGTGGCTGGACTTTTTCTACAGTGATATCCCTGCAGCTGACCATCTGACACTTGCGTATTGGATGGGCATTAGATATTGTGTTTTATCCAGTCTGGGCAAAATTTTTTGCTTTCTGTTACTCTTGCTGTACTGGCTTAGCCATATGGGGAGAAAGGAAAATATAATTACTGATATGCTTTATTCATGAAATAAGAAAAGACTTGTGCTACTGTGCTAATTATTTGTTTTAATAGCAGTAAATGCAGAGAAGAGGCTTGCAGAGTCTAGAGTTACTGTCAGCTGGAGGGTCCCTCCCCACAGGGAACCAGAAGGCAATGCAACCACAGAGCACAGCGTTGCTGGTTTATGCTTTATGCTCTTAGTCAAAACAGCCTGATCAGAAGATGATTTCCATTGGGCAGCTGACACTATTTCCACTGCTGTTTCTCTGCTGAGGACCATACACAAAAAAGAGACCTAAGTCCTTCGTGCTGTTGAAGTGAGTGTAATAGGTGCGCTATCCGGGCTTTGGTGGGTATAGTCCCCCTCTTAGGAGCTCTGCAGCTACGAGACAGCAGAGATGAGATGATATCGTGTAACCCACGCTATAGCTCCTTCTGTGCAGACACCTCAACTGAAGAACAGCAAAGTACCGTGGGTAGCATCCCTAAAAACAATGACTGATTTCCTGCAGGACAGGATCAGGACAAAAGCAAGCAGGGAACATTTGTGGGCTTGGTCTGCTGAGGGCATTTTCACACCCTTTGAGACCCCGAGGAAACGAGCCAGAACTGAATCTCCCATTGCTTCCAGAGCTCAGGGTACACTGTGTCCCCAGGCCACAATCTGCAGTTTCAATTTGGGAAAATCTAAGGGAGGAAGTGTTGTTTGTACAACTTATCTGAACCTGTTTCCCGACAATAACTATTGTTCACTCTAGCAACTTGACATAATATAATTTATTTTGTGAAAAATAAATTTAATTTACATCCTATAACTGTAGTGAGATATGCTGTGGTTTTATTAGCAAGAGTAGATGGATTTTTTCATTGTTTCTGAAAGAAATCAACATGATTCTATTTGCAGAATGCATTAAAAACTCATCTTGAAACCCTTGAGATGGTATTGCATCGGTTGATTTCAGTTCTTAACAACTTTAGCTGAGTTATAAGATGCTGTGGCTTCCATATGCTGAAAAAAAAAAAAGTTAATATCCCTTTATTCGCTGTGAAAACACCCTCCCCATGTTTCAGTAATATCAAGAAATCTTGACGTGCCCTGCTTAGACTTCGCAAACTGAGGTGGTAAGATTCTGCTTTGAAACCAGGAGAAACAGTACTTTTTTTCATTTGCGACCTTTATAATGAATCTCTTTATTGTCTCTTTTGTTGAAATAATCCATCTGTGGATCTTCTGAGAAAGCTAAACAAGCTGATTTGTTAATTGGGGGAATGTGGTTTTGGTGTCTGACAATCTGAGAACTAAAGCTGTGCAGAAGGAAAAATCCAGAAAAGTGAAAAAACCAAAAATGTCAGCATATATGCCTGCAGCAGAGCTTACACTGTATTGTGAATGTTTATTTTTGTCTTTCAGTTGCTACAGAAATTTTCCTCCATGAGCGCTGTGGACTATTTAAACTAAACTTAATCTCACCTACTTTTCCTCTACTTTTGTCTTTCCAGTCTGCCCCTTATTTATTCATTGTATGTTTCCCTTGTTACTGATTTTATCTGAATTTTTGAATCACAATTACAGTTCTGCAGAAAAAGCAGTGTGCTTTTTTAAGTACCACAATCCAGAACACTACCTTGAATCAATTTCTATCTCTTCTACAAAAGCGTCCACTCACATGTACAAAATACCCAGCAACAGGGAACCGCCTAGGACCATTAATAACTCCTGTTGCTTCTCATCCTCATTGGGAAGATGCAGCTGGCATCAGCCCAAAGTGTTTAACTTCCAGTGACCGGTATTACCTTTGTCCCTTATCCAAGCCTAGACATGTATGGGTGATTTCTGGTCTGCAGCTGACATTCGTAAGCACGATATAAGCAGTACAAGCCTTGAAGCAGATAGCAGTGCACAAGAAAGTCAAACCTCCTAAACCCACCAGCAAAGACAATACCTCCTCCTCTAAATGCATGACAAGAGGAGACAAAGGCATGAAGAAAAGAAACATTACAAGTTTCCATTTCAAGTACTGCTCTGATAACACGGTTTAGCATTAGTGCTGGGAAGGAGACTGTTCTACCTAGCTCATCCCAGACAAATCCTTCCCATCGTATCCCTTAGTGGTTGTCCTGAGCCCTAAAGAAAGCTGATTGTCCTCTCATGAACATGTTTTCCTTTCCTTGGAAGTTTTGTCACATAGGACTGCCTGAAACATCTTGTTTAGAAATGGTGTTTTTCGTGGTGGTCTGAGGCTGTCTCAGCCTGCAGTTATTTCCTCCCCGTGATAGCAGCTGTCTATTTCCTGATTTACAGAGCACTTACCACAATTCATGATTGAGGGGTGCAGAGAAGCAAGGTGTTATTATTAGCTATTGCCTTGAAAAGCTTCTGCTTTATGTCCTGACCACTTCACAAATCCAGAGAAGTGACTTCATTCCCAAGATGCAAAAATGATGTATTTTTTTTAAGGCGCAAGAGCAGAGACAGGCTTTCTTTCATCCAAACACATAACAGCATAAATAAGAGCAAGGCTCTCAAGTTCACTAAGAACAAAACAGACCATACCTCTAATTATGCAAATTAGAAACCTAACAAAGTATCCTTATTCTTATCTGTAAACAACAGGACTTTTTTCCTCATGTAAAGCAATGAGATAATGAGTTTAACATCAACTTCTCTCCAGCGCTACAGAGCTGCTGTACAGCAAACGTGGATGTCTGCAAGATCCTTTAAGCAGTACTCTGAATTCCTTGTTTCCCTGTCACTGCATGATACGGGGCTGCCCTGATCCACCTCCCAGAGCAACCAGGACTTTGCTTTGGGTCCTTCTTAAGCACCAGTTCTCCAGATGTGACAGGAGCAAAGCAGCCACTATGCCACTTAGGAGCTCTTGGATATGAATGATGATTAAATCTCAACTTTCATTGCAAGTAAATAAGCTAGAACATGGCTTAGCAGGAAAGTAAACAAGCTGTGCTCAGGTGGGCAACGTACCAGCTGATAGCAGGGAAGATGCTTCAGCAGGAATAGTGAGATCAACCAGTCCCACCTCACCTTCTCAGTGGGACCAAACCAAGCCCATGACTGTGTTTCAACAGGACAATTGGTTTCAAGTCTCACGCAGTCCAGGTTTTCCATCCTACATTCCTTTGTCTATGTTCATGCATTTCTACTGCCACAAAAAATAATTGCTGCGTAATATCGACTCTAGTCAAAAGCTCTGCACCATGGGGAGAATCCTGACCCATTGGCAGAACCAGCCCGAGGGAAGAATTTGGGACTTGCCCATGCCAGTCATGGCTATACACGCTCCCCCGAGTGCCCCACGCTTTTATAGTCCTCGGTATTCACTTGAAACAAATTAAAAAAGAGACTGAAGAAAGAGAACTTAAAGGCAGGCAATATGACTTGAAGTTTCTTCTAACATGCCACATATCTTGTTTCCAACCTGCGACTGGTTCTGGAGAAGAACAATCTTTTGTAGAAGTTCATTGGTCGTCTCGACTGTTAGAGTGGGCAAAGCACACTGCGTTGTTGCACTTGCTGGAAAAACGTTACACTGAAGAAGATAACTTATATGCAGGAAAGAGCAGACACCAAAGGAGCACGTTTGGACACTTTCTCCTCCCACGTCCTGGCCTTTGTGCAAAAGGGGTCTCTTTGGCCTAAACCCATGCTTTGGCATGGGAATCTTGTCCCAGTTTTTTATCATTCAGTACATGAAAAGTGATGTGAAAAAATTAGACAAGAGATAAAAATGCAAAGTATTCTTCGGTATAGCATGTTTTTATGTAAGCTAGCTCTCAGCTGAAAATAATTACCTGATTAACCTCTATCTATGCACACTACTGTCTTTAGAAACTGCTTCTTTCCACTTCACAAGTCATGTCACAAGGAAGCATATACTAAACATTCGTTGCATTGCCACCCTGAATTAGACCTGCGCTGTCTCCCTTTCTGTAGAAGGAGGAGATGAAGCCAAGACGAATGAACAGTGAAGAGCAATCGTAGGAAAAGAATCTAGATTTCAGATGGAAAACTCCAGTTCTTGTCTCTAAACAGTTGATAATGCTGTTGCTTACATGAACGTTTAAAATATTTATTCTGTGCACCTAGGAGAGATTTACCCTGACAAGTTTGCACAAATATGAAATTGCTGCCAATGCTATCCAAACAATATCTACTCTTAGAGTAGATGACTGACAGACCGTTACCTACTATTTATGCATGAGGTGAAGGCTTCTGTGAACAGTTAACTGCTGCAGCACATAAACAATCCTCATCTGAGAGTTAGATACATTAGTTTTGTGTTTTCTGTGAAGGTCATAATAAAGCGTCCGCTTAAAAGCTTTCATTTTGTACATAGCAACAGGCTGCTTACCATTCAGAATAAAAAAAAAAATCCTTGAGCTATATTTTGTTTATAGTGCAATGTGAATTCCTGGTGAATGGGAGGTGAAAAAAAAAAAAGCAGCCTTGGTAACAATCAAAATAGACAAGATGTCTCTCAGTCAGAATTATTGTTGGTCGTGTTCAAGAAGCGGCAGGGATCTTGGGCCTCTAAAGCCAAGGAGTGGATATTGTCCATGACACAGCTTAAACCAAGCAGCAGTGCTCAAAAATGTTATACACCAACGTGCCATGTACTGAAACTACTTAGCAGCTGAAAGAGGCAGGGACAAAGCTACTGCAATAGAAAGTTTGCACACATGGAGGTCTCTTGAGAGTAAAAGGACTCTTCAGCCTTGCACTCTTCCTGGAATGGACTTGAGAAGCACAGATGACTAAATCCTTGCTGCCTCTGGCTGCTGTGACATGTCACAACACTGAAACAAAACTTGTAGGTCTTGGGACTGAGTAGGAAATTTATTGCATAAATAAATCCATCAGTGCAGTCTTTTTGAAACACAAGTGAACCGTGGTAGCAAAGGTATTGGAAGTTAATCTTAAAACTTTTTGTGAGTGGTCCTTTGCATGTGAATGGTTGTGATCCAATGTACCAATATTCTGGTGCAGTCATCTGAGGTGGGTTAGAGGTAGATGGACAGAGATGAATAGAAGGAGACTTGGCACGTCAACACTGCAGTAAGGTGCCTACACAGTGATGAGCTGCTCAATGAAACAAGCTGCAAACACAACTGGGGAAATGCTTAGGCAAACTAGCATTTTGCTGCTGTCTCTTTGGGCTTGACTTGCCCAAACATGCTCAACCATAGCATTGCCAACCTCTCTGAAATGCCCCAGGGCAAGACCCACACCAGAGGAGCTTGGGTCCTCCCTGTACGCTGTGTCACATCTTCTAGCCTCATGAGGAAGTCTCAGCTATCCCACAGCATTTCAAATGGAATTAATTGTCTGTGTTCAGGTAGCTGACTCATGCCCTCTACATCTGCCAATACTGTGGCATGACATTTGTCATTAAAAAAAAAATTGGACTCAACTCACGCATGCTCCAGTATTTGCAGTGTTAGGAAATCCAATGGGAATTTTTAAACGGTTGCATATAGAAAGAATATAAATCTAATTAGAACAATGTATTTTCAAAATAATTGCTTCTAAGAGGTGAGAACATGACTTTCAGAATGTATACATGTATGTATGTATGTATATGAATAATACACTGAATTGGCTTATACAAACTTTTGTTACCTGACAACACAGTTATGCCTCAAGGAAAGATTTCTAACGTCAGCCAATCAACAATGGAAAGAGCAGAGCCTTCCTTCCTCCAGCCTCTTAACCCTGTTCCCAAATACCCTCCCCATGACAGCCGTCTCCCTCTTGCCTGGTGGAGGCATTTGCGCGCACCAATAACCTGGTTGCATAAGACAAACTCCTGCACATGCCGGCAGGTTCACTGACTGCAGACTCACAAGAGGAGAAGGGCTCAATGCCTGCCAGGTCAAAAGACCCCAGCAGGTCTTTTGGACTCATTTGTGTCTTCTCTGCCCAGCTACCAAGCTTTCTTGTGTACTGTTGAGGAACATGTCTTTGAGCTATGGATTGAAACTGGCCAATAAGTTTAAAAAATACTCAAGGCTTGAAAAAGGAAGCTGTAAGGAAGACATGAGAGATGCTATGATCACATCCATCTCTTGTCCATAGTACATCCAGAGTAAAAGTAGGCTCACATACTTCTGTAGTGGTGGGAGACCACCACAGAGGCCATAACTTACAGCAGCTCATCTACGACGTATGAAAGAGCATCAGAACATTGACCTAGGCTGACACTGCCCAGCCTCATCTGCAAGGCAGAGATGCAGCACAAATACTCTGTTTTCATGGCTCTGGTGGCACTTGTTGAAAATGTTGTGTCTTCCTTAAAGGCAATTCTATCCTCAGTTCATTTATAATCCCATTTATTTCAGGAGGATCGCTTCCAGTCATAAAACTGTAAACTCCAACACAGTATGAACTCTTACCTAAGTATCAGTTTCTTCATAAGTGTAACATGGACCAAAGCTGAAGTCAGTTATAGTACTTGTCTTGGGATAGTAAAAATGGAGTCAGGCAACAAAAAGTGCACTTTTCCATGCAGCTTAAGTATGTCAATAACTTTCTTTGCAATAGCCTGTAAACCTCTAGTGTGAGCACTCACCATCACATACACTGTTTAGCTCTTAACCTGTGACAAGACCACCTTGGCACTGGTGCAGGACCAGTATTTGTTCTTGCAAATAATTCATCTCCTCTCCCTCTTTGGAACATTATAAACTCTTCTGACACTCCTGCCTCACATTGCCAGCAAAGAAAAGGTTATATCGCCTTGGGTCCTTTAATAAGCAATCATTTCCTCACTTGCAAACCCAGTATAAATACAATGCATAAATCTTTTATCAGGATATGTGGTCTTAACTGGGGAAAACGTTATCTCCTACATGGAATGCATTACACATAAAGCCAGTGTAAATCTCCTACGGGAAAGATGGGGTTTTAGCAAACTTGTGGATTTGCATTACACATCACTACCACAGCCACCACCTCCTCTCCTCCAAGACCGTGGCTGTGTCCAAGCTTAGCGAAGTGCCCACCTGCCCACCGCTAAACAGAAAGCTCTGCAGGAGCAGCGTTCCCTGTCTGCTAATGCACAATATTGGTGTGCTCAGTCAACTTCAAAGTTTCTTTGCTCCTTTCTCACTGCAATACTGTGCTTCCCCTTGTCTAGCCAATTCCCTCTGTAACAGTGGGCAACTACATTTGCATGTTAACAGACAGTGAGGTCTGTTATAGGAAGCTGGTGAGGTTTTCAATGCAGTAACAATTTTTTTTTTAAAAAAAATCTGCTTTCAGTAAGTGCTTGACAAACCAGCCGTCTATGATGCAAAAAGATAATGGGACAGGAAATGAAAGGGAAATATCTTTAAATGCTTAATAGCGATCACAGAGATCTGTGAAGAAAACTAAGGGAAACTGATGTACAGCAATGGGCCACTTGCTATCAACTTGCCTCAAAACTTAGTGGATCTAAAACTGAGAAATCAAGCGAGGTCGAGACTTGAAAATATAATTTCAGATATTCCTTTATTCCAATACCATGATGATAAGCAAAGTATTAAAGGATTACTGTGTAAAGGTGGAGGAAGAGTCAAAATGCCTCTCCTTATCATTCTCTCACCTACGTTTCAAAAATACAGAAGGAAGAAATTATTAAATATGTAAGTTAAAAACAAAGCTATACAGACATTGCTAGCTGAGTTTTTGTGAAACACAAGGGAAATAACAAAGCAATTTCTAACCTAGAATCTAAATCGACTCTTGCTAAAGTCCCTGGGAAGCTTTTTAAGGTGCCCTGAAGATTAAACTTTTAGAATTGAGGATCTGCTAAGAAACTGCAGATAGCAGTAAACTCACCCTGGCAAGAGGGAAACACACGCGTGGTCCAGCATTTTCTGATCTGCAGGGAAAAGATCGTTGCAGCCCAACAGCTTGTTTACGGTGTGATGGGTCTCATCAGTCCTGCATCTGATTATGAGGCATGTGGACAGGTCTTTACAGAAACTGGGGGAGAGAAGAGACTACAGAAGACACTTGGCCTAAAGAATAGCACAATGAAGGAAAGCATTGCAACATTTTTGCATTAAAGGATTGGGAATACAAAATCCAGAGCACTCTTGTAGCCTCCACTGAAATGCCTGCAGTTGGTTACTGGAGGGAGAACGGATTAGTTGCAAGGTGCATAGAGGAAAGTTTAAATATAGGATTAAGGGTGTTTTTAATTGTTTGTTGAACACCCTCAACCCTTATCAGGAGGAGGCAAAATTACAGGCAATGATAGATGAGATGGTTGTAGCACATACCTGCTGAGAAACAAGTGGGGGATATGAGGAAGAGACTACAAAGCCTGTTAGAACTGTTATAAAGGGGAGTAAAGCTATGTTCCGAGGAAATCAGGCAGCGATGGTAGAGAGGATGTTATGATGAAAAGGTGCCTTGGAGAGATCCACAGGGGAATTAAGACACTCCGGTATGAAACTCTGTGGGAACGGATTACATCTGAGTGCCATGCACGCAGCCGCACACATGCTGTCTCCACGCTGCACATCACTTGGGGAAACAGGTGGAGATTTTTTTCCTACTGCTGGGGACAGAGGGGTAAGGAAAGATACAGCTTCTCAGCCTGATGGCTTGTGGGACATAACACAGTGTCAGACTAAATGTATCATTGGCCACAGGCTTGATCTTACTTTTAAGACTTAATTACTTCTCAAAAAATAAGTGTCAAAGGCTTACACAGCTTTAGTTTGCAAATTTAATTAAAGGATTAGCAAAGTTTTCTTTTCCTCTGTGGAAGCTATTAAGAGTAGAAAACTTGCAGAGAAGATCAGGTCATTTAATATAACTACTTATTGCATTAACATAGTCCTTGCCTAGTAAAGTACTGCAAATACAGCACAGTATTTCACTTTATACAGAAATACTTTCACAGTGAGCCACAATGAAATGAGATTAACTTGAAGTGTGCATAAAACATAACCAAGAAGAACATAAACACCACAGATACCAACCAGCTGGGAAGAGGGTGGTCTCACTGGACACCATGCTGCTTGCAACGTGACAGTCCTGGACTGCACAGGAAGGCCAGCTCAGTGTACCTTGGTGTTGTGGGCTTAGCATTATTAAAACTTACTCAGTTTGAGATCAGTTTTGAAAAAATTCCAAATTTCAAGTCTTGCCATTCCCTGGTGATGCACTTTTTGGGTAGGCTGACTTAAACCAAGACAAAGATGCTGTTTCAAGGTCTTCTCCTTAAGTATCCCCCCCACTCCCCTCTTTGATTGCTCTCACTGAAGCACTTGTTTTTCCAGTGACTGCGAACAAGATGTTTTAGGCACACAGGGGGGCTGACAAGCTGCCTAAGTTAGCACATTCAAGCAGAGATCTAAGGAACAATCTTTAGCCTTCTCATTGCAAAACAAATATTTGCCCTGTGTATCCCATCTGCGGTTTTGTCCCCTGTGGTGGATCAACTCGGTCTAACCAGAGAATAGACCTCTCCTCTCTCCCTTCCTCCCCCGCAGTGGGAAACTCAGCTGACTAAACAACCCAACCCCCCGAGGGTGCAAGCCTGGTCCCTCTGCCCCACTGCATCCCACAGGCTGCATCCCGCAGGCTCACCGTGCTGATGTCCAGGGAGGGACAGCGATGTCCCCCCGGCTCTCCCTCTCCTCCTGTGAGTGATGTGGTCCAGCCGGAGGACCAGAGCCCTGGGGGAGGTTGAGGGAGATGGTCCTGCACAGCCATGTAGAGGCAACCACCAGTCCACCACCCTGACAAACCTTCCAGCAAAAGGAGGTCCCGCATGATAAGTTCAGTGGTGCTTGCCTCTAGTGATTAGCATCATGGCATTGTGATTTTTTTCCCCTCTTCCAAATGAGAACTATAAATATGTGCTCATACAATACATGAGATATTCTGAAATGCTCTAAGATGATAGTCAATTTCTAGTGCTTTATGCAGAGAGGAATATGCAAAGAGAAATATTTCAATATGTAGGCAGAAGGAAAAGCTCAGTACTTGATTGAAACTTTTATTTTGTGTTACATAAGAGTGAGATAATTGTACCTAGTAATCTTCCCAGTATTCAGGACACTGAGTTTTCAGTCACCCTAAATATTTGAATTATTTTAAGTAAAAAGCAACATTGATTTCTACTTCCTTATTGCAGATTGTGTGCTTAAAATTAGCTGTGTATTGTGTTTTCTGATACCTTCTTTTCCAGGAATCCCCCTTTTTCTTACAGCATATTGTACAGTCATAAAAACTGACTGCTTAAAAAAAAAAGGAGGAAAAAAAGGTTAAAAATCCATGAAAATTGTAAGTATTTTTCATTATTATTACTAGGTGCAGCTACCAGTATTTTAAATAAAAATCACCTTATATTAAAAGTATTTTTTAAAGTTTTAATACTTGCAAGCAAACATTTGGAGGGCAGTCACAATGTTTTTACAGATTCCTTGCAAGTTCAAGAGAACATAAACATTTTAAAACTATGCTTCTTAATGAAAATTATTTTACATTTAAGTAGTGAAAAGACTGCCTAATTTCTGTATTTCAGGGCTAAACTTTGTTCTCTGCTGACGCTGTGCGGGGCTGAGGATGGCGCAGGAATTCTTTCTCTCTCCTGAGCGATGAAAACACCAGTTGTGCGTGGAGAAGGGCCATCAAACTTACCTCCCTGCCCTCCCTCACAGTGCAGCGAGCAAGTGAGGTGACAAACTGGACTCACGTGCTTGCTAGTAATTACCAACTGATGAAAGGCTACCGTTGAAAAAAGCAGCACTGCTTCCTGCCCTAGACTTAAGTTCATCCTCCACACGCTTTGGTTGCAATGACATGAACTCCATGACCAGGCACCACCTCCACCTCCCTATGACTACTTTGGGCAAGATGCTCTTGGTCACACCTCTGAAGGAAAGATACTGTACGCAGACTGAGTGCTGGACATCCACGGCAACAGCGCAAGGGCTCACTGCAGAATTTAGCAAACTCAGGCAAACTCTCTTACCCTTACATGCTATACCTGCTGGCTAGTAAGGCTGTAGCCAAGGTATCAACCTCGCGCCTGCTCGCTCTTTAACAAATCCTGATACCACGTGGGAGGAAACCATCCTGTTTCCTAATGCCATCGTTCTTAGAAAAGCTAATTTTTCTTACATTTCTATACCTGGCTTTATCTTGTTCACACTTTATTTCCCCTGAACAGTATTAGGTACTGTACTGCTTTTCTCTACAGCTCACTTACGACTTAAACCAGTTTAGTCTCAAACAAATAAACCGTTTCAGAGTTAACAGCACGGCCTGAAAGGATTCACATCTTACAAAACAAGACGACTGTTTCAGAAATTGTTTTTTAAGATTTTTAAGAAATTACAAAAACATCCTTTGCCTTCTACTTGTCACTATGGCTAGGCAAGGAGAAAAATCTATAATGTAATTAAGGAAGTCATGGAGCTTGTGCATCTGTAGCTGAGGATGAAGGAACTGATCTACCATTTCAAGCAAGGGGAGGATTTCCACACTGAATGTTTTTAGTCATGTGCAACAATAAATGTAGCATTGTTAAGGTAGGCTGAGTTCTGTAATTTTGGCAAGAGTATTTTTAGTACAGGACTCTACCAACCTGGGCAAATCCAGGGCTTCCCATACAGAGAGCTACAAAACAAGAACAGTCAACAGCACAGCCCAGAAAGCCAACCCCATCCTGGGCTGCATCAAAAGCAGTGTGGCCAGCAAGTCGAGGGAGGTGATTCTCCCCCTCTACTCTGC
>RSEF01000031.1:57237966-57312504 GCA_003993805.1 Himantopus leucocephalus
AAAGAAAAAAAAAAAAAAAAAAAAAAAAGAAAACACGAGTGCATCTTCTCTGTCTCTTAGAAGGACTCCTGCTATGACAGACACAGAAGTCCCAAATTACCACAGCAAAAGAAATGAAAAAATAAAAAAAAACTTCCTACAAAATTAATGTTTTCCAGCAAGTCTTTGCTTCTTTATATCCCTCTTGCACTCTGTGCTACCAAAGGCCAAGGAATGTCTGTCTGGTTGCCTGTCTAGACTACGCCTAATCTCATGCTCTGCAAACGCACCCAAGTGAGCTCTGAACTCGGTCACATTCCAGAGCGATCGCCCTCACATGGTGCTCACTCTGCTAACGAGCGTGGCTGCTCCACGTCAGCAGAACAAGGTCTAGATAAATCTGCACTGTACTACGTGGTTCATTACAAATGTATCCTTAAAACCAGCAGTAAACACATCTCACAACACTATGCATCTCCTCACATTCTCAAGTATGTTGAGTACATTCTCAAACAGTCATAACTTTTTGCATATCTGCTAGGAATTATTATAATCAGCAGTGACTAAAACAGTAGCTTTAATAATTAGCTTGCATACCTAGGAGAAACCTTATCAGGATAGAAAGATAACCTCCATTGTTGAACTGAGCAGGGCTAAAATCAAAAGTCATTTCCGACATGATCACAGACATTAAAGAAAAGCCTGCTGTAATTGCTTTGCATTTGATAGTGTGAGCAGGCCAGTAATACTGTGTCCATTTCCCCATTCTTAATTGTATTTCTTCATTTTTTTCAGACTGAATCCAGGTGTTTTTTTCTTGTCAGAGCATAGTCTGAATGCTCCCTTGAGGGCAAAGAGAGTCTCACTAAAAGCACATTTAGCACATACAGGAATTTAGTAATGGCTCATTTATTCTCTTTGAAGACTATGGTCAGAGGTCCTTAGATCCAATGCACTGCATCTATGTGCATTAATGATGGAGAATTAACATTCACTGTGCTTCACAATGTGTGGCATAGATAAACACACATGTGTAACCACACCTTGAAAGACTAGTTTTCTTGTTCAGCTCTTCCAGTTTAGATAAATATACTGCACACTCTGGAAGGAGATGCTCATATTGATCACTGCTATTTGAGTAGCAGATAAACTATTTGTTCAAATGATGCTTTGTCATCTGAAGAGCCTGGAAAAAAGTCTTTGGTGAAGGTTAGCAATTGTTTATCACAGCTAAAAAAATGACACCCTTTTCTGCACAAAGTTCTTTATAATGGAAAGGCTAATTCAATCATCTGCAATAACATTATTTCATATTCATCTGACATGTATTATTTGGCAAAAAAAAAAGCCTCATTTACTGAAAAAATTAGAAAGGTTCAGTTGTCTCAAAGATAACAAAACCTCATTTTATTCTTTTCCTTATAGCAAAATCAAGATGATATTTTATTTCACTTCTTGCACTTAATAAAATATTTTTTTAAATACAACAAACTATTTGCCAAGATTTAAGTATGCGAACAACGCTGTCCATTTTCATAGCAAGGTACTTCACCTAGTTATATTTATAAAGGAAAACCAATTTGGATATCACATTCCCATTTGAAATTTGGGCTTGATAACTGCAAATAAAAAAAAAATTTAAAAACATATCTGTTTTTCCCAGTTTTAGTGTGCATTTGACAGAGCACTGGGTATGCCAGTTGCATAGTTTGAATTGCCTGTTTCACCTCATCTTAACAACACTCCAACATTATTTAGAGTATTTCTTCAGACCCTGCAAGAGAGGGCCAAGATCAGGAGAAAAGCTGAAAAAGAAGGAGGCAGCCATGAGAATGGAGAAGAGGAAAAACAAAACACAACCAATGCATGTTTTGTGCTGCTGCTCCAAAAACTACTTGTTGCACCATCATCAATCTCATCAGTAGGAACAAAACTCTCCTATCCAGTCCCATAACATACACTTGCTTAAATTCATTGTGCACAAAAAATTTAGGGGGTGCTCTACAAACCCAGTGAATTTTAATGCATTAATACTAGAACAAAAAAAGTCTCTTTATGGTATTCATTCTTACCGATCACACAGCAGTATTAGCATAGTCAAGACTCAGTTACATTTTCCCAATGCAGAGAAATATTTCTTTAGAAATTGAGATACAATAAAGTTAAAAGACATTATTTTATTTATAAAAGATTTACCTAATAATTTAGCAACGTAATTTTGCACGTTTTCAAAACATACTATAAACTAAATCCAATGCCAGTAGACTTTTTGCAAATAAGGAAAAGGATGGAAACCACTCCAGGGAAGGAATGCAGAGTGAGAAAGTGACACGCAATCAGGAAGTGGATGTGGGGCATCATATCACAATGCAGCATCTCTTATCTCTCAAAAGGCAGAAAATTCCACCTAATGCACCTAGAACTACACCCTGATAGAGTCTATTAGTCTCCAGACCTATATTTTGCATCTCCAATATTTTCCATCTTTAAACATGATTTGAGGATTAAAAACTGTCTTTTCTTTCATCTTCAGGTTCACACGTACTTTTCCATTTTTGTAGTTCCTGAGAATCATTTATCTTCCATACTTCAGCAAAGGACTTAAGCTTCTTTCTGAAGAGGGGGGAAAAAAAGAAAAATCAATCAAAATACGTACACAGTTTTAAATTAAGTACCTCAAACCTTAAAAGCCCTACAGTCATCTGCAAAATTTTATAAATAGTCAAAAATAGCAGTTTGCATAGGCCAAAACGTTATGTGACTTTTAAACAATCAGTTAACATTTTCAAATATATGTATTCCAGCTCTAGAACAGTCAACAATTTAATTTTATAACTCACTTAGAGTACCAGAAGCATTGACAAGATGAAATAGAACACCAAGCAAAAGTAAATTATTAAAGGAAATAAATAGTTTTGTAGTTTACACTGTTTAATTTTCAGCATTCAGTTCATACAAATTTGTACTGGTAGAATCATAAAGAGATAATGCATTTTCAAAATAAATGAGTACACGCATCCTTCCTATTTTCTTTTCAATATTTTTTGATTTAAGAAGGACTCGTAAGAGCTGTGACAAATAACAAGACGACATTTAAAATGGGTTAACACACATTCCTGATGACAAAGATGTCAAGACTGGATGGAATTACCCAGTGGATTTTCTTAAATAATATGAAAGTGATTTAAAAAAAAATAAGACAAGGCAGCTGGCCTGTGGGTATTGTGACAGCACAAGTATACTGCTATGAATAGGTCTGAGTTTGATTCCCAAGATCATGATAATCTTTTATTTCCTACCACAGGTATACCATACGCCTTTTTAAAATTGTTAATGTCCCTTTTGGGCAGAAGGTATAGAAGAATACTTTGACATTTAGATCACATCATGGCGATAAGTGAAAATAAACAGGAATATACAAAAGAAAATATTTCTATAATGATGTACACTAGACAACTGGAAAAATTAAGAATTACATAATACAATAATTTATGCACTGTGAAATCAACAGACGCATTTGACTTTTTTTTTGTTTTTCACTGACTTGAGCTCCAGGTTTATATAGATGCATGAAGGTTCCCTCCAAAGTGCATGCAACAGGTTTACAACGAAGGAATAACATGGTACAGATCAAACCCGATGAATTAGCAGAGGTTGTGTGAGGAATGTCCCTTGTCCCTGACCCCCTACATAGCACTGTCTCTCATGAAAGGGGGAGGCAAAAGTGTGAAACTTCTGACGGGGTAGGCTGGTGTGGCAGGCAGGGCTGCAGTCTCAAGGACACTTTTACCAACTCCTGCCAGAATCAAGGGCCTCCTCACTCCCACTCTTTCCTTCTTCAGGTAGTAACGCCTGTTCACATGTAACATCAGGAAATCAAACTTGTGTGACATCAACTGGAGAAAGAATGACTTTTCAGCTGGATCACACTCCTGACCTGGCCTGTTTTGTGGTCGTGCAAAAACCAGCCCTGTCACCATGGAGGAAAAGTCAGGGAGCACCTGCTCCAGCAGCAGCCTGCAGGAGATGGGCTTGGGAAGCCTGCAGCAGCCATCCCTCCCAGGTACATGCGCTAGTGTAGCTCAGGTAGCAGCAGCCTGCAGTGCAGCATGCCATTCCGGGGCTTCCAGCCTTAGTGGTAAGTCAGGATGAACGACTCATCACAGCTTTAGAATAAGTATTTGTTCTTTTTCAGTTTAAGAATACAAGAAAATTACATACCAAAAGCTAAAATACAGATGGTAGCTTACATATTCAAAAGCTGATAAATGGGACACAATTAAGTCCCATAATTAAGATTGCCCAGTCAGCCCTCACTCTACCCCTCTATGGGCACTGTCAATCAGTCTTCTAACAAGATCATCACATACTATTTTTACTTCTCATAGGTTTTGTATGCAATTAACTCTCTTTTTGGCAATAGAGACATGCTAGAACTCTATTAGTGCCCTGTCCAAGTAGTATGTTAGCATGATTTTCATAGAACAAAGGAAAACAAACCAAAGGGACATACTATATTATTTCACATCTTATTTTTATTACACAGTAACTCTGGCCTTCCAGCTCATGCTGTCACCTTTCAGAACAACGATTTTTTCTTCATTTTAGAACCATCCTATAACAACAGAGTTAAGACATTACTAGTCATTTGTTGTTTTACCTTTGTCAAGGTTATTTCAATTAACATAAGCTACCACATTATTTTTCCCAAATACTGTCATGTATCTTAAAGAGAATGTTTTTATTTTGCTTTCTTAAAAGAGGATAAAAACTGGCATTAAGTGCTAAGCACTGTTAAGTTTCCAAAGAAATGCTTGCACCTATAAATAATCAGTAGTTTAAATTTTCTCATGTGAAATTATTCTGTCAGAATTAGTTACGGCCATTAGGCAACAAAGATCTTGATTTATTATATTCCTAAATGGCTATTTGAATTTTGCTGATAGGACTGCCACTGAAAATAACAACAACAAAAAAAATTCAGTGGAAATGAATATGAATACTAGCACATATTTCTATCTAAACTGTGCACATAATGTTACAGGTTTTATAAAGATGGTGCTATCTGATATACATGGGAATTTTCATAACTGGTCTAATATATAAGGTACATATGCCCCCAAATGAAAACTGGTTATCAGAAAAATATTAAAATTCCCAGACTTTCAGTAAAATTTTTTGGGTTTGGGGGGCAATCAAAATACATTATAAATATTTATTTTTAAGTTAAACCAGAAGAATAATATCTGCATTCCCTTCTATAGTATGTAAATACAATTTCAAGTTCCAAAGTGAATAACATACTTTCTAAATTAAATCTATTAATATTTTCACTATCACTGGTGAGAACAGAAGTAGGTATTAGAAGACTGTTATCTTTCAAATTCTTCTTCCTGAAAACAGTGAAAATACATACGTGAAAGAATAAATTTGCTAGTATTTGCCATAAGAAAATAAAAAAGTTTATTCCTAATGTTAGCTCAATGTGCATTCAGTTTTTTCCAACCTTGTTTCAGAGGGCAGCAATTAACCTTTGACATAATAGCTAACTATAAAATCTATAGCTTCGATTGAAATGGACAGCACAATTTCCTAAATTTTTTTTTCAAAGTTTTGTTTCACTGTCTCTTCCCTGAAGGGTATGAGGATATCTGAAGTAGCTCTTACTGTTGTTTTTATTGCACATTGTGTGAAATGCTTTTCAATTCATAGCTGAAGTTTCATTAGGAAAAGAAAAAAAAAAATCACAATTTTTCTGACCTTTTCATATTCACTATTGTCTCCAGCTCCTTTGATTTGTGAGCTGCCTTCTTCAAGACTTCTTCAGGAATATCTGCCAGTTTGGCAACATTTAGCCCATAACTCCTTGCAGAGACTCCTTTAGTTATTTGATAAAGAAAAGTGATAAATTCAGGATTCTCTTCATCTTCAGACCCTAAAAAAATGAAAAACAAAATCAAAACCTCTTCTATCATGTTAATAAAATGTAGTAGACCAAAGACTGAAGTGGCAAAGACTGTGGTCTCATTATCATTCATGCTTTCTGTATTATTTATTCCATTGAAGAAATACGAAAGAAAAACATTTCCTTAAGACCATACATTTTACCTACCCATTTTGAGACTGAAAAAAAATCTTTAATATACTTTCATCTGCTGTCTTATTAAACAGACCTGTTTGCGTGTGTGTGTGTAAAACTTAGAATCTTTGTACATCAAATTGATTAGTTATGCTGTAACTGAGATATTTCATCTCACGTCTGGTAAGCAATGACAGAATAATGGAAGTGTCAGTAACCCTGCAGTCAAGAAGTTCGTAACTACAGCACAACAAAAAGTTTGCTGCCTACTAGGAGGCTAGGAGCTATAGAAAATGCTTAGGAAAAAACAAAGGTGAGGATGGTGGATCTTCTGCTAGGAATTCTTTCTACTCCATGACAATAAGATGGAAGCATAAGACCCATCATTATAAATCCGATGACTCCTTCCTTTTCCTCTTTAGACATCCTTGTTGTATCTCTGCACAATCCAGGCCTTGTGTAAAGAACAGAAAAACTACGGCATCATTCACTACCATTCATTCTTCTGTCTTAAAAATGCAGGTTTTTGGAAACAATGGAGATTTCCATAAATGCTGATGACTCAAGCTGATTTGATCTGAGTGATCCAAGTCAAAGACTGGAAAAAAAACATGCCATAAAATTCACCTTAAATAAAACCGTTAAAATGTTAAGACAAAAGGAGCTCAAGATACAGGCAGAGTAAAAAACGGATGTGTTGTTGCTCGCAAGCTGTGGTACTACACCTATTGTGCTTCCGCTAGCACAACAGTGAAGACTACATATGGCCTGAAGGTTAAGGTCAACTAACATAGAAAGTAGAAATGCTGAAGCAGAACAGTGAAACACAAAGTATAAGGTTTCGTGGACACGATAGTTAAGGAATAGTAAGTATTGAATGTTGATAACATCTCAGTTGTCTGAGAGTATCAGAGATCAACAGTTCAATTAATGAACTTTGTGAGAAAAGGACATGCTGATGCTCAGGAGAGTGATGCTCTTAACTGGGAACATCAGCGTGGCTAGGTAGTGCTCACCTAAACGGAACATTACTTTGAACTACTTGTGATCAAAGTTAACATGTATTTCAGGGATCCCTGCTTCTAATATTAAACATAATACAAAAGCCGAAGTCTCCCCCCAGCCAAACCCTAAATTTTTAAACTAACTCTCCGAAAATCATTTTAAAAGTGGCAGATTATATATAAAAACACATTATGTGGTAGCGAATACTAAAGTGCCCTGTCCCAATTAGTTTACAATGTAAGCAGATAACACAAAATGAAGAATAAATAAGGAGAAGGTTAATGGCAAATACAGTGTCAAGTCTTAAAAAAATTCTAGGAATGATTTAGGGAACAGGCCATTACTAGGCAAAGTAGGAAAACCAGAATAACAGCAGAATTGTCAAGCACCTGATTAAACCTGATATGTCAAAAAAAAAAAAATCAAAGCAGTTTGTATGGAAGGAATTCCTACTTCACAAATCTGTTGTAAGTTTGGAAGCCATGTGAATAAGACAGATTAAGTGGATAAACTCTATGTGGATTTTCAAAAGGCTTCTGACAAGAGTCCTGTATCAAGTGCTATTCTGACAATTAAGCAGACATAATCTAAAAGGAAGGCCTTTGCATTTGTAAATAATTGGTTAAAAGATAGGCAACCAACAGTAACAGTCAGTTCCCACCATAAAGGGTGATCACCACAGCAGTTAGACAGAGCTGCTCAACACACTCAGTATCAAACAAGAAAAAGGGCTAAGCAGTAAGCTGACAAACTTTACTGAAAATACTAATTCAGAGCAACAGTGACAAGAAGAAATGCTGTAACTCTTCTGCCTGGCAAGAACAGAATTGAATGGGATTATGATAAGCAATCTACAAAATTAGGCATGGCATACAGAGGATGAACAAAGATTATTCCTCTGCCTCTTCTAATTCAAGAACTGGGACCATCATGTGAAGCTACATGTTGTTTCAAAAGAGTTTCTAAACAAATGAGGAGGTGGTTCTTCACACAATGCAGTGTTAAATTTTGGAGCTGCTTGACACAGTAGGATAAAGATGCTAAAAGTACACATGGATACACAAGGAAGCTAGACAACCTTGTTAAAAAAGAAATCTATTGAAGATACTAAAAAACAGAAAATACATCTAGCTCTTGAAGTCCCCTGAATAGCAAATGTTTGCAGACAGTGAGATCTTTTAGAGAAAGAGTTGCCATATGTTTGATCCCTAATCCCTCCTCCCTAATCCTTTGTATTCAGCTAGTGTGAGAAGCTGGGTGTTCTTTTATCTGACCTAGCTCAGTCATCCTTACATTAACTGTCAAAGAGAAATGGTTGTTTAATTTTCAACGTGTGTATAGGCTGATATTCTAGTGAGTTTGGATGTATCACTTTCACACTGAGGTTTAAATTACTGTAACAATTTTACAATTTCTGCCTATACCTACAGTGCCAGAATCTCAGACGGATTTATACCGTACCTTTTTGTTCAGCACTTTCTTCCTCATTCACCAAGAAAGCCATGTGGTAATTACCAACTTTTTCTGGATACACCTTCTCTAGCTCACAAACTGAGGGATAGTGAGTGACAAACAGTGTCAGTGACTCCACCTACAACAATGAAATAGACATATAAGAAGGTTTGGCTTTACTATTTTTTTTTTTTTAAAACACAGCAGCATAGCACTGATATCCTTTATCCATACCCTTTTGCTCTGAGTTTAGACGTGCCACATTTCGACAAGGAAATACACACCATGTCAAAGTCAGGCTAACATAGAACAGGCTCCAAAAGCATTCACAAGCATGTGTCAGATTGAACACTTACATCTCTAATAAAATGTTCAAGTGTAGCATAAGCAATAGCAATTCCATCATGTGTGCTAGTTCCTCTTCCCAATTCATCCAAAATTACCAGTGATCTTGAAGTTGCTTTTCTTATTATCTCAGCAGTATCCGTTAGTTCTTCCATAAAGGTACTTCGACCTTTGTAAATATTGTCTGCTGCACCCATTCTGCATTGGGATACGAAACAGATCAATTTATTAAGGTCAAATAAATGCCAGATAACGCTGAAAAAAAAAAATCATGATAATGAAACCATTTTGTTATAAATCTCTTTTGTGCTGCTCCACGCAGAGCAGAAAAACACAGAACAAGCTCCTGCTTAGGAAAAAAAAGCAACAACCGCACATGGTGCAGATGTGAGGGTACTCTAAAAGGCTGAAAGGTCCACAGGGAACTACTCATGTACCATTAAATGAGGGCTTACATGCATTCTCCAAGAGAACAGGGTATACCAGCCCTATGGGCATCTGGGGGAGGTTAGGCTGTGGGGACAGCAGAAAGTTTTTCTGGGCCGTCAGAAATCTAGTCCCAAGGTAAATCCACAGACTGAAATCTCAGCATCCAGTGTCAACTACAGGAATCAAGGGGAAAAAGAGGAGGTGGACAAGGGCGTATTTCTTAGCATGCAATTCTTCCACCTTGACAAACAGTACAAGGCAGCCTGCTCTTCTGTTAAAGATGACCCTGGAATTCAGACCAGTCAGCTCACTAGAAGGATTCCAGCAAAGACAGCTGTGAAAATGAATTTTGCTTTTCTGGTTTAGTTCAACCATCTGATTTGTATGTTTTTTAAATGCTAACAACACCTGAAAGTATCAGGTATTAGAATTTCCATGTAGAGATAGAGTGGACACTCATATGACCAGGTTTTTGTGCATCCAAACAGATACAGCAGTTAGTTCCTTCAGGCAGTGACAAAATAACAATGATTTCCCCTAATTACACAGCTACACAATCTTCCTAGCATGCTTAAACATGATTTTAAGAGAAAGATTTCTCTGCTTATCCTTTTACACAACTGTCCTTCAACTTACTGGTCTCCATGCAGGTGAGCTTCTCTGCTCCACACACATACACATGCACACACCGACAAACTCCTTCACGTTTCATACAAGTCTTTTAGCACCATTTCAGATTCATTCAACCTTCAATCCTCAAATTCTATTTCAAATTATGAAATTGCAGTTGTCATCTCAGAAACCTGTTGGTAATCCAACCTGGTTCTCTCTTCTTCTGCAGGTTTCCTTACCTATTCAATTAATATTCTTTCTACCTGGAAGAAAGAACATTTTCTTTTTCTAGATATGCTTTTCAATTACATTAATCACATTACAACATCACTGCTGAGATAGGTTATCATTAGCAAGCTACTGAGTAGGGCTGTAAAAAAGGATTTGTTCACTCTCATCGGCCAATAATATTACATACAAACCTCACTGATTTAAGGAAAACTGACTCATAGGCTTAGCATATTACATTTTCAAATGTAACAGCTGGCCACAACAGTATTTAAAGCCAATCAAAACCTTTAAAGAGAATGCCAATAGAGCTTTTTTTGCTCTCAGCCTTTTGCTGCATCTCACTCTAATATAGTTGCTTCTGTTGCCTACAGAAGCACTAAGAAGATACTCATCATTTTATAAGGATCTCATGATTGTCAAGAGTAATTGATTACCAATACCAAAACCTAGCAGGTTGGACACAGTACACTTATGATTTCTGTATATTCTCTGGTTCCTACCCCAGAAATTTTGTATGGTGGCAGGCTTAACTTCACAATATGCAAATCTTCAATTATAAATGAACTAATTTTGGTTGGAGATGGGCATTATAACACAATGAGCAAACTGAGTGTTTTTATTTCATCGACTATGTGCTTACGTAGACACACAGTAGGTATACTCCCACATATTCCAGAAGAAAGGCGATTTTGCACATAAGCTAATTAAACTTTACATTAATTTCACTGAATTATATATTTAATTGAGGATATTGAGGCATTGTGAAATTAACATTTATTAAGCCATTTACTGTTGTAATACCTTTAAATACTGGGTTAAGAACTATGAACATATTACTGTATTTCTCACAGTGCCTCCAACACCCCACAGCCCCTTTCCCAGTTTGGTTCAGCCATCATGTACTACTGTAATATCAAACTACCCCCTTTATTGCAATATTGCACAGATCTACAGAGAATAATGTAAATTAGATCTATTTTTAACACTATTAACCACAAAAAAGTTCACCAGAACAACAAATACTTTTTATGTCCAAACAATCTCTGGCTCCATAATGGGCAACTTTAACCTTAGTTTCCAACCCCAGGATTATTAGTATTATTATTTTACCATTTTTATTTGGCTTTTCGTTACAGAGAGAGCATCTAACAGGCTGTCTGTTCTGCACCTATGATGATTACACTGAGAGTTCTCAGTTCTATTTTTCTCTTGGATTGCATCATTTCCACAGAGCTCTCAAAATCATTTAGTCATTTCGTATCTTATTTGCATTCACAAAAATAATTTTCAGAACTTCCTCACTAAATGCTCAACATACAAAAAGAAATGAGTATTATCTTTCTCTTGTTGTACAGCTGCAAAAGAAGCCTTTCTTTTCAGCATGTTAAAACATTCAAATCCGACTTGGGCTTATCTACAGATTAAAAAAAAAACCCCACGTGTATTTTTAAATGACATAAAAACTCTTAAATGTCATCCTTTGAGAATGGATAAAATTGTTCTTTCTGCCTCTGCCCTTAACATTAGAATAATCATACTTGTTTTTTAAACTTATGTGATAAGCAATATTATCCCAGAAACAAGTAAGAATAACTATTTTAATGTGGATGACTGCATTTATAAAACTAACAGTTAATATACAGCAATGTATTGCTCCTTAACTGTATGTTGTATTATTCCTGATACAATAAAGTTTTTGAGTCAAAACATCTATTGCTTAAACAATTATTTTTCTTCAAGTTTAAAACAGGTGTAATAAATCCCACTAAACTTCTACGAGATGCAGTTGCTTTGAATTTACATTTTAATGTAGCTAGCCTCCTAAATGTTTTTATACATCAAAACATTAAACTTTTTCCTATAATATTCAATAGAATCCCGATTACATAGTTAGCAGCTACTCTATAGATAACACCTTGGATGCTATCCCTATGAATTGTTAGGGTAAAAATCCAAAAAGAAACATACTTATCTTAGCCTTAATGCTCCCAGCACTTAAACCACTTTTTTTTTGTTTGCTTTTTTTTTTGTTTTTACGAATAGTCCTAATAAAGTCTCCCAGACTCACTTTCTCTGGAAAGCTGCCTACAATGCAATCAGATATTTTTCTAACTTTTATACGTACACAAAAATAACCATTTGATTTCATTTTAATGTTGCATTCACCACTACAGTAGATGACAATATAGTGAAATATGTGAAGAGGTATGAGTCGTCCCTGAGTGATACAGACATGTTATGCACTACCCACATTTTCNAATTAAAAAAAAAAAAAAAAAAGAATGCAGCACCCAGGAAAAAGGTTACAACAGAATAAGGCAGTCACAAAAGCAAAGCATTAGAGCAAGAGCAATGCCACTCAACTTCACCAGCTCTATTCCTTTATTTGTTAAAATACTAGCCGCTGGAAGTAGTGACACATTTAATACGAAAATTTCCATTTCTGCTATGGAATTTCTAATGTCTACATTCAGAAAGATTACTGCATTCTGCCCACAAGGAGCGTGCAGACATCCAATGTGAAGAGTGTCTCTTTAGTGCTGGCAAGAGATCCATCACTCCTCAGCAAATGCAATTTGGCTGGAAACCACTTGTTATAATGTCTCTTTGACAGCCAACCAAATTTCATAAAATTAAAAGCTCTTCATCTTATAACGTTCAACACATTTATTATGTAAAGAAAAAAAAAAAAGAGGAGGCATTATCTCTTGTCAGTGCTAGGTTTCAAATGGTAAAGATTCCTGTTTATAACCTCAGAAAAAAAAAAACAGGGAGGCAATGTTTTAATAAATTAAATTTTGGAGGATGTTACATGATATGCAGCAATACCTAGCTTTATGTAAACCAGCTAGCACTACATGTTTAACCTGTATGTGACCCCTTAGAGAAAAAGATACAGGTTTCCTTATTCTGCAGTAGCAGCATTCAAATGGATGGGGTTTTAACCTGCTCTCCTGAGTCAATACAGGCATGTGGTACTGCACTTTTCCAATGCATGTGCTCATCATCCTGGGATGGTATCCTATGATATTTTGTCCTCTGAGGTTCTATAAATATTGGGAACTTTTTAATGATACAAGCTATGATGCCACTCAGAAACCATTAGAATTAAATAGCATAACTTTTTTCCTTGCATCTCAAGAATTTTTAGGTAGTCAGTATCCATTTAAACTTGGTCTCAACAGGCATGAACCAATATTGCTAAACTTGCGGCCCTGACAGTCACCTCAGAGTCCAGTGCTTTCAAGATTTTGATCAGCTGATCCGAGGGCTTTCACAGCCATCCATGAAAAATTTGTATGGAAGGAAGAAATTTAAATTAATGCCACTGAGGTCTCCTTGGAGCTCCTCTCAGCATCCTGTTATTACTGCTCTCAAAAAAACAGCGTCCTGGAGAAGGGGATAGACTTGCAGACTTGATGACTAACAGTGGCATAAAACAATGGAATCACTCAAGGCATTGTCTTGGAGCAGAGCAGAGAGGCCCCCAGGGAATGGCAGCTGCCCTGTGCTTGCAGTCCACGGGTGAAACTGACAACATGCAGGTTAAAACACAAATTGCCCTAGTATGACAGAAGGCAGTGAAAAAAAAAGAATTTCCCAAGCAGACAAATGAATCTGAAATCCAGAAGCTTCTGGTTAAGGCTTTTGCCATGTTATCTTTCAAAAGAAGTTATCCAACATGCTGTTAGTTGGTTTGGTTATAAAATTAAGAGCACTGTGTGGACCCCAGGTATTTTATTATTCTTGGAGGCCAAGAGCTCCCAGTGGTAACAAAAAGCAACTACATAGCACTGAATGAATCCTAGTAAACAAGACTGCAAAACCATTCCCTAAAACCTTATTTTCATACAGTTGTCAACACCATGATGCTATTTATTAATTCCTACTTTATAAAATACTTAATGCTGAAAAAAACCCAAACTTAACTGAAATTTAAGATTTTTCACCTTGGTTTTAGAAACACGCACTTGACTTTAAAAGCTCATCCAAAATACCTACTAGAGAAATGAAACCTAGTGCTTGTTACAGAAGAATAAACCTAACTAGCACAGAATCTCTACACACTGCCTTTGCAGTCTTCAAGACAAGGCATTCAGGTTTCCAGCTATGGTTTGTCTTCCCAGGGATCAGAATTGAAGCCAAACTTCATCTCAGAATGTACTCACAGTCAAATTATTTATTCATCAAGAACAATTAACATTAAAAGAAAATTACTCCTTTCTCTGAGAATATCTTAAACGCAAGGTGTAGAACACTGCTCTCTCAACACCAAAAACAAAGACCTTCCTTCTGTGATTCAAAGAGAACATTGGGAAAAACACAAATAAAATAGATTCATAATGTGACTTTACAATTCCACTCGCTCTCTTTCACAAAAAACCCTTCAAAATGTCATTCCAAAGATCTCTGTATTTGAACAGGAGTTATTTAAATTAAAATAACTAGTTTACAGAAAGAAAGGATTAGATGGGGTCTTGCCTTACAGTTTATCCCTTTTCTTGCATGGGACCATTCTCTAAAACATGTTTTTGATCGACACTGTATAGTTAATATTTTTTTTTTAAACATCTTATAACAACTGCTTTGTACCCTTTTATTTTTTGCAGAAAACACCCTTCCCAGGTGAATTTTCATGTGATCTCTACTGAAAACAAATGGTCACAAAAGTGTGAGTGTTAACTGAAGATGATGTTTATGAGAACAGAAAAACTTGATGTTGATCCTGACATGAATGGAAGAACACACATGCAATTTCATTTCAACACCTAGGCAAATCTTCCCCCATTGATCTGGGTTATTGACTTTTTATTAGGCACTTAGCAAACAACACTTATTGAGACTTCACAGGTTAAAAATTAAAAGTAGTTTGCAAATTAGTCTGCCAAAAAAATGAAAAAAGGCATCCTAAATGGAGGATTGCCAGACTGACTATTGCACAACCTTGCATATTGTGGTCCCATGAACCCCAACACCTTTAACCAGAACAATCGTTCAGTTTTGCTCACAAAAGTGACTTGAATCTCTGTGTATTTAGAAACACTCAGACTGCTAATAAGAATTTCACAGTGGTTAGTATAAGCGCAGCCCAACTTAGATATTGTAACTTCTGGCTACTTTCCACATACAATGAAAATTTATCAAGCAATTCTTTAGAAGATAGCATCTACAAATTTATAACAGTTCACTGGCAAGAAACTAATGCTTCACACTCCCCCACAGAGTACTGGTAAATCATTTACTTCATTTCCATCAGGCTCTTACTGATTCAAACCAAAAACTGACAATAAGAAAAATAATTTACAGAAACTTCAATTACAGAATTTTAAAAAATAACTCTTATCCTAAGTATGACAAAAAGCACTGTCATCAGGAGAGCTATTATTTTTGCACTATTCATGGGCAACTTCCAAGAAGTAAATGTGTACAATGTTACATGGATGACAATGACAGGACATCAGAAGATGCTCATGATACTAACCTATTTACAGCCAACATGCACACACATGCTCAACTATTTCTACAACTGCTTATTTGCAAATTTTAAATGAAGAAATACCAATGGTATGTTACCCAATTTAGAAGAACAAAAGAACAGTTGTTGAAAAGCCTGATGAAATGCATTACACATTTAATGTAAAATACATTTTTATTTTATAAATGATTGTATACATACAATATAATCTCAGTCACTGAGAAATTAATGAAACTAGTAAAACCTAAGACTGTTAGGGATACATAGTTTACATCATCCTGGAAAGAAAAGGGAGTCCAAAGCAATTTTAATACTCGGTTTCATAGCATTTTTTATCTTTTTTTTTTTTCTTTTCCATATCACTAGGTAATTGAAATAGCCAGAAGTAGTAATCACTTAAATCCTCATTACCTTATAGACCTGGACAACAGAGGCATGCTGCACACACAAGCACCCATGTATATTAAAAAGAAACACATCTACCAGCATTAGCTTCAAAGATGTGAACTGCTTTTTTTTTTTTTTTTGCTGAAAGCCAGGGAAAGAAAAAGTCCATGGGTCGCAGTGAACATTCAATATTTTAAAAGCTTCATCTTGACTGACAGAACAGGTAGGAGTGAGTTCAGAAGACAAAATACTGGTCTAGTCAATGCAGTCACTGAGTGACAAGAAGTTAGCAATATCCTCTCATTCATAGTGCTTTATACGGCAACAGAAATTCAGTTGTTCTTCCAAAAGCTTATGTTACATTACCTAGTGAAAAACACCTGAGAAAGTCCTTTTCTGAAATTCAGCAATTATACCCTCAATAATATGAGAACTCCTTAAAAATACTTGTCACCTAGAGCAAATACATCACTTTTTGTTAAAATAATCCAGTAGATTTCTGGTTCTTTCTAAAATTTTCCATTGTATTTTAAAACTGGACTTGCTCAACTCTAAGTTCCAGTTTCTCCATCCCACATTACTCACAGCCCTATGGCAGCTGGCTGTCAGGCCGCAAGGGCCAAGCCCTCGGAGGAGCAGTGCATCTGGTATAAGAACAAGGACACAACAGCAATAGCTTAAATTCCATGTTCAAACATGCATAGGATTTCATACCTAATATATCAATGGATTGCCTTCCACGGGTCCATCAGCATTTACATTTATTCAAACACAGAACTAAGCGTTTCTTCTTCTTGCCCTCAGTGAGAAAGCTATGATCTGTTCCTGTACAGAGGTACCAAACTGAGCTTTCTATTGCAGCTTCTACTTCTGATGGAGAGATCTGCCAGCACAGGCAGTGCACACCAGAAGGCCAATACTAGATGGAGAAAATTATGAAGGCTCCATTAAGCAACTGAAGCTCCAAACACATGCTTTTAACACTGATTTCTCTGCAGGAAACCATTAACACTGTATAAATGTTGTTGACAGTCAAGAGAAAGAACAAATTAAGAGTACAATCATTTTGCTGAAGGATAAGTTATAAGCATAGATATTCAAATTAGGGTGTTTATTTGCAACCCATATTAGCCTGAAGAAGCTGAAAAAATGAAGATAAAGAACTAACCTACCCTAAAATATGCACAGGTTTACTCTTACTACTCTCGGATTCCAGCAAGGGAACTCAAGGTAATTAAGTTAATGTGCATATGTAGCTGAAGGATTGAGGCCAAGGGGGGATTAAAAAGCAGAAACTATAGCAACAGACTAGGGACAATAGCTGAAGCATTCAGCGCAAGTGAACTTTTCCCCTTTAAACCTGTGGACGCTACAGAAAATCCAATTCAAATTGTGACTAGGTTAAATGATAGTATGGAAGAGTTTTAGAAAGGTAAATACCACGATTCAATGTAAGAGTTTCAACTTTAATGTAAAAGAGCTGGTCAGCTTCACAGGCAAATTTTCTTTCTCCTTCCCCCCTACACATACTATTATGGGGAAAGCCTTTCAATCCCTTTCAGGAATACTGCAATATACAGTCAAAATTGTTTATAATTTTCAAGCTCAATTTAAACCCTTGCAAACAAAACAGTTGTTTGGATTTACAGATTTTATCAAATGCCATGTTTGTAAACCAAAGACTGTTTCATTAAATATATTATTACAGGTATATGAGATAAAAACCTAACACTGCAGACGCATGTTATTATGAAATGAACAGACATGAAGCTAAATTAGCTACACAGCTATGTGTATATATATACATAGCTATGCATATATGCATAGCACAGCTTAATTTATTTCTACAAAGCTACAGAACGCTGTCAGAAATAGTTACAGTTCAAATATACTGTGATATGTCCAAACCATAACTTTTCTAGAAAAGAGAACAGAACAGTTTTTAGTTTAACAACACTAACTACAACTTTTAGTTATTCTCTTCTTTTTCAAAAAGAACACCTCCACGTGATAGAAAATAGGTGCAATGAATTCAATATATCACCCTTTTTTTCCCCTGAAAGCTGGGAATAATTTACCCCAGAGGCGTAATTATATGACTGTAAGCATAACAAAAAGGCTTAAGTAATTTTCGTTATTCCTGCAGTAAACACAAATATAATTAAGCAAGAACAAAACAAAATAAATTACTCTGCCATAAAGAAGTAACATTTCTGAAAAGAACTTCTGGATTCTTGACAACTAACAAGTTCTGTTTGTCTGACTGTGGTTGCTTTCCAGAGCAATACAAACAACACTTGTTTAGCATACAAGTATATAAAACTCTCGTGTGGACTTGCCAGTCATTTCGGATTTCTTTGTATGAATGGTTCCTTACTTTCTGCAAAATACACAAATTAGTGTGTACAGCAAAACAAGTAAGCATCACTACATATATATAAAATAAACAAAGATGTGAAGGTACCTTTGCTTTTAAATTATCTGACGTTTATCTTTCAGAGTCTAACTGCAGAGGCAAATTGGGAGAATCTAGTTTTCATTCAAAGGAAAATATGAATTACTTAAATTTAACCATTTATTTTCAGGTGTAAAAACTAAAACAAAATCCAACAAGGCATCAACCACAGTTTTGGCCCAAAACCAGGAAACATACAGGCAAGTTGCTCTGCTGAGATAAGCTCCTGCACAGTTTCTATTCAGCACTCTGCCTCCTGGTGATTTCCGTATTACACAGGAAACCTGCAGACTGCCCTGCCAAACACTGCTGTTACCTCAAGACTACAATTTCATAGCCTAGATTTTTATGATAAAGGTTTGAAGAAGCTGACTAGTTGAATCTTCATGCCAGGTTTTGTGATTTAACTGATATTTCTAGGACAGACAGGAAGACTAATCTTCATAATCCTACCCTGTAAGCCTCAAAGAAATCAATAAAGCTTAATCAAGCAATAAATGGAAGGAAGGAATTTTTTAGTTTGGTAACTGGTGTTTTGAGTTAAGAACAACAAAGTTTACATGTGATATAAAAATGAGAGGCTATACGCAATTCTGGTAAAATATTGAATTTTGTCATAAAGGACAACTTATTATTGCTAAGTATGTACACGCACAAAACCTGTGCCAGTCCAGAAAAGAGAAAAAATAAATTATTATGTAATCTCTCATGTATAATTCCAAATATAGTATATTTTGCTTAAGATTTATTACAACAAAAAAATAATCAATGTAATCCACCTCAAGGGGTAAAAAGCAATACCATCATACTGTACTCATAGAAGAAGAGACTAACAATAAGATGGGACGGGCCCATTTAATACATAAAAGCTCCCCAAATCTTTCCTGCACACTAGTAATCATTTTAAAATGTCGTAAGCACGCTGCCCCCTCAGCAATCAACGTTCAATACACAGAGTAACTTTGGACAGAGGATGACCATTTCTCTATTGTTTAGTAAAATCACTATGTAGGAAGAGCCTTCTAATGAAGGACGCTTCTAAACCATTTTCAAGCCACTGAGTTCTTGGGCAGTCTTTTGCAAATACAGCTTAGGCATGAACCAAGCAATGCATAAGTAGCAAAGAATATAACAAGCTGCATTATGGTCACAAAGCGCTCTCTCTTCCAACCTTGGTTTGCCTATTGCTGTGCAAATAGCACCATTTCTGCAGTGAAGCTCTGAAATAATGGATATTGTTACTTACTCATTATTTTAAATACAAAATTTTTCCCCCTCTGTCCTGCTCCTGTCCAGCTCCCTTCTACTACTCAACTAGTAAAACCAGAATGAAATTAGTGCAATGTTATTTATTTGCCTCGTTACAAAAAACTGGGACTTTTTTGCCATCAGCAGTTAGATCAATGGAACATTCATTGCCATTAATATTTATGAGCACTATTTTGCTTTTATTCTTACGTGATTTACCTCAGATTTTAATTTATTGTGAAAAGCACCTGGAAAACATCTTCCACTCAATTTCCATTCCAGCAGAAACATTCTCTTTTTCCTGCTTCACATACCACTCCATTCTGTGCTGATTTTCTCAAGATTTCTTATAAAATGTACTCTTAACAAGCCTTGGAACATTTTAATCTGTTAAAGTAAATCGTGCTATTTTAAATCCCTTTCAAATTTTTATGATGGTGATATTCCAATGAAGCAAAGAAAAAATAAACACAAACATCCAAAATCAATTGCCCAAATGTTTGCAGGTGTTAACACAGTATTTGCTTTCCATCATGATTTTTGATAGTACTAAAATTTGTAATGATGCCGTAAATACGTACATTTTATCCAGTAAAAAAAATAATGTCTGTCTAGAGAGAAAATAGTGAGGTTTGTCTACTGGTTTCTTTCAGCTCAACACACTCTTGACAAAACAGTAATATGAGGTTGTCAGAATTAAATAGCTGTTAAAGTATTTAGGGACGCAACATTGAAAATATATGTATTGTAAGACCCGACCTTTTTGAAAGTAAATTCCACCATTTAGAGATCAAACAGACATATTGAATAAAACATACAGAAGAAGCATTATGGCAGGTTTCATGAAGAGCCTTTAAAGAAATGTGGATTAGTAAGAGCTGAGTCTTCTTGGGTTTTTTAGTTTACTTTGAAGAAATCCTTCACCCCTAAACCATCCTTCTAAGCTTTAACAGCATTTCTTTCCAGATTATCATCTCTTATCTTTTAGACCATGCCAAAAAAAGGTAAGCTTTAGGGACCTTAAAACAACTTTCGTTGTTCCTAAAGGTCCCTTTTATCAAATGTAAGAATTTGCTACACTGAGTTACAGTTCTACCTTTGCAATACCTTTGTTGGTGGAATAAATTCATACTTCTCCTACATGGGAGAGCAATATGCCAGTCAGAAGCTGAGCCTAGTTTGTTTTTCCACCTTGGCAGAGGAGGAGCTGTGCTCTGTTGTGCGCAGCAAGAGGACCTCACAGAAAAAAACATTATCTACACTCTGAGTTCTCTGCATCTCATGTTTGTGCTCTTCTGCTGATGCATCATGCCATTGACAATACACGAGACCTTTCTCACATAAGGAAAACAAAAAAACCCAAAAATAGTAGTGTACACCAATGGGAAAAGACCTCTCCCAGACACCCTGCAGAAGCAGAGATACTTGCAGTCCTTGCAGGGGTTATGTGAACAAGCCAAGGGCTCCATGCATTCTACATTTTTTCATAAGCCAACAGAGGTGCAGCCACAAACTTTCCCTTACTTTCTGACCAGTAAATTCTCTTTTAGGTGCCAAATACCAAGGCTAAGAAATAACACATCTGTAGTACCTCATACAAGGAATGTCACTTTGGGATATGCAAATGCCCTTTCCTCTTTATCTTCATGGATCCAATTGCATGTGACTGACACAGGTCTTTCTGCTCACAGAATGATGGAAATGAGGACTGCCAGCCACATCAGTCAAGCAGGCATTCAAATACTGCTTTTTTAGATCTAACATCAAGCTCTCGCCCAAGCAAGCGTGCAATGCTCACAAATTTAAGTGGAATGGCCCACATCACAGCTTTGCGGATTTCAGGATCAGTTGAGGATAATACCTGAGCAGTAGCAGAGCAAGTGTTGACAGGCAGCAAGGGAACTACAGCCACCAGCTGGCAGAACAGCACGACGCGCTGAGTTACCCACTTAGAGGGACTCCGTGATGAAACGCCCTGGCCTTTAAAGCAGCTTCCTACCAACAAAAAGCAACTTAATCTCATCAGTGTCACCATGTTAAGCCAGGCATACATATAAATAATGCCATTTCTTCTTTAAACTGAAATGCATAATATAAGTTGACTGGATGACTTGTGCAAAGGATTGAAAACACACGTGGTCACTTTGTCCAAAGAACTGAGAAAAGAGAAGGTGCTTGCTTTCCTTGCGCCTATTATGCTTCTTAGAAGAGAAAGAAGGATTATCTGGTGGGCACTACTAAGGTGCCTCTAAGACAGAGTGTCACTCTGTCACAAGAACGCAGGCTCAACTGCGATAAAAGAGCCAGGCTGGAGCGATATGCTGGTCTGGGACTGATTGGTGGTACCTTGCTCACTGACACTCCTATGGCAAACTGAGTAATGCATGCACTTGGGATGTCTTTTCAAGGGTAGATACAGCCTGCTCAGAAATATTTTGCTCGACTCTAGAAAGACTGAGCAAGTGAGGGCACAAGTAGAGTTCCCTGAACTGTGTCACCACATGCAACAGCTCTGAGGACATAGCTGATGCTCACATGGGTAGGTCCTGAAACACAATTGTCAATAGCAGGAGGTGATCTTCAGCTGTCAAGTCTCTCAGTAGTACTGTTGTGCTTTGTAGCGATCAAAATTCCTTCCCTTTGCTGAATCCATTGGTCAGCTCAGAATCACCACTCCTTGGCAACGTACATGGCTGGAACTGGATCTTGGCTGCTGGACTTGAAATAAAATGACCCAACTAAGGCCAGCGGTGAGGGGGTTGAAACTGCCTCATTATTTCAGTGTTTGGATGAGGCTGGCAGCTCTCGACCAATGTAGAAAACATCCTTTCCTTTCCTCTGCCTCCTCCCTTTCCTTATACACCCAAAGATCACAAAAGCTGAGAGCAGTTTCGCATGTATGAAGGGCAATGAGGTAGGTCTCTGCACTGGGGTCTGAAGACCGCCTTCAAAGACACCTTCAAGAAAGACAGCCTGAACCTGATGGTCTCTCTCGGTTTCCACATGTGGGAATGCAAGTAGACCACAGGCAATCCAGGGACACATGCAAGTACCTCAGCAGGTCATAGCTTCTGCTGAATCAATCAGAAGCATCAGATGATGGCATACGGCATATGATGGCAACAGCTTAAAGCTAGAGCGCCTAATTTATATGCCTCTCCAACTTTGTCACGTCAAAGAGAATCTAAGGATCAGCTGCCTGAAGATTTCTGCACTCTAGTTTTAGTTGAATAAGCAACTATTACACATGTGCAAAATCATTATAGAAGGAAGACAGACAGACAAGAAAATACCAAAACAACTACGTAACTTGAACCTTGGAACACATAGATTCAGGGTTCCACTTGCGGCCATGTCTACCTGAAAGACCCCACATACAGACAAGCTAGAAGAACAAAACCATCCCTGCTTAGCCAAGGTGAGCAACCACCATCTGTTTTCACAACATTTTCAGATATACACTGGAATTTGAACTGAGTATATCCTAATTATAGACTCAGCAA
The DNA here is from genome assembly GCA_003993805.1 of Himantopus leucocephalus. Lineage (NCBI taxonomy): Eukaryota > Metazoa > Chordata > Aves > Charadriiformes > Recurvirostridae > Himantopus > Himantopus leucocephalus. Next base: position 57,261,168 of record RSEF01000031.1, read on the forward strand.
TGAGGAGTGCCCTCCATGTTAAAAATACATTTAAATCATCTCTCACATGGATAAAATGTAGGACAAAGTTCTGTACACCTACATACAGATCATGTGATGTGCAGAGACTATACCAAGACAATTGTCTTAAAGTGCAGGCAACTGTATGTCTTACATAAAGCAAAACAATTAAACTGCTGCTTACCTAGGCAACATACCACTACCACCTGTTTACCTGTATTGCCAACCTCCTCCACCCCTCTGTTTTCTTAAAATAACTTCTTAGACAATTCAAACTCTATTTCTTTGCCATCACAAGGAATAAAGACATGCTGAGAATCTGCAAACAGCAAGATAACTCTCTTGAGAGAGATGAAGTGCATGAGAGGATAATCTACATGCATCTTACTGATGCTTCTATTTATTCCTTTAACCTTTAAGCATGTGGCATATAACCGGCAGTTTTCAAATGCAATTGAAGCACAGTGCATCGTATTAGTTCAGACAACTAAAGCTGCACCTTTAATAGTATGCCCAATTTGGCTGATGGTATAAAACCTCACTGGAAGATGTATGTCGCCATAGTGTGACTGTGTATACTTGTCTGATCACTGAAATAAGTGAAATAGCTTGTATTTCAACACAAGAAAAAGCCAGGCAGGTAAGTGCTCTAGGAAGGAAATTCTTCTTTGTCCCTTTACCATCACCTAGTGTTGGTAGGAGTTGGTCTCCTTCATGGTATTCTTTCTAATGGCAGCTTGTAATTTCAATAAATTGATTCTTAAAATCTTGAATACAAGGCATTTGGTAATTTGAACTATTAATTAGCTTATTTATTTGAACATATTTTACCTTCAAATTGCTATAACATTCTCTCTCTCTCTGTTTTGAAAATTGACCCTATGAAGAGCTACTGGTGACCTACAGGAAGTAGGCTGAAGTCTTCTAGCTGTAAGAAATTATATCAATAATTGATTGTAAGTGGGACCACTTTAAAGGTCAGCTTTCTTCAGCAGCTAAACATCATCTCTTCTGAATGCATTAGGTCAACAGAATTGCTTTCATTAGTTCCTCCATGTATGTGTGTCTACACTTGCTTTGTCTTTCTACACAAACACACAGAGAAACTTTATATTAATTTCAATGTCTGAATAACTGTATTAGAAGAACTAACCCAAACTGAAGGTTAATTTAAAGCAAAAATTGAACCCATTTACTGCAAGGAGAAACTTGCATAGGCATTTTCAAACGTCAGAGTATTAAATACTCAAATCCCATTAAAAGTCAATATAGATTGGGCGCTGACCTTTCCAAAACTCTTCTAAAATTCTTAAATAAAATGGCACTGATTAAGTTAAATTCTTTAAGCAAAGGTTGCATGAAAACATTATCCCTTATTGGAGAAAGGAAAAAAAAAACAGGAAGAAGAAAATATCAACCAGCAAAACAACCTCAGAATATTGTGTACTCCACCCATATTACATAGATACCCCTTAAATAATGGGCATAGCATACAGTCTGAAAAGTACTAACTCTTTTATACAAAAATGGTTCACACATACATTGACTCATGAAAAAAATAATACAAGTATGGAAATTTATACAAACACTTTAATAATACAATATAGAAATCTATTTTAAAGATAGCTTTCAATAAAAATACAGAAATATGAAGAATGATTTAGTGGATTTTTAGTCTGATGTTTTGAAGCTGAAGCCACCTAACAATAAAGCAAACTTTTTACTTATTTCACAACCCCTAGCACCTAATCCTTCCCAGGATTAGAAACAAAGCATAGCAATGGAAATAGCAAGGTTGTTTTTACACATAAGAAATGGTGAGATTTGGAAGAGTCCATAGAAGCACTCAGAGACTTCCTTAAGAGCGACTAACACAAACAGGGTGCTCTTTCCCACCCAAGTTTTCAATTTACAGACTTGTAACAGCATATCATCTGGGCTTAGGGGCATCATGCAGTGGAAGATTCTCTCCCTTCCCCCTCTTTAGTGTGAAATTACTAAAACTACTCTGATATGTTTGGACTAGCCTTAGCACTGTATTGTGTCTATACACCCAGAAATGAAGATGAATCATTCCTATTTTCACTGTAACTGTAAGCAATACAATTCCTTTTGCATCTTTAAAAATGTTTAATATAATGCAGTATTTAAAGTCAATTTAGAGAAGCTATAATACATAAATACTAAATATATCCAAAGGAATAACCATAGTAGCAACCTTTCAATTTCCATGGAAACCCTACTGAGAACACAAGATACAAATCCTAGACAAATGTTAATCTCTTAAACCTATATAAATTCACACTTCAAAGATGCAGTCTACAAACAAGAAAGAGACTGCAGTATAAAGAACCAATATTCCAAAAAATTTAGCAAGCAGCAGCACTGTTGGTGCTCCTGATGCACAGAACTCCTCACAGAGTCAGCCTGTAAAGCATCCCTCACAGCAGGGGTGCTATGCTAATAGCAGCATCTAGAAAACAACACACCAAGGCAGTGATGAAAATAACTTGGAAACTGACATCTTCCCATGCAATGTTTTTAAAAGATTAAAAATATACCAAAGTCATCAACAAAAAAAATCCCATTTTCCAGCAAGACACTTGTGGCCTGGGGTGGCAGTGCAGAAAAGAGGTCTGCATAGCTGTTATCCTATTAAAGAAAACCAAACAAAAACAACCCCCCAAAAAAAAACACAGAAGAAGAAAAACAAAACAGAAAAAGCAAAACTGGGGGCGAGTCAAGAGAAAATCTCTGATCTCTTCAAGCTCATTCCTTAACAGAGGAGAGTTCTTGCCAAAAGCTGAGGCTTTAGAAATGTATGCTCAGCCAGACAGAGCATTAAAGAAACAATGTAGTACGTATCATGCGGCAGCTGAATTTATCGTTTCTCTCCTCCAACCAGGCATTAAAAACTAATAGAAGGATAACTTCCGAGGGCTAAGAAATACTCGAACTATAAACACCACATTAACCTGGCCTGACAGACTTACATACTTTAAAACCACTCCCAAAACACGGCGGGGGGCGGGGGGACACGGGACGGGACGGGGACAGGATGGGACACGAGGACAGGGAAAACCACCCACAAAACCCAAACAAACCAAAATAGAGGTGCCTACTTCTTGGACAGTCTCTGTACACCCTGAACCTCTCAGTTGCAGAATCTGCTAAGTTACTCTTTCTCTCATTGGAGAGGGTGAAGTTCGTGATTTGCAGAAGGTGAAAATGAAGCAGGAGTTAGGCAAAAACCAGACTGGGCACTAAAGACCACTTTGTGGCTACAAATACAGCAGGACAGAAAAGAGCACTGACAGTTCACCTACTTGGGGAGCACCGGTGTCATTACTTGGATACGTAGAGCAAGGAAAGCCCCCCTACTCCACAGGCTGAAGCAAAATCACGATGCAAGTATTCTCCTAAACTTTCATACTGGAAGGAAAGCTACAACTGGGTCAAAATCTAATATCCTGTACATTCATTGCAAATGGCTAATGCCTGTCCCAACACTAAAATCGATTCCCGCAAATTACACTACACAGAAGAGAGAAGTTCAAACAGATGCACAGACAAGCAGTTCCACTGATAATCTTTTACAAATTGAAGTGACCATCCTGGATTTCTGAAGGAATGCAATACATAAACTCAGCTTTTTTGCTTCCTGTTAACCTTTTAACTAATGCATAACTATTTCCATCTCAATAATAGATTTTCAATTTCTTCTTGATTAACATTGAGCCAATTAGTTTCCTCGTAATTGCCAGTGCGATGTCAAGAATTTAAGCAATGTTTTAGTACACTCATCTGGTGTTTGACACATTTCACATTAAATGAAGAACGGCATATCCAGCAGACCTTCCAAAGTTAATTTAGACAGGGGGGAGGACGGAAATCAATTCCCTCTGTTTGAATCTGGTGGGGTTCCAAATTAAATGGTTTGAAACCTCACAGCCAGTAAGTAACACACTCTGGGTCTGCTTGGCTTGAAATCTAAAAGCGTAAGTTTTAGCATCAACCACACTACCTTATCAGAACAGATGTGAAAAATACCTATAAAGTAGAGAGAAGCTAAGTGGAATCAGAGAAATGCACCAGGGAGCAGGTGGAACTCATTTCAAGGTTTTCACACTGTGGAGGACAAAAACCAATTTGTTCACTTTCTAGTGGGCACAAAACAAAATGACACTCCCATTGACTGTGTCACATTTCTTAGTTTTTCTGCAGAAATAATCCTGTTGCAATGACAGTCAAAGAAAACTAGAGGGAAGGGGTTACCAAGCTTAAGAGTAACAGACTTATGCATGTATGGTTAGCTATTAAGTCAGCGTGAATGCAAGTACTGTAAGTTCACCTACAAAACAACATGGAAGACAAAAATAATCTTCAAATTGTTAGTAAAGTTGTAATGTTATTTCTGTAAAGTAAATCAGATCCTGTGTATCTCCATGTGCCCTTGAGAAATGCTCATCCAATCAACCAGTCAATTACTTTCAACACAGGGTAGGGGGAAAAAAGTAACCATTTTGATTTTTCAGCTCCAAAACATTTTGGAAAGATGATACAAATTGTTTTCTAATTTGTTCAACTGCTTAGCACTGAAGTGCATCAAAATGCCATTTCATTCATTTTTGTCATGACACAGTGAGGCATAAGGACATAACATCTTTACATGATGAAGCAATGCCAGATAAGCAGTATTTAGATTTTCTGTCAAAAGTTATCTCTGAAATGCACTCTGCCATCACAGAACTACAATTTCAGGAAAAATAATTCTACCACAGATATATGATTGTTGTGAAACTTACAACCATAAATAATTATCCATCTCAAGTACCATCAGTAACACAGAACTTTTGCTGATTAAAAAACAGATTAAAGAAAAAGGGGAAAAAACAGCTGGATAATCCTCGGTAATATCAGATAACAGAATACAATAATTTTAACTGTCGTGAAAAATTACATTAAAAATTACTCAGCACTGTCTTAAAAATGAGACTAAGACACACTGAGTGAAAGGAACTGCCATTATTCATTCTTTCAATGACATCAAGACCGATAGTACAGGAAGGATAATAGGCATAGAATGTACTCAGCCCCAATTTCTCAGTCTCAAATATTTTGAGTATGCACAACTGTGCTGCACAGTAGAAACTGTGATATGATTTTTAGAGGTGACAGCATTCATTTTAGGGGAAACATCACTGGGCTATCACCCAGCACAATAAATTTGGCTGAGGTGTCCATTCAGGCAGATGAAGTTAGGTATCTGGATCTTAATCAAGACAGACACATTAAAACTCTTATTCATTAAAGATTCAAAGATTCCAAAACAAGTACTATAGCTTATTAGAAAATCAGAATCAAAACCTAACAACCAATGCATGTATTTAAAATGAAAAAGGAAACTTCAATTCTAAAGTTTAAAACAAAAAAAAAAAATTATACTTTGACATACAGACACACATCCTGCCACACTAACGTTTTCATAAACATACACCAAGTTTCGAAAGATTACCTGGTAAAAATACCATCCACAATACCAATCGTCGACTCCTCTGCAGGAACGTAAGAACCAATTTGGGCCATGACTGTGATCAATGCAACTTGCTTTATATAGGAGCTCTTTCCTCCCATGTTGGGTCCAGTTATTATCATGACCCTTTCACCATCTCCCTGGAAACACAAACCGGTGGTCAAACATAACGTCCTGCACATGGTGCTTTTATATGAAAGTCTGGTGTGTGTATGTGGATAGAGGGATATAGGACAATTTCTCAGGATTAACATCCTGTTTCTAGGTGAACAGTTTACTTCATTCTTGAAGTTCATTGCATTCACTTTTCAAGATACTACAAAGTCTCAGATGGTTAGAGATTCTTAAGACCTCTCCAGGCTGGTGAGAGAGAAGCATTGCAATCAACTTTCATTACTCTTGAGCAAAATGGACAGAGTGAGAAGGACCCTTCCTTTTCTCCATCAAGAAGCCGAGAAAGTACTCCAAGAACTTTCTGTGCAATTTTCTTTTGAGAAAGGGAGAAACTTACCAGCTTTCAGTGTAGCCAGTACTGTCCTAATTTGATTGTGATCTGGATCCCTCTCCAGTTAGAATTCTCATTATCAAATGGGGAGAAGATCTGGCAGAGAAAGACCTGACCTGGATTTTACACCCATTCATAACTGCTTGCTTTAGTGCAACATATTCAAACAGACTGGCTACAACAAGAAATCACGACATTGCCAAGTCTGGCAATACTTGACTGCATCCAATCTCTGATTGATCAGTGTACCTAACCCCTGAAATCCTATGGAAAATGAAATCAGATGGAAGAGCTCGTCTCAGCTGTAAGACTCCCTGTGGTAGTGCTATGTGTCTATGGCTCCAGAATAAAACTGTCTTCCTCTGCTGCAAGAAAATTGCTAATACAAAATCAAACTCTTCAATGAATCTACAAAGCTTCCTCATAGCCTGAATCAAGACCAGGAAATTAAGTTATGCAAGAACTTTAGATAAGTAGACTTTTCCTTTCTACTGGGTACACACAACGAAATCCAACAATTGATGAACTAACCAAAAGTCAGCATATGCCATTGCCGCATGGGAGGGGCATGTAAGAAAGGACAAGCTGTGCATAATGAACATTAGCCACGGTCCTTAGGAAACTTGGAACTGATCAGGCACTATGACAACAACAACAACAAAAAATCTCCATGGTATAACATCATGAATTTTACAGATTTGTTTTCTGATCAGTTTTCATTCTCCTAATAGGGAGGAAAATAAAATTCATCTAGGACTGTCACTTATGTCATAATCCAGATCATACAGACGATACATGCAATCAGTATTTATTGTATGTAAAAAGCTGTTTTGCTTTTGCTAAGAAAACCCCATCCATAAAGAAGTTGCATTAAAGTCAAAACCCAGAAAATGCCATTATCGGGAATAAAGGATGGATGTAATAAAATGCGTATGACTATACAGGAACAAAATTTGTAACGTTCTAGTCTCCAAGGTATAGTTTCAATGCTGCTACTTAAACTTTGTCAGGGCCACTATTTGGCTCAACACAACAGAATTTACAGATACTTAAAACCAGAATGAACTCATCTGTTAAAATCCACAAATTTCTTGCATGTGTTTGGTATACCTCCAGCATCCCTCCAACCATGCTGTGAGACTGGTGGCTGGTTTGCAAAGCCAGCTTTCACAAAGAACATATGCTGTAACATCAGACCACAGAACCCATCTGCCCTTAGAATTGCAAGCAGCCGTAAGCTAACATATTAATAGAATTTATGGCTGAAGTTAAAAGTACTAAAAGAATTCACGAATACTTGGGGAGGAGAGGGGTAATGGAAGAATAAGATGTTTATTTCAGGGCACTGCAAGAAAGCTTCTCCTGAAGTTAGACATTTGACAACATTTCAGCTGAAAACATGACAGGAGATGAATTTTCGTGCTGATTCAAACACATCGGTTTAAAAGTAGAAGCATTTTAATAAACTGGGATCCCACCCACCTCTCTCAAAAACGAGAGAACTAAAACCAACAATAAAGGCAAAAGTGATTTACATGATCACTTGATTTTGTAATAATCAGTACATAGAAAGCCAACATAAAAATGGGACTAAGAGGGGAAAGTGCATGATGATTACTGAATGAAATGCTGAATTTTTTGTAATGCCATCTGCCGCTTGTTTGGAGTTGACAAATAATTTTGAAAACATTCCTTGAAGTATTGCACAATATCTGTATCATTGTTCAGTATAGAACAGCATTTAAAAATACTTCCCGAGAAACACATACAAATTTGAATGGTGTTTAGCACAGCAATGCATGTTTCATACCTTTTCTATATTTACTGTATGAGAAGGTAGTTACGTATTTAAAGTTAAGTTGCAAGCCTATTTTTTATATTCATTAAGAACAGATGTATTTCAAAAAAGATACTAACAGGCAAATACTTAACAAAAAATGTCTAGAGGACATGTAATTTAAAAGACATTTTAGTTTTTCAGAAAAAAAGAAGGAAAAGTAAAATATGCTTATCAGAAATAGGTATGTGAAATAAAATACAGCAATGTTTCCTACCTATGGCAATTGCGTATTTATTGCAATTTTAGGTAATTTAGGTCATACAATTTAGATAACACTGCATAGAAAATGTGAAGAAGTAGCCCCCACACACACTTTCTTTGACCTATTGACAACAATACCAAGCAAATAACAGGCTTACTACTTCTCAACATCGTTACTGCAGAAAACACCAGCCAAAGGGAGACCTGTGGGTAACACACAGCCTGCAAGCTACACCTTGTGGGGGGGTGCGGTGGGGGGTAATCTTTGGGGTAATCTTTATCATATGTTAATATGAAAGGCTTCTTAGAACTAATGTGTAGTCTACAGAGTGTAAACTTGATAATACATAGTGAAGAGTCAGAGCTCCAAGTCTGCTTTCTCAAATTAAGAAATGCTGTATGAAATTAGTACTTCCAGAAAGGAAGGAAAACGCACAGTAGAGAAATACCTAAAAAAATATCTGAGCTATCTTATTTGGAAAACTGAGCCTGTAACATGTTACACAGAAACTTAAGTTGTTGCTATTTTCTATATTAAAATATTTTGTATATTAAAAAACTCCACAAATTTGAGATAAAGTTATTACAAAATGCAGACTCCTGATGATGATGCTGTTAAAAAATCCCTATAATTATTAATTTATTTTTCAAAAATAACCATTTCAAACTTTCATCTTCCCAATTTTGAGATCACCTTTCTTGTCTTTATGCCATTAAGAATGAAAAAGGTTGTAAAGAGAGGATCCGGCTGCAACATACCAGAAAAAGGACAAAAGAGATGTGGTCACATTTAGCAATATCTGTCTGAAATGCAACCAAGCAGACAATTGTATGATTAAATTATTTATTTTAACTTCCTGCTGAAGCAGCACATCCCAGATTCGTTCCCTTGAATGATTTCAAAGCTCAAACAGTATCTCAGTACTTACCGAAAGGTTAGTGGTATTTGGAACATACTGATCCTGTTCTCCTAGCAGTACATCAATCACAGGGTGCCTCCCATTTTTTATAATTATTTCTCGACGATTATCTTGCACAGTTGGTCTGCAAAAAGGAAGAACCATTCATTTCAATGTTTATTGTAACTGATTATTTAGAACTACTTTAACTAAAGCCTGCAGGAGGGTCATCTATGATGCAGATTTTTGTGAAAAAAATTTAAAATGACAAAAAAGAATTACTGCTATCAAATAGTTCTAAAGACTTTCTTGGTTTCATTCGGTTATAAAAAAGCATTAGCAGATTAGATAAAGAAATTTTAGAGTATTTTCTTCATTTTTTCATTACCTAGGGAATGCTTTCAGTCATTTATGTGTATTCTAAATACCTATTAAGACCTACAAAATGAACAAGCAATAGCAAAACCCCCAAAATAGAGGACAGCCTGCTTTCATCCCAGTACTGCACCAACTTCTGCAAAGTGCCACCTTTTGCAGATACATTTCATATTCTCAGAACAATCTTGCTGATGAATTGGTCCAGCCTGTTACTGCACTAATTCCTAACTGGAGTGTGGGGAGTAAAGAAAACTGTCCAACTACGTATATTATGACTGATAACACATTAAACGATACAAATCAAAGACTACAGTATAACAGAGCTCTGACTCCCCTATAAACATAAGAAGCTCTCATAATCTGACAGCAATTCCCAAACACACGCAAGAGTCATAAACAATAACAGTCTATAGAAAGAGCTTATTATCCAAGCTGAAACACTGAAATGACTCTACCTTTTTAGAAATTCATATGCAAACCAGATCAATACTACTCACTGTTTTCCTCTCATCTCTATGTAATAGCAAGTTTTGTCTCAAATGCTTCCACCTTAGCTACAAATTTGTCTACATGCCTACTAATATAACATATATAATTCTAAGTTACATATCCGCGTGTCTGAAAAGCTCCATCTCCAAGAGCTGTGTGTTCTTCACAGAACAAAAAAAATGGAAAAAAAAAGCATATTCCACTGAATTATGACTATGATTTCTTTTTGTACTCTGCAACCTAGGCTTACTTTTTCATTGTAAACTGAAGTGCAGCATTCAATGGAGAGGTAAATATGGTTTCATGTCTCAGCAACATTTTCCTACACTAGAAGTACAATCACTCTGAAATAAGAGCAGTAACTTCAGAAAGTGGCAGCAGCTGAGAAAAAGAGAATTCTGGAATAAAGCCACAGAATTTTCTGACTGGAAATTAACTAACCATTTGGGTGGACTGTAGAGGGAAGACAAGATGTGGGGAGTGTGATTTTTCTTGGGTTGAAAAATGATGATGCAATTTGAAAGGAAAATGGAGATAAAATAAATAGCTTATTAGGAACACAAAGCACTGCAGAAAGAGATGTAAGCTGATAATGGTGTGGATTTTTTAGCATAAAGATATTTTCAGCATATAGCTGAGATGAAACGAATACAGACAGTGTCTTGGGCCTTGGGGACAAAGAAAGGAAATGTCACCCTCCATTTGCAGGATGGGTAAGTTGTTTGGAGCTGTAATGTGATGGTCTGAAAAGGGAGGAGCACCTACCTAGAAGAACTTCCTCCTGTATCTCTCCACTTTGCATTCAAGAGAGGGAGATGACAGCTAAACGATTCATTTGCCATCTTATACTTCTTCCTTCATTTTTGTAAATAATTCCATTTTTAACAACTGCTTCAGCCTCCTTCCATGTAACTGTGAGACTGCATGTAGTTTCAGGATGCCATGAGCCTTGCTGATTGCCTGTTGCCTGTTCTGGTTTCAGACAATGGGGGCTGCAGACGTAGGGCCTCAGCCACAGTCATTCAAAAGGTCCTCCCTGCCCTGTGATCCCACAATCAGATAATCACATGTCACGCAGTAAGAGAGGGGAAAGTAAAAAAAGTAAATTGCTCTGGAATGCATAACATGTCCTTTAGTCATGTACTACCTTTTCAACAGCATTCCTTAAAGTTAAACAAATTCACCATCTGCAGAGTGAATAGCCAAACATCAGATGATGATCTCTGGGCTACCTACACCATCATATTTAGGTATCCAACTTTCCTGCCTGAGAGCCCTGATGTTGTACATTGCCCATGTAAAGGCTAAGTCTCCCAACACAGGGATACAGAGATGCCTTGAAACTGTAAGAGGTCCTTACCTCACTCCAACAACTGTGTGCAGCACCTGTGGTCCTGACTTCATGATTCATTTACATGCCTCAGGTAGGGTGATATGAAACAATCCTTACATAATCAAAAAACATTCCTCCAAAATACTTAAATTAGTTAATGTGAAAGTCCCCTCTTTCCTTCAACAGCTCTCCAAAATTAATTATTGACACCTTCCCTGCAGCTGAAGTTTCACTGAGAAGTCTCCTTCCTGCCAGTTTATAAGCGCTAAAGCCACTCTTTAAAATTCAGTGAATTATTTAAACTCTGCACAGTGAATTAATCAGATTTCAGTTTGTTTTCTCATCTGAGTATACAGAAATAAGTGAGCAATTACTTTCAAAAAGATTTTGATAGCGGCACACAAAATCCCAAGAGTCCAGAAGTGATCAATATTCTCTTTAATGCTGTATAAAAGCAGAAGCATACGTAAGTTGATTTCCCTTCATCGACATACATTTAATACATGATTTGCTGTATTTCCACAGGTCTCAAATATTACTAATTCATACGGTTATTCCTAAGCCACTGTCCGAGCACTTGTAGGGGAGCCCCACAATGACAACATTTAAAAAGTTACACACAACACTTTTCAAAAGAGAGTATGTGGACTGTCTGACCCAGGGAGTGGCTGAGGACTGGAAACCCAACGGCCCTTGCAGCAGTGTCTACAGTAAACCTCAGAAACAGTAAGTACTGGCCTCTAGCACAGCACTCAGCAAGCTGAAGCAGTGGCTCAGTGAGTGCCCACTGCCTCTGGGGACAGAGACCTCACAGCATAGAAGGCGGCACCCCAATAAGACTGACAGTCTCTGTGTGGGTGCAAGACATGTGGGCTCGTGAAGGCGAGGAAGACCTGAGTTGCAGGGTGCACATGCTCAGGAGCCAGCTCTGGACCAACCTCTGGGAAAGCAGGACTTGAGGGTTCATGTCTCCCCTCTGCAGAGGGCAGGGGGGACAGCCTCGGCACCACAGGAGCCCCAGGCTGCAGGGCCCAGTGCGCACATGTGCTTCTTGTGCAGAGGGAGGTGCACAGCTCATCAGATCTAACATGTGATCCTACGTGAGGCATCATCACTGCTCTGGAAGCTGGCACTAATATTTACCTATTATTTACTTGAAATACATCTTTGAAACATACCTCATACACCTTAGAATCTTAGGTATTAGAAAGACATTATAAATTCAGACCTTCCGGGGGGGGCGGGGCGAAGAAAACCACAACCAGGAGAAGAAAATTTCCATGTGAAGTCCAACATATTTATCTACATGTGAGATATCATTTACTAGACTCAAGTCAAACAATAGACAAACATAAGATGTCACATTTGAACTGCAGTGTTTACAGATTTGCATTAAGCCCAGAAGTGTTGCCTTGCAAAATCAGATTAAGTTGAAACTACTGTAAACAATTTTAATAATGCATTTTATCACAGCACACACATTAAAATCAAATTTATTTTAAATACTCTCTTATATTTCCCTATAAAATCCTAAATAAAAATTAAAAATTGATTACCTGCAGTAGTCTCCTTGTTTAGCCACCTGGGCCAATGAGAACAGACAGTCGATAGTTGCTAGGTGACCAATCGCTTTAGACACAGGGTGATAATGTTCACTAAAATGGCTATACCAAAACAGGGAAAAATAACAGGAGGAAGAAAAGAGAACAAAATAGTTTCATACAGATACAAATGTACTGTCATAATATACCCCATGCATGCTTCTCACAGGGCTGCTATGGTCTTTAAATTACTCTGAATTCCAAACTCCCAGCAGTGTATTAATTTACAACATGAGGACAAAATCTTAATCAAGTTGGACTTCATGCTCCCATTGTAACAGTGAATTATTTTTAAGCACAAAAAAGTAGGCAAAATGAAATTCATTAGATAGCATACAAAGGGTCTGCAGTTGATCCCTGCTGCCTAAATGAGGTCTATAAAAATGCTACTGTTTATCACAGTGGCAGCTGAATCCCAACAGCCAATTCACTTCAAACATATGCTACAGTAAAAAAAAAAAACCCCAAAAACTAGAAGTGCCTGAACATAGGACCTGTCTACAGTTTCAATAAAATATGGTACCTACAACAGAAAATTTAAGAATTCATTTTCCATTTATGGCATTGCTTCCCCCAGTAAAATAACGATGTTACCCAGTAAAATAACTACTGTTAGTAGTTGTACTAACAGTTTCTTAATGCTGTGATATTAGTTTTCACATTTTGAGCGCCACTTTAGATATTTAAGAGTGTATTTTCATCAGAATTTTAAAATCTAGAGACATCATTGCTGGTCTCAGGACTCAGTCTCCAAAAGTCCTGCCTTCAAATACTTTAAATTGAAGAACAGTATTAAGTTGTGGACAACATAACTGAATTATAAACTTTTTTTTTTTAAGATGAGCATCTTTCTTTTTCTGTTCTTATAGCAAAAATAAAATAAAATACAATGATAAAAACTGACTCTATTTTGTAAACTCACTCTAAAAAATTTAGCCATTCAGCACTGCAGTCAAGGACTAGCTGCTCCCGGAGCTGATTCAGATGTCTGTAATTTTCTATAATAAAAGGAGAGTGGAAACGGCTGACAGCTTTTGTGCTGGAAGACAGAGAAAAGCCAAATAGGGAATCAAGGTTACTAAGCAATCAGTTACACCATCTACATGCAAAATTGTACTAGTTTTCTTACTCTCTGTGAGCCTTGAAAATTGATGTTAAAAAAAAGTTCTTTTATTGTGGTACCAAACTCTATAGGTTCCAGTGATCTTCACTGTGAATAAAGTGACCGGTTAGTGTACCACTGCACATTCAGAAGGCTTTTAAAATGTTTTTCACAATGTACCATATATCACTGAAGCTTATATATTTCACAGAATTCTGTTCAGCAATACACTGCAAAAATGGATGACTTTTCTCTGACTGATTGCATATACAATGAAGTCCAAGAAAAAAATTCACTTTAAAGAGGAAAACTTCATGATAAGCCTGAAATAGACTTCTTAAATACAGACTGTCTTGCATGGCTACTAGTTTCCATTTGGGGCACTTGCTATTTATTTATGTATTTTCATTAAGGACTCACTTCAGCATTCCCAGACATTCTTTTACAAAATCCAGATTAGCTGTAATTTGTTCTTCATCACCTTAATTCTGTCTAATCTGTGCACTTTTAATAGTGAATTCTTGCATAAGTGAATAGAACATCAGCGTTCACCTTGATTATGCCTATGTCTGGTGTGAGATGTCTGCGTTCACACATTATAACATTAAGGTATTCAACCTGTTTAAACAATAAAACAAATGACTGAAAAGAAAAAAGTCAACCACATAATTCAGTCCATCTCTGTTTCACCTACTGGAAAAAGTATCCAGAACTATCTAAAATCACGCTTACATAATACTAAGTATCAAAGCAAGCAAAGCTTGTCTGTATGAATAAATAAAAGCACATTTTAAATACATGAAGTTTATTGAGATGCACAGATATTTGCACAGTTACTTTACCTTTCTGAATAAAGGAAGAACAGTCAAGATTTTATGAAAGATTTGTATCTACACACTACAGGCACAACTGAATCAAGACCATAGTTTTGACACCAGTACATGTACTTTGAAATATTAAGCAAGTAATACAGTGCAATAAAGCTCTACCATGCAAAAATAAATGTTTTAAGAACTCCAGTTTTTCAATTTGGTTTTGTTTGCTTTTAAGTAAAACTTACTATGGCAATAAATTAACATAACAATTTTGGTTGGTTGTTTTTAAAAAACCAACACCACAAACACACACACACGGAGCAATGAGAATCTGTATGTAATTCTTTTTAACACCAAAATACCACATTTTTTTCTCATATACTTCAACAGAACAAACTTCAAAGAAATTTTACATACCTACTAACCATAACCCAGTCAGATGGCACAGATGATTTCTGGGAATTCTTGACTTCTATCATAAACTGAAATAAAACAGAAGTGTAATATTACACATCATGGGAAGTTTAAGATTACAGAACCACAGTCATTATATATCAAGAAATCTGTATGCATCAGAGGAAAACCATATTCAGGCTGAAGAGACTGAGCAGACCAGAAGATAATGTTCTTTTTCCCCAAGAAGCAAGCGTTACGACATACAGATTTTCTGCTGAAAGAGCAACTGCTACCCTGAGCTGTCCTTGTGCCCTACCATGTTGCTGCCCCATCTCTGCCCATCTATTCCTCCATCCATTAACACGCTCTCCTCACCTCCCTCTTATTAAACCAAACTAAAGCTAGTAAGTCAGTCTTGCTGACCTGATCCTGGCCAGGCCTTGTACAGAATTCAGCATTTACATGGACTCTACGCTATACACCACCTGCACTGAGGCTACTCCTTATCAGTAAGATGTGCCTTCCTGCCTAGGGATCAATAATTCATACTGAGCCATAGTTACCTACAACATTTCACAGACAAGAGCTCAAAATCTCAAATGCTAGCGCTCTATCTACAGTACCTTGCTTCAAGTTTCGATCAAGTTGGGGTCAGAAAGGGAAGGAACAGGGGAAAGCGGCAGTAATGGCTAGAGGCTTACTCAGTGCAGTGAAATTTACACAACGTGTTTATTGCAGTATTTTATATGATTCATGTTGGTTATCTTTTTAACACCAGCCTGAGGTCCTAGATGTTAAAGAATTGAGACATTCTCAAATAAAAGAATTCAGCTGGAAAATGAATTTCTAGCAGAGATTAGATTAACCCAGAATCTGATCACCTTTACAGAGAATCACAAGACTCCCGTCTGACAAAGCTTTTCCATTACAGTTAGTATGATTGATTAAAACCTTCCACACCTCACCAGAATAGGCAGCAATCACCTTCAGGTACAAACAAGAATAATCCTAACATGAGCACAAGACTCCAGCCAGGACATAGTGCATTGGTTCTTAGTTTACCTAAGACACCTTGAAAATATTTGGTACCTGAACCCTGAAATTGCATAATACACATGAGACAAAAAGACTGAAAATGGGTAGAAGCAAAGATCTGCAAAGATTTGAAAATGAGCCAACTGCTGCTGCCACTAGGGGTGTTGCTGATATACTGGTATTACATTTTTTTATCTGAATTTCATCTCAAAACAATTTAATAAGCTATGCTTACAAAAGGAAGACAGAAAATAATACCACATTTGTGTCTATATTAGAGACTAACTGAACTCAAACTAGTCTAAATTAACACAGTCAGTTCAATTGCCTGGTTTGTTTGTGTGGCTAGTGAGAAACAAGCAGAGAGGTTGCAGTTTTCTTCAAAACAACAGAAGCATTTGTTTTTTCATCCTTTAATTGTTAGCCCTATTAGATAAATAATTGCAGTATTAAATAAACTGGGCCCAAAACACTGCTTATGCCACGCAGGAAGGAAAACATTTGCCAAATGTAGCAATTTCTCTCTAAATCCTGTCTGAAAATAATAGCAATGCTATCACTATCTGGACAGCTTTCTGTCCTGTTTAGTGCACACTACGAATTACACTAGAGGTCTGGAAACAAAATGTAAGATAGATACAGATGTAACCTCCTATTTTTGAAAAGTTATGTGTCAACTGGGTCTTCATCAGAACTGTAACAAGAACCTAAGAAACGTGAAGTGTGGGTTGACTGAAAATCTAACCATGTATTCATAATCGTGGGTTTGGGGGCACGCATAAAGGAGCGAGTAACTTGAGTTACAGGCCTCCAAGAAGGCCTGTTCCTTGAACAGATGTTCAGAGTGGGGAGATACAGACTTTTCTGGCCACTTTTCTCTCTTCCAGAACTAGCAAACCTGCTTCTGCCCAGTCTGTTTGAATACTACATCTATCAGAGTGCTACAATGACATATGAAGAATATACCATACCGATTGGAGGAGGAAAGAGCTCAACTCAGAGAGACTCTTATTACGCCTATGCTCTGCTCCTCCCATACAATTCCCTTTCCATTATGTCCATTCCTTTCGTTTCTTTCCTTTCCTCGCTGACCATCTTCTCTAATCCTTCCTCTACTGCCTTTTTTGATGTCTCTGAAACACTCCTACCAGATGTAATTAAATAACAGAAATCCATAACCTCTGCAGCTCCTTTCATGAATTCACCCAGACAGATCTCTGTCTCCAATGGTTTCTGAGCCTTCCCCTGCTACAAAGGCCTCCTCTCAAAATGTGTGCATAGTAACTGGTGGTTTCTGAAACTCTCTTGTCCAGTTCACATCTGACTACTTCCTCAGATACTCTCCTCTCTTTGATCAGTTCTTCTCTTCTCCTTTTATTCACACGTGTGTCATCATCCACCCCTTAAACCAGCCTCTCTGAGAGAAACCTTTCAAATCCTGGCTCTTCCCTTCCTCACACAATACTGAAATGCACTCTTCCATGTTTCCTCTTGGACTACGACATCCCTGCTGACAGCCTGCCCAACTCTTTAGCCACACGTTTCCTCTTCTCAACCTCAGCAGCAAAATAAATACCCACCCAAGCGCTTTATCAAATGCTGCTCTCTCTAATTCATCCCTTCTCACATTCTCTCCCACTTTCGGCATTGCCTGTCGGCTCCCGGCTCTCTTGGGTCTCTCTCAGCTTCCTAGGTCCTCAGTGCGACAGGGGGCTGCTTCCAGCTTCTTCCCTCCCTGTCCCCACTGATTTGTCTCTTTTACTCCAAGCTGTCATTCAGTATCCTAACTCCTTTCTTTTCCCAATTTTCTGTGGAGTTTTCCCCAGCCTCACTGCTCCTTTCAGTTCACCCCAAAATCTGGCAGGATCTGATTTTTATTTTTTTTTTTTGCGCCGAACTTTTCCATTTGCTGGAGCATGGCCTGCCCACACTTGCACAGCATCTAGCAAACAAAAAGCTTCAGTCTGTAACCACCGTTTCTAAGAATTAAAAGTAAAATAACATTTATCATTCTCTAATACTGTTCCTCTTCTCTCCCATCTTTCAAATTAAAGTCTTAATCATTACTTACAAATCATTTTACCATTCTTCAAATTAACCTAATGCTGTGCTTCTTGGTTCTCTGAGAACATTTCAGCACTTAATAGCCACATAATTAACCTTGAAAGTATGCAAGTGTTTTTACATATAAAGAAAAGCAAAGCATTACTGAACCAAATTCAACTGCACTAATGTGTTTTTATTATTTAAATCACTAAAGTAATTGACTTAACAAATAAAAAAGTGACACTGTCACAAAACTGTTCTTTAAAGTTGTGTAAAAGATTATAGTAGTATAGACCTTATCGAGTATCATAGTGCATTAACAGAGTTCCAGTTAAGCCTAACTTTTAAGCTATTTTCTAGACAAGCAAGAGTACAGTCATACATAATAGATACCATATTACCTCTTGACCAGAAACTGTAACATACTCTGCAGAAGGATTCTTAATTTGTTTACGAATGTCTGGCAGATGCAATTGGATTTTAGAAATCACATCCAGGATCTCCTCTTTTTTCTTTCTGATGACAGGGAAGTCTGTAAGGTCCTTGAACAACTTGGTTTTATCTCCAGTCCTATCCATGAGAAGCGTAAGATAAAGTAACAGTAAAACCAAAGATACATTCCACAGTTCTACTGGCTGCATCCGTATTTTTATTTGTTATTCTAATTTGTTTTAACACTAGCTTTATTCCCCTCTAAATACAGCTTTTCTGTTACTTCGTCACAGTACAGCACATTTACTGAAATCTGCCATACGCAATATACAAATAGGAAGGCACATTGTATATGCACTCTAAGAGGCTACACCAAGATACGTGCCACCTCCTCCCGCCTCACCAAAGCATTCAAAACCAATCTAGTCCTGTTCCTTTCTACCCTATCACATAATGCTCATTCTTCTATACCAAACCCTGCTGACTCAGGGTTTTTTTGTCATTGCTGAACACGCATCCTACAGCTTTCTGTTTGGTGTCCCTCAGACAAGCAGGGCAAGAAGGGGAAGCACAAGAAGGGTCAATTTCCTTCTGTCTCAATCCATAATTCTGGAATGCAATTGCTGCCCCAACCCAACTTGAGGAGCACCCCAAATGCCAACGTCTTTATCATGATTAAATGTGAAGCTCTAGATAATTTCTGCATACCATGAACACAGATTTTTGACATATTTAGAATTTGGCCAAATTTGGGCAGATTTTCATGAGGATTGCAAAGAAAAAACCCTCCCACAAGGCGTTCATCAAAGCAGAATGTCATCAAGAGTTTCTCAGAGTACCTTCCTTCTTTTCTCAGTAAAAGATTAACCAGAGCATTTTTAAATACATGCAAAACAATGCTCATTTCTAGTCTCAATGTCAGAAAACAAGATAATTGTTTTGGCTGCACTATCTCAGCTCTGGATTGAAACCTGAAACAGACAATGCCATTCAAATGTTTAAAATTGGGAAGCTGAACAAGCTACTAAAAATATGGTTGCCATCAAAAATAACAAAAGTTTAGCTTACCCTAATAAGTATCAGGCAAACATTAGAAAGTAGTGCAACCAGCCCTAAGTTAATTGGCATATATATTTGTATTTTAGAGCAAATACAAAACTGTACCAGTTAATTACATAATTACCCTGAAGTCTAATATTTGGAGAGCACGTAATTAGCTAACTGAAAGTAATAAAACATGGAAGTAATAAAAAGTCTAACACTCTACCCACTCCGATACCCCTTTGCCTGAGAATGAAACTAAAACCGGAGCCAGTGACCAGAGAGGTAACACAAAGTTGTGCTTTGGTTTTGCATTACATGGATGTAGTTATTACATAAGTGACAGTAAAGATGCCATTTTAAAATACAGTACTAATTTTTAGAAATAATTTTGTGCTAATTAGACCTGTTTCCATGGGAATGCAAGGCAAAAAAAGATCATTAGTAGCCAGCAGCTGACTGTGAAGACTGTCACTGCTATGTGACACCTACCAAAAATTTAGAAGTTGACAGTTTAAAGAAAAAAAACAACACAAACCCCAAAATCTCAAACTCCCCTGGAGCAGAGGGATACTTTTGAAAATCACTACAGGATTCTATCCACATCATGTAATAAAATGAATACAGGACACAGTATACATATGTGTGCACAAGTGTGTGCGTGTATGTATGCATGCATGTGTATGAGTAGTCATCATGATTTCCATGAAAGAAAGATTTTTGAGTACAAATAGTATTGCCACACAAGTTTGAGATATACAAAGGCCAAAAGGTAAGATATTTTAGTCATCTTGAATAATGCAAATGAAATATATGCAGTTGGCAGATCAATTATATCTTCTACTTACACTATTGTATCTTATTTTTGTATACTATTCTACCCATCACCAACACAGTGACAGAAAAAAAAACCATATTTTAAACTTACCTACAGTAAATCTAGTATAATTAAGATACAGTCTGTTTTTTCATAACCTGCCACAACTATAACTGCATACCACGCATCAGTAGAAATCTCATAATCCTACCTGTCCAGTGAGAATAGCAAATATTTCTGCCCTTCTCAACTTCTAAACTTATACACCTTGTGTCTGTCTCTAATTCAGAAGCAAATAAAGTTAAGTTCTCAGTTTTAATTCTTAAATTTCTTTCATTTAAATCTCAGTTGGATAAAGATAAAATTTTATAAATAAATCCGATGTTTTAGTCTGTTTTGAAAATAAAGGATCAAAACTATGCTGCCCCAATAGAAATACACATTAAACTATACACCACGTTTCATCAAAGAATCTCTAAGTATATCACAGTCAATTATATCTCATAATATTACATGAGGAAGTGTTCAAAGTTAAATGACACTTGCTCACAGAAGGGTATTTTAGGATGATCTGGATATAAAGCTGGATGGTACTCATTTTGTGTTCAGAATGTCCTCTCAACATATTGTGTCAACAAAAACTACACTGAAAGGAGACCAAAAACCTGCAAAGTCAAGTGCTCAGAAAGGTTGGCTGTGCAAGCCAGGCAGAATGCCTCTATGCCTAGCACCATGAAAGAACCTTTTTTAGAAGATTTTATACTGCCTTTCCTCTGAAAGACAGTGACTTTTAATGCCCACAAGGTATTCCTCCCAAATCCTGTCCCCTGAGAGGTTTTTACACATCCCTCCCTTACTGAAATCATGTTCTTGCTTTACTATTCTGCATTTCAAGCGCCCTGCCTTCTTCCTCTTGTGGTTAAAACTAGGATCTAGGGGTAACAATGGAGGCAGCACTTCTTCAGAAGAAACAGTACACAACAAATTATTTAAAGACACTCTCCCTTGTAATGTATATTCATTCTAATTCAGCATTTTCTTCGTTTTTCTACCATTTTTTTTTGTTGGACCAATGAAGGACAGAATAAAGACAAAAAAGGGCAGACAGCCTCCATACTTTCCGCTCACCTCTCCAAGACTACAGGAAGGCAATTGGAGGGAAAAGCCTGATCACACCCATAGCCTGAGGTAGGTCATTCTCTAGAGGGAGTCCATGAACAGGGCACTAACCCCAGAAATGCTCTGAGGGGGTACAAATCACACAGGCTACGTGGAATCTTCAAGAACCATTAAACTTCATATTCTCTGTCATTAGTGAGCATGTAAATAGATTTTTTAAAAAGGATGGGAGGTATTCAAAGCTTCAATGAATTTTCACAAAAATAGTAAAAGGCATATTCCTGATAGCAGAGCAGCCACTCTGCTAAAGGTCAAGTCTCTCTTCAAAAGGAAGTTTCTCTACTTAAAAAAATAATTTTAAAGTCTTTAAACAAATTAAATTGAGCAAAACCTATTTTGCTCTTAAATTCATTCTCCAAAACAACTGAAAAGCTTTCAAAAAATTATTCAGCCTAAGGCAGACACCCACTAGGCAAAATACTTGCTTGCCTAGTTTAACTTTAAAAAAAGAATATAAGCTGTGGAAAACAACAACCTCTGCTTTAACTATAAGCCACCTGTACGTACATAAATATAAAACCAAATATATAAAACTAAGGTGTATTAAAACAGGGTGCATAATTCACATAACCGAATACATTTAGTCAGAAAGTCTATGAGGCGCAGAAGATTGATCTATTTTCTCTACTTACTTGGCTGCTTCTTCGTTAAGGATCTTTAAATAATGTTTTACTGGGGAGAGAAGTTCTGGGATTTCCAACAGCGCATTTTGTAGTAGAGGAGTTTTCACATGAGAATGTATGACTGGAACAAGAGCTTGAATTTCCAAGTCCAGACGAGACAGGGTGCTGACTATCAAGAAAAACTCTTGGGTTGAGCACTGAGAAGGGAAGCAATGTCTAAATCATTACAACATATTATATTTTCATTACATCCTACAGGGTTTTTTTGCTTTTCGAAAACGAGACAGACAAAATGTATGGACTGTTACCTAACTGCAAAATCTTATCACATTTATAAGGTTAATAAAGCATACCAGTTGTTTTAACCATTGTCGTTAGGAATCAGTCAAGAGCTGATCTCCATTATTCCTGTTGTTGGATGAAGATGTGTAACACCTACGCAGTAGGCAAACAGCAGAAAAATGGGCTAATAATGTGCAAACAGCAAAAAAGCAGGCTGAGTAATTTTATGAGTACCACAACTTGTCCATATGGGCTTGTGCATCTATGGGCTATCATCTGAATCCCCAGGATGCTGTTTTGGCAAGAGAGGGTTTGGAAAGACAAGGTCAGGCACAGAGAGGGAGAGTCTTGAAATAAGAACACAGAAAAGAAAAGGGGGGAAAAAAACCACAGGAAGAGAAAATCACCAGTCACTGTTTAAAGTGCTTATAGCTATGGCCAGCTTCAGCTTCTGGCTGGTTACTCCCAGGTTTATGTGATGAGAAGACTAAGGCAAACCCACTCTCTGTCTTTCATCTTCTCCTCACTATAGAGTTACGAAAGAGATTTTTCTGTCTCTTTCGGGCAGCTAGCCAGGGTATCATCGAAAGGGAATCTCCCAGATTGAAGCCAATAGCACAGAGCGCTGTGAGAACTTGCTTTGGGATATCCACAGAGTAGGAGCATATTGGTTCCCTTAATGCAGCTTCTCACCAAAACCAGTGATTTATAAAAGAGAAACTCCTCCCTCTGTTTTTCCACTATTAATATTGCTTCTGATGCGTCTCAAGTATTTTGCTGTTAGATTCTAGATGCTCTTCAGCGTCAGCATAATTTGTTACCTTTAGCTCATTTTCAACAATTAGCCGTCAGGGTCAGGATTTTGCAAGCAGTGAACAAAACAAACCACCTCCTGCCACACTCCTAATCCCCTCCACTCATCTGTCCTATTCAACTCTCAGTTACATGAGGTACTCATGCCCCACCTGTAAGTTAGGTAATACTGATTCTGAACTGATCTTTACAGAAGTCAGTTTGCATTTGTGCTACACCATACTTGCATATCAAATGGAAACCTGGTTCTATGAGACACTTAATGCCTTCAAATTCTGCTGAATTCAGTGTCACTCCAGGACATTTCCATTTCAGAAGGTTTGCAAAAAGATGTCCATAAATAGTTATGCTGGTATTTTTTCATATTTTACTGATCTGTAGAAACATTCCTTCTTTGGTCTTCTGAACTTCTCCTATTGGTCAAATGAAAAAAACAGTTTATTTTCCTCACCTGACGATGCAAGGAAGGGAGTAGGATGTACTGAATGCTTCTACCATAATATTCTTTGTATGCCACATCCTTCTCTGCCTACATATCTTCTCTTTCCTACCCAGGCAACATACAGTCTAGAATTTCATTTCTGATCAGTATTTTGCGGTGATCAGTACAACACCGATTACAGAACATGTAGGCTACAGTGAACTGCTATTTCATAAAAGACATCTGAATTTTTATTTTGTCATCCCTTCTCTTTCAATTTCTCCCCAGAGGTAAATTTTTCTTCCTCATTCTTTTCCACACTCTTACGCAAGAACTAAGACAATTCTCTCATCTATTACACTGTAGTTATTTCTCCCAAATAACTTTTGTACCCAGACTCGGAAGCAAGTAATAATAAAAATATTGGGCTTGAAAGGAACATTTTCTCTTCCTCCCCACATATGTAAACCCTAAAATACGTTTGCTCTGTAATGTCTACTAGCCGTTCAGAACATGAAGACCGTCTAAACACAACCTTCTGAAAACCATAAAAAATTAATTAAGGTACACTCTAGTTACAGGCTTAGCCCTCTTCTCATTAAATACATATCATTACTGTCAGCGGTGATGGAAGAGTAGCCTCCATGCTGTATAAACCCAAAACAAAGATACATATAAACCTGCAGCCCTGGCAATCAACTATGGACACTGGAAGTTGTAAGTGATGACAACAATAAGGCTAGGAAGTAAATAATTTATAAGGTTAATTGCTGTGTTCACTGATTTGCTCTATCATAAAGCAATAAGTATCACCATGCAAAAGTTTTATCTGATATTTCCCTTCCATTGCCTTAATCCCAGTATCTCTAGTTTTACTGTTTTGTATTACACTAACTCAACCCCCCTTGCCGTTAACACGCCTCAAATAGCTCTAAATCTTCTGTTCTCTGTTATTCATCAATTTAACCAAACTATAATCTTTTAATCTTTCTTCATACACAATCCATTATTCAGCCTCATGAAAACTTTGGTTCTCCCTGCTGGAATTTATCAACATCCTTCTGATAATCTGGAACTTACTTATTCTATCTTGTAAGACCTCTGACAACAAAACAAAACAAAATAATAAAGCACTAAACCTGTCAATGGCATTTGAAGTCAAAGCACAAAAGAAAGGTCTGAAAGACTAAACAGATGATAAATCCAGGCTTGGACTCAAAGTCAAAGTAAAATACAGTGTGACTGACTGCATCACCATCACCAACCTTGATGCAGATAAAGGATAAAATTCTGCAAGACTTCCCTTGACTACAAAATGTACTGAGGGATGCAAAGGCTGAAGGCCTGCCACACGAAATTGCAAAGCAGGTACCTGACAGACAGCATTAAGTGATTCATAGGAGAACAATGTTCAGAAAAGAAGAATGAGCAAATATGGACAGTAAGAAATACTTCAGTTGAATAGGTGGTGTTTGGGTTTTTTTTGTTAAATTGTTTTTGGTTTTTTTTAAAAAAGAAACCAAATAGGGACTTAATTAGTACACTATTCTAATGTGGGTGGGAAAATAAAAGATTTTAAGAACACATAAGAACACCTGTCTATGAGGTGTTCTTCAATAAGGGCGGTGAGGCCGGTGAAGGTGAAGTTTCAATAAGGGGAGGAAGCTAGATTTCAATGCAGTGTCACCTATAAAAGAACCAATGGGGGGAAAAAAAAAAAACCAAACTTGGTCACGTGCAAAGGACACCGTAAACAACCCTGAAAGTTACCATGACATTTCTCAAAGGATGCTTAATGAATATGCTGACACTTCTCACAGCAACTCTGATAGCCTACACACCATAATAGTCATCTAATGAGTTAAAACGTATTTGATTCTACTGTGAGCTACACTCTACAGTACCTTTGGAGAACAAGAAATTCAGCATGCTTTACTGCAATCAACATTGTTAAACACAACATTCCAAGAAAGAGGGTGAACATACCGCTTTTGTGCTTATTCAGAGTATTACTGTTTCCCCTGGCTTGATTTTAGTAACACTGCAGGACTTTGCATCTAAAATTTAATGGCTCCACTGCAGAAGTGATTTACTGAGTAAACAGATAACTTGGAAGAGATGCATAAAAATAACTCCGAAAAGCTGTGCCACATTAAAGTGGGACTGATTCCATTTAAATCCTAAGTAACCTTACAAAAGATATATAACTGTGTTATAAATTAGAAGCTTTTAAAATAAAGTAAAAGTGGTTTACATAAAGCGGGATTAATAGTCTTGCATTCACGGAAGATTCTCACAAGCTCATTCAATGCTATTTTTGAAGTCCAGTTTTGAAATGCTGTCAGTGATAGCTACAGCTTCTCTGGCACTAGAAAAATAACCTCAGAGTTGACAGTGAAACAATAGTTTCAACCAGCAGTTTATTAAACTGTACTGAAAATGGTATGGCTGCCACTGAGAAGAATGCATGAAAGACGCATAGCAATATGCCAGGTCTAACACCCTTTCAACAACAACACTGAACAGCTATTTAGCCTTGTTTGCATTAGTGAAATTGTTTCCAACAGACCTAAAAGGGAGCCACAGAGACCCACAGCCACCAGCCATTGACTGCTCCAAGATAATAACATTTAAAATTAAAAAAATAGGAGTTGAAATCCAGCATACATTTATCTATATTCCATCTGTAGTAACTACCTTTATGTTTTTAGTATAGTGAGCATACTAGGAAAAATTAGGTATTTCATTTTAAGGTTGCTCTGTCCCCTTGTTATTACACCATTTATGTTAATCAACTTAATGGGAAACAATTTGCTCAAATCAGCATTTACTATTGTAAATCTAAAAATATCTGCAATGCAAATTCTTTAAAAGATTAAAAGTACAGTATACGCAAGATGTGCATACTGCTATCATAGAAGAAAAAATGTAAAAAAATTAAGATGGGTATTAGCTGAAGTCATAGCACATTATGCTATGGGGAGAATTTATTGTAAACATTCTATACAAACAGTAACTAATTTCCTAAGCATATATAAAAGGTATTGATTTCATAAGAGAAAAAAAAAATCAGAAATACAATTTTCTCTGAATCTTCTGAAAAATCACACTATCTTCAATGAAGCATCAAAGGTACCTTCCAGAGAAAGGCACATTTTCATCATCATTCTGGTTGATAAGCTTACGTGAAAGATTTCAAACACTTAGCACCCAGCTGAGCAGCACCCTTCTCCTCTGAGGATTCTGAGCACGACCATGAAGTATTCACTGGAAAACTGAAAGGCAAATCCCACAAGGAGGCTGTAGGCAGCCAAGCAGCAATACCCCCTTGTAGCAACTGCTTGCGTTACTTTGCACAGGTGAGCAGCCTGGTAAGTGGGCAGCAAAGTTTTAGAGACTGATTCAGAACCGAACAGGTTTTCCTAACTGCAGCAACTTGTGAGGAACTCCGAATGAGGGAGAGCCTATGGTTGAAGTTAGGACAAGAACAAACTGAAATGACATTTTACTACACCTCCTGGTAAGGCTTGATTATTGACCTCACTCCTTGTGTAGGAGTTCAGTGAAACAGCTTCACTTTAACATGATCCGTAAATTCAATGACCACTTGTTATGATGATTCCTGTCCACTTTGATGACTAAGCTTTAGTAAAAAAAATAATGTTTATTGAGCAAAGGGTACAAATAAGATAAACATTCATAGATCAAGCCTGTATATTTATCTTCTGAAACACACTGCATGAAACCGGGCATGAAACCAGCAAGCAACGTCAGGATGGCCCTGTAGGACACATTTCTAAAAGTACTGATGGCACATTTACCCTGTACTGGTTTTTAGACCTACTCAAGCATAGATCTCCGACGGGAGGCAAGGCTAAGCAGTCACCACATTAACCGAGACAAAAAAAGTAGGGTCCTGCCATTCATCTTTCCCACTGTCCTGACATGCAGGTCACAAAAGGAAATTCATGTGGCCTAAATTTTATTCTATTATTTGGTGGCTTTCTCCAGAGGCTAGAGGGCATGGCTGAACTGGGTATTGAAAACATTGGGCCAATGTGTCTTCCAGCAAGATCTAATTCGGCGTTAGCTCCAGACACCATTTAAAACTCTTGGCAATTCCCTGTCTCTCAGTCTCCTTTTGAAGCCAGCTTCTGAATGCTACCAAGAAGTCTTCAAACAGTTAATCTCCAGCCATCCTTTTCCTGCCATAGAGAAGGATGAGGCCATTCTGCTGTTGACAGTGTTTTTGTCTGGCAAGATGTCAGGTGCTGGAGCTGCAGGAACTGAGAAGAACAACCAGTCCTTGTATTAATTCCACTCTCCATAGCAACAGTAACATTGTTCTTGTCTCCTTAACCATTCCCATAGACCTTTTCCAGGCTGGGGCAAACCTGGGAGCTCGTAGTACGACCTCCAAGGTAATACCTAATTCGCACTACCAGAATGCTGTTCTAATTCCAGATTGCTCATACCTGGGGGGGAAACAGCAATGGGTTTTGGTGGTTTGGGTTTGGGGCAATGGGAACTTGTGGAGGGTCAGATTAACGATTGCCAATTTGAATGATGCTATCAGGTAAGAATCATCAGCAGACTTATTTTAAAAAAAAAGAAATTAACAGTCAGACCAGGAAAATATACAACGATGTTATTTACCAGAAGAGGTATAAGCATAAAGATGCTTTGCCTTACAAAATTAATTCCAAAACAAAGCACTGTTTTGCTTGAATGTTTTCCTGTCTCCTCTAGAAGTTACTGGTGCAAAGTGCATTGCACAATAGAAGTTCTGCAGTGGTTGATGTGAATGAAAGATGTTTGGAATTAATGAGACAATCCAGCCACCTCTGTACACTTCAGAGGTCTCCCTTTGTGAAAGACACCTCCTCAAATACTAACATCACTGAAGTTTAAAGGGCCTGAACAATGAAATAGTTGTCACATTCACCTATTTTTCCTGCAGCTGACACTGAACTAACAAGCCTGCATTACAGCATACTCCTTTAGTTAAGCCATCAGTGCAATCCACTCAATTTTGGAACCCTTAGTGGAAATGAAATTGCAGGGAACCTCATTTTGAGCATGTGGGAGATGGACATCTGGAATTAACAGAACTGGAAAGACTCCTAGTGGGAACTGAAATGGCAGCATTTACTGGATATTCTGAAAATAAAATTAAAAAAATCATGAAAACCAGTTACTCTGTGTTCTTGAATACGCATCTGCTTTGCAGGGACCTTTCTTCAGGCTTCATATTCACTGTCTGTCTAGACTGCAGAATATGTTTCCCAGAGTCTGCTTTTCACTCTTTATTCAAAACAGATCCTGTTTTTCAGGGACACTGTCATCTCTTCAAAGTCCTAAAGATCTTCAGTGGTTTGGGCACTCTTCACAGCGTTCTGCAATGGATGACCAACTAGATTTTTACCAAGGGAAGCTAATTCATCAAAGGAAGAGTGTGTGCTTGGACCCACATTTACCCTTCTTAAGGGTCCTGCTGGAGCACTTCACCTCTCCTGGAACTTTTTTCCAACATCTGATTCACTAAACATGTATTTTCATGTTACAGTGGCTGTTGTTAAGACAGACTACATTGTCACCTCATTCCAAAAGTCACATGAAAATTCAGGGCCTCTGAATGGATCCACCTAAATGCCAACTTTAAAGCAGAGAAGGGTAACCAGCCCTACATCAGGAACGGACACCTGAAGAAACAGATACAGACTAGTACAACGACAGCACAGGACAGCAGTGGAGGATTTCTGGGATGTTGTGAAATACAGATGTATCCCTACAAACCTTATTACATATCACTCAACCTGAAATGAGTTAAACCTTTAAAAAGTGGATTATCTAATTCCTGGACAGTTGTTTTGAAAGAACAATTGTATCATGTGGATATCGTACATTTTAGAGGATGGGTTGGTGCAAACTCCCTCTTTTCATAAACTTCATTATGGCTGAGCTCTGTATCCATTCATTTAAATATTCGAGTCTTTCCACGTGCCTAACACTGCAACATTAGGGCTTTAAAAATTATACAAAAACTGAGCTTCATATTTTCAGAGAGAGGAAACCTTTGTACTGTACCATCCAAAGAAATTACAACTTTGCTCTCCTACCCACCTATTCCTTTATCTAAAACAAACTGTGAAAAACTTAAATGTAACAGTGAAATAAAAGAACATTAAGTACTGCACAGGTGCTATTAGCACATTAATCTGCTTCAAGTAAGAATTGTCAGTGTCTCATTACAAGTAATTCTTATTAAAATGTGCAAGTGAGATCCAAATTACAGAATTTATAAACAAATTAACATTCATTTGAAAACAGCTAACTACAGCCAAGTGGTTTCACTTGCAAGTGTGATTTTAGATAAGCATACAGAATGCAATGCATTGCTTTAAAGGGAGATAATTTATGGCACAAGGACCTATTGCACTATCCCACATCACTGAATGCAGCCACTAAAATCACGAGTACCGGCGATGTTTTTCCCGCTAGCATTAGCAATACAGTGTATGTATTCTACAACCCTATTCAGACATTTCTTCTACCAGCGTATCACTGATAACAAATAAAATAAGATTCTACCATAAGGTAGAAATAACTTCTATAAAGTTGCATCCTTTTATTATTTGAGCCTCAGTCTTGTTAAGAAGAAAGTATTTTTAAACAAACATGCAAAAACTATGGAAATACATTAAGATAGAATCACACCATTTAGAAAATAATAAATTAGAGTAATTATGGGTATACCTTTTTGTGAAAAACACTGCAGAGGCCTCTTTCTATGTCTGGCAGCTTACAAAGAAGATTTCGAATCTGACCAAACACACTGGATTCTGACAGCAGAATTTCAGACACAGCATCAAGCCGGGCATTTATTTCACTGTAAAAGAATAATTGTAAGATCAATAAATAAAACTTGTGTTTCTCTGAGGGGAAGGTATATAGCTAGTGAACTTTTTCCTTTTGTTTGTTTTTTTTTAAAAAAAAACTTCGACTACAGCCACATTCTCATGAATACATAAGTAGAAGAATTAAGAAATGCAGAGAAACTTGGACTTTCATTCAAGATGCAAGCAAGATCCTGGATATAAGCTCATTATCCCCTCTCTACGCTCAAAACAGCCAAATATACACTGCAGTGCCCATGTCTACCTGTTCTTCTAGTGGTACATAACACAAACAACACTCAATCCAGAAAATCCAACCCTAAATTTGAAGGCAAGTACCTGGGGGAGGTGCAAGGGGCGTTCACATTTGAACTCTATGTAGCATACTTTATTCCAACAGGGTATAAATATTGGTTACCATTCTGCCCCTCTACTTTTAATCCAGACCAGCAACTGGTAATTACATGAATCAGAACCATGTTGGGTTTTTGGCTGCCTTTTTNTTCTTTTTTTTTTTTTCCCCTCCTCCTTTCTTTCCATAACCTGTAACATTAATCTCTGTATTTCAGGACTGAAGTCAATCAATGAGGAAACATTTTTTACATGAAGAAACAATTCTATATTTATTTGCATCTTCCTTACGATCATATTCTTACAGGCACTGTCAGAAAAGAGCTTTAAAATGGAACCTACTATCAAGGTTCACCTCAATTTACACTGCTGCTACTGGCACAGCTACAGCTTCCAATATATCCATGAACTGGCTGTAGATTGCAAAGCTAAGATAAACTCCTTTCCTGCTTTCTGTGCAACCAAATTGCCTCAATGATGCTTCTTAGGAAAAGACCAAGATTAGGGGTACATGGGTGCATACAGCCCAAGGGAAACAGAACAAAAGGTAGCGAGCTCACTGTAAGCCAGCAGTGAAAGATGTGTTAAAGCAGAATAGCACAATTCCTCTGAATGTAGATTTTCCATGTTCAGGCTTTATCGCTGAGATAATTGTGTACACTACAAGATAGAGTCAAGTAGGTGAAAGCTGTGCTAAGATCTGATGAAGTTTCACAACAGAAAACATTTGTTCCAGATCATGTTTCCCAAGAGTCCCCCACCAGTGTGCTGCTCGGCACACTCTGCAGGTACCAGCACACTGGAAGGCTGTAGCTGGCATTCGGAAAGTTTCTGGGAAGTAAGACTCAATCTGAAACATAATGTTCCAAGAAACTTTAAAAATCCTCAAAACATCCTAGTGCTTGCTTTAAAATCCTTGTGTTTTCTCCCAGAATCACAACTAAGCCTTATTACAACATTCTCCTAAGACAAGAAAGCTCATAAATTCCCATGCTGCTGTGCGTGTGTTGGTCCACCCTTGCAGGTTAAGAAGAAAGCAGTCTCTTGATACTGACACTTCACATACCAGCCAAATGTGTGCAAGGCAAATACAGCCCAGCCCACATCTGCGCTCATGGACCAGCGAGATGCTTAGAGCTCTGTTAGCACAGAGGGATAAAAAGTAAGGATGCAACCAAAATGTAAGATTTCGGAAAGACTGGCTGTCTTGCCCATGGCTTTTTTTGAAGAATTGCTGTGCCACTTGCCACTGTAGCTGCTGGCAAATACCATCCATGATGAAATCAACAAAATTAGGCAGCTCCACAGGTTGCAGACGTTACAACAGGCTGGCAGCCAGAGGCCTCTGGCCCTGAAGACAGCTAAATATAAGAGCCCTTGAAATTTTATTACACTGCATGTGAAAGAGAACATTGTGACTGGATGTGCACTTGGATACACATTAACAGCATTTAAATGCCAGGATTTTTTCAGTGACATACTGCTTTATAGTAAAACCATCCCCTCATCTGTCACAAATGACACTATTCATTCCCAGAACAGCCTTTCTGTACAACGCCAGGATTTGCAGTGCCCCACCTGCCACCATCTACCTGGAGTGCAGGTAGACGCACTCCTCCACAGCCACCATACAAACTAGGGACAGGCTCTCTGCTGTCTTGATCCCGGGCACCTTGGGAACTCACTCTGACCTCTGAACTGGTCAGCAGACTCTCCAATCACACCATAGCACCCAGAACATTCCACTATCCTAAAAGACTGCTTTTTCCCAGCCCTGAGGAAAACAGAAATGTCAGACTTTGTAGGGTCTGTGTAGCAGCCCTGTTGCAGGTCACAAGAATACCTTCTTCTTCCCCACCACCATTGCACTCCTCTGGCAATGCCAAATGCACAAAATTAAACATTTCTGCAGTTCTTCTGGGCAGCCAGGCAACTTGCAAGCAACGGCATGAGACAGCAGCTACCATCAGTGCAGCTGCTCAGACCTATACGGGCTGTTTTCAGCACAGACCACATCCAAGCTTTAAATCTGATCCTTGAGAGACACAGTCATGTATCTGGTGTACACTGGCAGGTTTACTAAAAGTTATGCAACGAAATAACCAAAGAGCAAGCTGTTGACATCCATGCAGTGTATTCAAGACAGCAGAGATTTAATCTTTGTATATCAACTAGGAGGAGCTCTAAACTACAGCTGGATAATGGAAGGGAAATTGAGAAGTGTTAATATCAATGACAAAGTAATAAAATACCCTGAGTACACAACTTTGAAGCTAGCAAAGTTACACTGAAATTCTGAAAGGTCAATATCATCAGCCGCAATTACATTTTCATGAAGAATTATTAAAATGCGCTGTACTTGAGACCCTGGAACACTCCTCTGCGTGAAAGAGTACTGAACTGTTAAATTATAAACACATGTACCTTAAAGAAGAAAATAATCTGTATTTTTATTATAAAAAGCATATGTAACCAGCACGATTCTGTTCCAGAACACTGTCACTTAATTTAAACAGCATGATCATATCTACGTGGCCAATTGAAAACATACAGCAATATGTAAAATAGATGCAGATATTAAAAAAACTCCTCCCTTCAAAGCTTAATCTGCACTTTAATCATGCTCACATATGGCTATGTTACTGTAGCTCCAGTAATCTAAAACTAAGCATCCATACAGTTTTTCTGCTTTAATCCTACACATAAGAAAGGGTCAGGGAAACAGCATCCAGTATCAAATGACCCATTTTTTCCACCTGAAAACAAAACATAGTGGGATTCCTATTTCAAAAGCCAGAAAGTACAGGGAAGAATTATGTAAAACTCCATGTGTATGAGGAAGGAAGGACAGGGAAGAGATATGACATAAACAGCCAGATGATGAATTTTAAGGTATGCTTTTAAACCTTTAATATTTATACTTGAACTAATAAACACTTTGTTGAGTGCCAATATTATCCTGATCATTTGTTAAATCACCCTAAAAGAAATTTGTTCTGCACTGCACAGTTATTCAGCATATCTGATGTACAGTTTGTGGCTTCTAATCTCCGCATGATCTGGTAAAAAATTCCACAACTAGAAAATTTGCATCTAACATTATACAAAGAAGCTCAACAGCTTATGTTAAGAAACCATCTCACATTTTATAAACTGGCTACTACTTCATTCTTTATTTAGGTGCAATATTAGCCTATTCTTTCCCATCTGTGTAAACCATGTCAGCAATCTGAGCTCTACCCAATTTTCCAAACAATCTTCTGTAAAATAATGTAACATAAGACAGTTGACAAAAAGCAATACACTTGCTTCTGCCGTACTCTCCAAGAATAGCATCATTAATACAATACTAAAATCACTTTGCAATGTATTTAAACATAACAAAATCTAACTGCAGAATTTCTTATTCTAGTCATTTAAAAGAACTACTTGAAATTAAATCACAAGATACTCCCCTGTATTATTGTGCTGCCGGATCTGTGAACAATGCAGAAAATTAGCAAATACGAAAATATTTTAATCCTGAACTAAAAATTATTTTGACAAAGCAGAAGGCTGCAGATATGAATGTGCTGCACTGAATTAACATTTGAACATCTTAACAACCTAAATAGGATTGCTGGTTGCTAGTGTGCTAACAGATATACTGATCTCTCGTGCAGTGAAGCAAACCTAACATTTTTAGACGTGATAATATATCATTACATTTAAATCAGAGTGAAACTGATAATGTAACTGCTATTTAAGAACTTCAGAAAATTTTCAGTCATAAGGTTTTATTTTTACACAAGGTAAATAAATACAAATTTATCATAAAACTCTTAATCCCTTAACTTATGATAAATTTGTTCACTCATCATGATAAGCACATAGCTCAAGTACAGTGAATGCATAAAACTGAAATTAATTTTATTACATCTGTTTAGAGACCAGTGATATGTAAAACTACGAGTCACAAGAATTCAACACCTGAAAAAAAACATAATGAAGGGTATGAAACAAACATTGCTTTCCATGAACTATATTATCTATGTCAAAGCCTAGCAGCGTCCTGCCTAACTACAGCATTTCAAAGAAAGAAAATGTATTACTAAAACATTGGGAAAACGCAAGATACACACGGGTATCAATTGTGCCTGAAGAACTCCCTGAACTGCAAATTGCTGGAAGCTGTGAGTGCTCTGGGGAGGTAACAGTACCCAGTCGCCCTGTTCTCATACTGTCCTGATAATGGCTACTTTCAAACACAGGACAAGGTGAAGGCTATTCTGACTTCTGCTGCTTTATATTTTGTCTCACTTAGACATTTTGCTTTTTTCTTGACCTTCCTTCAGAAGACCGTTTACAAATGAAGACTTATTATATGAGTTGATTAAGTAGTACAGGTTTTTTTGCATGAGACCCCTCTCTTTCATAACAAGCAATTAATGCCATCAAAACCCAAACCCATGGTATAGAATTACCACTATGCAATCAATAAACTTCATATGTCTTTTTAAAGGAAAAAAAAAAAACAAACAAAAAAAACCCAACAGCGTATCTCTGGCTTTTTTACTTAGGTGGCTAAGTTACAATCTGGCTAACTTTATGGGATAAATCCTCAATTGTTAAGTTGAGCTGTGACCACTGGAATTTTATGCGCTAGCAACAATGAAAAAGTACAAACAAGGGTAATTATATCATAATTAGTACAGTGAAATTTAAGTGAAACCTGAAAAAATTTAACATCCTTCTGGACCTGTTCACTTGTTTTTCTATATGCAGGAGAAACAGTAATTTACTTTCAAAAATCCTAATGTCTCATACCCCTCCAGAGAGGTCCAACATTCCCCTAAATAAACATGCAACCATGAGAAGACAATATTCCTGAATGGATCTCAAATACTTAACAGCAATATACAAGTACTATAAACTTTGTCTTCACATCTGTTAAAATAATGTATAATATATGCAAATGGTAATCAAACACTTTTGTTTATGTTCACACACAATATATTTCAGCTATTTGTGCCAAAAAAGGGAACCATTAGCTTCTATAGCCAACATGAATGAATGCCTGATTACTACATTTATAAGGAGTTAGACACAGCATTCAATGATACCAAAACACAGCTAGCAAAAATGAATGAATACATGTGATGATGCTGCAATCTTTTTCTTTACTACAACAATTTTGAGATATCACGCATATGCTGTAACCTGCATTTGATATTGGCACTGATGCCATAAAATCTTTATTCTTAGGAGGAAAATTTAGCTCATGAAATTCTGCTGTAGAATGCATGGATTTTATTGCTAAATCACTGCTGCAAATGAAGATTCTAATTCAGCTCCGGATGACAATAGCATTAAATGGCAACCAGTTTAACTTGGAATTAAGATGAGTTTCTTTAAAGACCTTTAGGTAGTTTGTTTTACTGTCCAGATATATTAATTATGGGAACAATGACAAAGTCAAACTTGAAAGACTCTCCTTTAGGACTGTATTTTGTGTATATAGGTATAAATAAAACAGCACTCAATACATTCAAAGTGAGAGGATTTAGGACAAGCTATTTTTATATTAGGAAAGACACGTTGTTGCCAACATCACTATAAAGGGACCCTCTTCTTCCCAGTTCTACAGTACATATCCTCCAAATAAAAGTCACGTTGCATTAGTAATACCAATTTACACTCTTCCTCTTCTTTACTGGTAGATAAGGAACTGTCTACAGTTCTGAATTTGCTAAAGCTACAGTCATTCTATGCTCTTGCAGGCAAAGTATATTCATACTAATAGTAATTATTAATACTTTCCAACAAGACTTCAATTTAGCCTCAATAAAAGCATCATCTCATCCAGAACTGGAAGAAATGGGGCACAAAGACTACTAGAATCACAGGGGAAAAAAAAGGAAATCCTATTTTTGAGGGATGATTAAAAATTTGCTTTCTCTAGCCTGCTAAGTAAAGGTTAAAATGCTTCTGGCAACTCTCTAAATACACACCATTTTTCTCCTTCCTTGATATTGCAACATTAGCTTTAATGAGAAAAACATCAAATGAGTATAAATGGACTACAAATAAACACAGGCAAGAAACTACATCGAGAGTTCCAGCCATTGAAGTCCAATATCACTTCTGGCAAACAGTGTGTCTTGGAGACAAGAACATGAACCACGTCATAGGAAAGATGAAATACATTGACAGGTTGGGGTGAATCCGGGGCCAAAAAGGTGAGCTCATCCTAACGAGGCTTTAAGTGTTTGATTTGCTGACACCCCTTGTGGCACCCGAAAAGAGGCTTTGTGACCATGTGTTTGATGTGGTCTGGAATACTTTTTAGCTTCTGAACTTCTACTAATGGTCTGGAAGAATTAAGAGAGAATTCTCTGTCTTCGGCCTTTTTCCAACACCCTGGCAGCAGAGATACCAGCAGGGTGCTGGTTACAGCACTGCACTGGGAGCGTTGAGGAAACACTGAGCCTTGTGCTGGCTAGGCACAGGGTTTGCACAGAAAGCAGGGAGAGGGACCTCGGGCCTCCAGGTTGGGTGGGCATTGTCCACTTTTATCTCACAAGTTCTCTGTTACAGCAGAGGCCCAAGACATTGATGAAACCTTCCATCATCACTCTTTTCCCATGGCTTACTATGTTAGGTTAGGGACTTTTAATTTTCCTCTATATTTACTCCATTACACTAAGCATATTCTGTGGCTCACAGTACACCAGAACTGACATGTGTATCCCCAAAACACAGGTGTGAAGTTGTGTGCATGGGTGAGGGGGTTGTTTTTTTTCCTATTTCAACACAGGCTGACAAGAGCAAATCCTATTCACCCCAAAGCCTTGAGCAAGCTTTCCATGCTGGAAGTTGCATGACTTTTGAACTCTGTATTTAGGGCATTCTGCTCTCCATAATCTTATCATTAACCTCATTACATTAGCTTCTGCACATCATACATAACATATTAAAAAACTAAGAGAGTCAACAGAATATTAAAGAAATACAATTTAGGTACTTGAGGACCACTCAGTCTGTTTAAGCTACTTCAAACCACAAACACCCTCAAAAAACAGTAGATATCACCCCAAAGACCGAGACAGCATTGTGCAAACTAGTATGTTCACATCACACACACAGCAAATATTTTATCACTTCCAGTTATCCATCCCCCACAACTAAGCTTTTAAAATTTTGCACTAGATATTCTTCTAACTCATAAACTAAGCACTTTTGCAACAAAGGCAAACACCAGCATTTTCCAGGTTATCTTCCCCTGAGGTAGTGGAGTCTCTACCTTCTCCCTGGCTGCAGTACTAGAAATGACACTTCATGTTGTCCACCCACTGATATTTAAAAGACATTCTACCTCTCCAGGAACAGACTAAGAGGGGAAAAAAATAAAACCACCTCTCTTATGCAATGCTTTCTATACATACAGGCCAGAGAGTTCTCTGCACAGGAATGGAATCCTACACATATTCCCCTACAGTGGCTATAAATTGCTCAGTATGATATATCCATCATTTATCTCAAGTTCTACTTTAAGCACCTAGTCACAGCTTTATTAGCTTTACAGCCTGATCTAATATGGAAATAATAAAGCTCCATATAATTTTGCTACTCATCTGCTTTTTTCAGTTTCCAGCCAACCTTGACAAGGTGTTCTTTGATCTGAAGGAAATAAGCTTCATACAAATTGTGCAAGAATCAACAGCTGAGCAAGGCACAGATACAAATTAATAGTCAATGAGGAAAAGATAGCAGTATTTGTTCCACAGTTGTCTATTCTGTTTGGACTCCAGACTGGGCAAGCAGCACTGCTATAGCTTGCAGCCACTTAGAGAACAGGAAAGGGAGATGCAAAGATGAGGGTGGGAGGAAGTAGCCATGGATATAACAGAGAGACAAGGAAAGACACATTTTAGAGAGATGAGGCTTCAGATTGTCCCCATGCAGGGCAACAACTTCCTTGCACTTTATTTTATACCATCACCATAGGAAAACATATTCATAATATAAACAAAACAAGAAGGATACAAACCTGGTTTGCTTAACCAGGCCTGCGTTAAGTTTATCTTTCTCCTCTACCTGCAGCTATTCAAAAAGCCATGACTATTTCACATCAACATCACAGGTTTTGAGATTACATTAGGAAAAAAATTACTTTTAAATGTTGCACCCATACAAAGACACAAAGATCAGATTGTGTTACAACACTGTATCCTAAGACCAGTCCATAGCCCTTTTGCTGTTGAGTATAATACACAGCTCTACTCCTCCTGCTGAAACTCCATTGCCGGACAGGGAAACAGCACATTTCATTCAGTCAAAAATATTACAACGACCTCAGCTTTCTATTTCATTTTCTTTCTGCTCCCCTTACAGAAGTTAGGTGAGAAAGGCACTCCATGGAACTTGCATTTCAAAGGCAAGAGACGCAAGGTGAGATAACACTTCTGTAATCCACAAAGATGTACCTCTTACAAAAATCAATGATTTTCCCGATTCTTCCTAAAAAGCTCAGTCCTCAATGACTCATACAGTCATAACTCATCATTTTTGTATACCTAGGTGAAAAAGTGAGGACATTACATCTTCCTTGGTTAAGCCTTTTTTTTTTTTCTTCAAAATCACACATGCCTAATGCTAAAAACCTTTTCTTGTTATTCTCTAAATGTATTACATCACCAATGATCTAATGGATATCTTCAAGTTTGACGAAATGAGCTGTCTGTACACATTCTACCTTTATTCAACCTAGTGTATGGTTTCTCCCCTGGAAATTTAGTCATCATCCCAAATGATTTTCAGCTATAAGGCATAAAGCAGTAATTACACCCTCTCACTTTTTAATACACCAAGGGAAATGCACCTACCCACTGACTGGAAAAGATGTAGTACAGAAATTTTAGTTCCTCCGAAAACATCACTCCAGGAGGCACAGGTGAATTACAATTACAAAATGTTCTCTAAGTGCATTTGTGTGCATTACTGGAAAAAATAGTGCCAAAATGTCTGATGCACTAAGTACGTGAAATTACAAACTTAAGAGTCAAAAAGGGAGAAATACACAGAAACAACATAGCTTTTTTAGCTTCAACTGAGGAGTATGTCGTGTCCAACCACAGAACTTCCTCACTGAGAAAGAAGGTTGAAAAAGCAAAGTATCAATCTCTAGAAGTAGCAAAGAGCAGAGGAGAAAGAAGAAGCCAAAACTGCAAACTTGTAAAGCTTGTTCTGCACTGAGCCAAGGCAGAATTTAAACTAAATTTACTGGTTAAGAAAGAAGGCCTGAAGTCCCCAGGCAAGCAGTTTTCTATCCTCTGTGTCCACATAAGGACTCTGTGTATTGTACTGTTGAATGGAATGTCACCTGCTGCATCACATATGTGATCATTTGGGAGCAAAATGGTTAGAGGTACTCCTTCCTCAGTGCTGCCACTACACCAGACCAGAGCCTGGGCTCTGGCTCCCCCCACTGACAACTTTACAAACAATTCCCAAAAGGTCATAAGGTGCCTCAAGAGCAGGAAAAGAAATAAACTAATTTAATTCTATTTATTCCTGTAAAGTGGCCCGGAAATTCTATCTATATGCTTTTAAGGTGAACATTAAGCACATAATCAACTTCCATAAAGCCTAATACTATTGAGAATGGTTACATCAAAAGCCTTTTTGAAGTGGGTAAGATATATAAAAGCTATTACCAGAAGGATTAAAAAGGAAAAAAAAGGCATACTGAAATCAACTTATTAAACCCCTGTTAGAAACTGAAGTGCGATAAAGTCTAACCAGTATCATGCTTACAAATGGAAAAGGTCTCTAATATTCTAAAATAGGAGGGAAAAAACAGTTACGCATTTTTCTTACACTACTGAGAAAAGATCCTTACAAAAAGGCTAATGAGAAAATTAAGCAGTGATGCTTCAGAAATATAGTGCTTTAACATACTGAATTTGGTCAAGGAAAAAAATGCTTCCATAGAAAAATTTGTAAATTGCCAACAACAGCAAGACGCTAAAACAGTGGTATACCACACTATTTAAAATTATTCAAAATTAATAAAAATTAAAACTGTTTAATACACTTACAAAAATAAAAGAGAGGGAAAATTATTTTAGATAACCAAACCAACAGATTTTCCGTATGCTATAGCTGAAGTGAACAAAGTGACAATTGAGTAAACTCTACATTGACAACACTCAGAGAATGCACATTCAAAGGAATAGATCAAAAAAAGTTAAAATGTAGGCAACAATCATTCATAGAATCATAGAATTGTCTAGGTTGGAAGGGACCTTTAAGATCATCAAGTCCAACCATCAACCTAACACTGCCAAACCCACCACTAAACCATGTCCCTCAGCACCACGTCTACCCATCTGTTAAATACCTCCAGGGATGGGGACTCCACCACTTCCCTGGGCAGCCTGTTCCAATGCTTAGCAACCCTTTCTGTGAAGAACTTTTCCTAATATCCAATCTAAACCTCCCCTGGAGCAACTTGAGACCTTTTCCTCTTGCCCTATTGCTTGTTACTTTGAGAAGAGACTGATGCCCACCTCACTACAATGTCCTTTCAGGTAGTTGTAGACAGCGATAATGTCTCCCCTAGCCTCCTTTTCTCCAGGCTAAACAACCCCAGTTCCCTCAGCCACTCCTCATAAGACTTGTGCTCCAGACCCCTCACCAGCTGCCATCAACTCAATACTGTTATTTACTACATATTCAAGTACAACAACAAGCCTGCAAAGAGAAATCAGAAAAGGTGGAGTCCATTTCAAGACAGAGACAATTAAAACCAAGCATGATAGCATTACAAAATAAAGCATTTCTAAACAAAGCATAGCTCAAAATATGAGTGACCAATCAATCATCACATTTCAGAAGTAATACAAATAAATTCTTTCATATGCAATACATTGTATACAGGGATAACAGAAACATAAGTAAAGACTTATGAAGCAAGAAAGACAAACGTTATTTGGCAAGTTTAGAAATAAAACATGCTCCAATAGCAGGTAATACTCATCCATTGTCTGAAGAAGGATACTGAATTAGAATGGTACCCAATCTGATTCCTGCATAGGAATTTCTAACTTGCTCCACACCTACTACTGCGAACTACTTAGATGTTCTGTGCCCAAACAGAGCAGTTTAACTCTTTTGAACCTATATATAACGTCCATAGCTTCTACCGTATAATTTCCTGCGTTAACTCTACTATGGATCTCAGGTCTTCAAGAAAAATAAATACATTGGGTATACTCAACATCATAATTATAAAATACAGATTTAGCCCAAGATAAAGAACTATCTCACCTGGATTTCATGAGGGGCTGGGTTACCCATTTCTTCAATCTTCGACGTCCAAAGGAAGTTTTAGTATGATCCAAGACCCAGAGCAGGCTTCCTTTTGTTTTCATATCAGTCTAAAATAATAAAAATAGCATAATTATTTTGAACCGAACAATCAATGATGTAGTGAAAGGATCTTCACCGTGCTATTTCAACATTCTGTTTAGGCTTTAAGATATGGCAACTGCCTGTTCATTTACCAATCTTGTTCACCAACAGTGCCTTACATCTTACATAAAGTACCTCCAACAGTCATAAGACACTTAAGTATGTTTTTCCTTTAGCCAGAAAATCTTTTTAGAAAATGACTGGAATAAATTAAACAGGTCTGTGCATAAAGATCTGTACAACAGCACAGAAGAAAAAACAAATGCTACTCCAGTCATATCACTTGACTGCTGTTGCTCAAGAACTGAAACTTTTTTGAAAGTTCTTTGCTAGTCAAAGTGCAATATGATTTCTAACTTACACTAAAAGCCAGCACAGATTAACTTTCATTTATGCCTCTGAAAATGTTATCCTCCTTCAGATTATTCCCATTTAAAATAATTTAAACTTTCTGGGTGAGATTTGCAAACTAACTAAACTAACTTCATTGGGAACAATATGTCAAACAGCTGTGAAAATCTCAGCATTTATTGAAAAAACATTACATTTGTCCTTACCTGATTCTGTAAAATTTCGAGATTTTTCATTGTTGTCCCATTAATTGTCATGTATTCAGTTTCACTTGACAACCGTTTGAAATTGCTGGAGAGAGGAATTTCTTATGTTATATTTTACATTAGAGCACAGATGTAACCGTGAAACACTGTCAAGGTTCTTACGTTAGAGAATTCATTAGTTATGCAAAATTAAAAAAAAAAAACAAATAAGAAATTAAAGTCTATTCAAATAAATTAAAGAACTGAACACTAATAACTTCTTTTAATTTACTGCTTTGGAAAACAAGATTTGACTCACTTCCAGTTTCTTACAATGACTCTGATAAAGCTCAGAATAAAATCCAGCTCTCCTGTTAGCTAATCCTGATCCACTAAATGGTTAAGGAAGTAGCCCTTCTTCAGTCTATGATGAAATTGAAAAAGTATGTGCTTTTGTTAGTGTTCTGTTACGATCACTGTAGGATTAGGGGAAGGGATACGACTAAGAATTAATACTTCGAGAATGGAACAGACTTTTAACACAACTCATCATCAAAACTGCATATGAAAATACGTATCTTATTTTTTATTACTACTATAAGTTTACCAGGCTGTATAGGGTACATTTAAACAATTTGATTAATTTGATTTTATTTTTAATGTGAAATAACCATGACCAAAATGACTTGATTTTTTTGACACTCCCTAACAGAACTGGATGAGACCAACCCAAAGGTTGTGTTGGTTTAGAACCAACATTAATAAAATAATTGTATTAGATGTGTAATCATATGAGATATGAAAATTATTTCAGTCTCAGACATACACATGTGGCAGTCGGGACCATGAAGTGAAGTGCAAGATCTTCACTAAATGCTTCTGACAAATCAAGTCATGATTGTCTAGGTTAATCATACTGCTGACTGCCCTTTACACAAAATCTAGGACACTCTTTATTGCCTTAGACTAAACAGAATGACTTGCTGGGTAGGATTTAAAACTGCTTTCTTGACTTTTCACAAAATTTTATTCAGTGCATTCAATTTTAAACACTCTGGGGGAGCACTTAAATGCTCAAACTTTTCTGTTAGGCACACACAGCTGCATTATTGCTGTATTAAAAACAAAAATGGCACTGTAACATTCAGAAACATGAAGTATTCACACTAATGTTACATATTTATGATGTATACAGGTGTTTGGGCCCCCTAGCAAATTTGTTCCTAAATAATGGGTCAAATTAGAAGTANTTTTTTTAAAAGTAGATTCAACTGAGTGCCCTCAAGAAGTTCAATGATAGTTTGGAAGCACAGCCAACCAGAACTATACCCATAGTCATAATTATTCTGCACTAGTGTGCTATCACAGCAACCAACAAAGTTGACTGGCAAAACAAAACCTTGGAGGCAAAAGCAGCAGCACTTCCCAAAGTACACAATATTATAAGCAACAAAACAATACTTCTTTTTATTATCTTCACTTATAATTGCTGATGCTGGCAAAAAATTACACAGGACTGATTTCTGCTTGGCTCCCAATCCCTATGATCAACAACACATCCTACCCACTCTTCCAAAAGCACCTCTTCTGCATCTAGGACTTACCTAAACTGCAGTTCCCCCGTTTGCTGCATTTCAATTTGCCACTACTCAAGT
This sequence comes from Himantopus leucocephalus, assembly GCA_003993805.1. Taxonomy (NCBI): domain Eukaryota; kingdom Metazoa; phylum Chordata; class Aves; order Charadriiformes; family Recurvirostridae; genus Himantopus; species Himantopus leucocephalus. The sequence goes on from RSEF01000031.1 coordinate 57,305,841, forward strand.
CTGTGTTCTCTTAAACCCAGCTGGGTAAGGACCCCCAGGCCTTTCTGCCTGTTCCCAAAAGCAAAAAGGACACTTTCGGCTGTTTCTATCAACCCTCAGTCACCCATACATGAGTTTCAAGATCGTTTCTAGTGTTTCCCCACTTCACCAGGCCTCAGAGCACTTAACACAAAGCATGTTCTGTTCACAGTAAGCTTGCTCTCTGGTAGCATTTAAAGACAACTAACTCTTCTCCACTGCAGAGTATATTTACTATTCTTTCAGAATCATGTATGTTAAAGTTGTTCTCACAGCATAAATTATGTGTGTTTTATATTATCCAGGTGTTTGCTTTATCTGAGCTACTCCACCCTGCTATTAACCCTGGTAATTGAGAGCTTAGAGTATAAGAATAATAGCCAAGATCCACTGCAGTACATGCCCAACCAACAATTCCAGATGTCACAGCACAGAACGTGTTTTGCTTCCACCCCCTCATCTTCCTTCAGCTTGGGATCAGAACTTGATAAAAATGCGAACAAAGACAGACTCTTTGTAGGGAATTTAGGGACCAAATGGCGTAAGAAGAAGGTTGTAAACAAATACTAAGTCAGTGCTGGTTTTGCAGCAAGGGCATCAACACATTCCCTGTGAGAAATTCTAATATGCTGCTACTAGTCATCTCCTGCATCAGTAAAAATGACCCTTCAAAATCACTTCAACTGGATCACGATGCCATAATTCTTTCTGTAGGTGACAGTGTGACCCGAGTTTCAAAGAACAGACTTGCAACTGTCTCAAGTACTTAGACAGCACAAAACACAAATGATGGAAATGGCTGGCAATTCCACTACTGAGGAGCAAGGCAAGATAGAATCATGCCATCTGGGCTGAAAAAATGAAAAGAGGAAACAAAAAGAAACACAAGCTTCTAGGAAGATTTAGGAAACTTTTGGAGAATACTTACGAGAAAGAAGCTGCTACTCATAAAATGACTTTTCAGAGTAGAGCCACACTTGATGATGAATACTAAAGGGTTACTATGATTGCTTTAGGACAGTAAACTACATCTTCAGACTTTGACTCTTATGTGTTACCGGTGAAATTGGATCTTCTTGGTCATTCTGCCTCCTGAGAAGCTTGCAGTGAAGGGCACTTTTTATGCCTTATTCATTATTCTCTCCACAGGAGATATTATACAGATTTTCGTACTGAGTAACCCAGCCTAAGTGAATGCATGTTATTCAGATCAGTAGTTTTCAACTACTTTAATTCTGCAAATCTGTAAAAACTTCCCAGCAAAGCTGCAAGGCACTGTATTGAAAGCCTACTAAGCAGCAGATTTTCTTTGCTCCATTACCGTTTTCAGACCTCTAGAGTCCATGTCTTTGAGGTTTCTAAGGGTGAATAAACCACAGAACAAACCGATATAGGAATCCCTATTCAGCTTTAAGGGGTAAAACCAAGTTTCTCCATTTCTCAGAAGCATTAGTTTTCTTTAGGTATGAAAGACATTTACCACAGTCTAAGTAGTGAAGGACATCAAGCTCAGACTATGTTTTGTAGTGAATACTGCCACAGGTCTAGAATTTCTGATCTGCATCTCTGATGTGACAGGAGTCCAGAAACTTCTGGCTAAAGCCAGCAACAAAATAAAACAAACACACACAACACAAAACTGAGAAATACAAAATAAAGAACAAGAACAGAAATGAGAGGACCTGGGAAGGATTAAAAGAAACAAAACTAATTTCCATTATTTTTACCCTGAATTAATCTTTTCTCCACTGAACTGACCTCAGTAAGTGGGCCTGCAACCTCGTTCTACTCAGATGTCTGCACTCTCTCAGCCTGCTTTTCTTGCACACAGCCTCAGCCCTCCTACAAGCTCTAAATGTCCAGAGTGCAAGAGGTCCCACCTGCTGCTCTTTGTCTGTGGTCTTTCCTAAGCACCTCTTCTTAGTGTCTGAAAACCACGCCTTTTTTCAGTCCCTATAGCTCCTGAGCTGACTTTGAAACCTTCCTTTCAGTACTCCCTTTCTCACAGTGAGTGGGTAAATAAACATACACATTGTCTTTTATGCATGATGTTTCTGACATCATCAGCACCTCAGAGATACGAAAGCCTTGTTCTAGCTTCATCTAAGTATTAAACCAAAACTTGTTTCTCCCCCGCTAATAAGGATCCCTCATCACTTACATGATGTTTCATGACTCTTACTGGAATTTTTTTCAGCTGGGAGAAGAGTGTTTATCTGAAGAAGGTACAGAGGTGTAAGGAATTTTTTTGTCATTCTTCCTATCAAATAGGTCTTTTTCATCCAGATCTGTGTCACTTACATTAGTAAACTGAAAGCTATCTCACAACTACGACTTCATGCTCACTGACTCATCAGTATATGCTCGCTGACCTGAATTCTCCCAGGAATTTTAAATTGCTTGACAGCGCAATGGAAGTATTTCTCTTCTATTTCCTGCAGAATCACAGAGGATCCAGGAGCCTGACACCCTTTGCTTAAAAGGCTTTCCCTTTTCAGTATTTAGACACTATTTCGCTGGCGTCAGGAAAATATTAAAGTTGAGTTTGCCTCAGTATTTGGCTCGCTATTTCAATATGCATGACACACTAAAAACAGCAAGCAGACTTCAGTATTGGTTAGTGAAAGGAGTAAAGGCTTTAGAAATAAATACAGTAGAATCCAAGTTCCTGAGCACAGGAACAAAGTGATCTCAGAGACTGTATTTTATTTTTTCATAGTGTATCACCAAGATATCAAATAGTTCACTGCCTTTCCACTCAGATGTACACACATTCACATAAAGTCCATTAGAGCAACCTTCAGCAGGCAAATGTCAGCTCTAAGATTTAGCGCTTTTCCTTCCCACTCTGTAATTAAATTTGATTTTAAGATGCAACTATTACAACTGTGACTGACTGCTGTTAGATAAGTGTTCATGTAATGATACATGCTACTTAATTAATTCTACATAAAAGATGCATTTTGCATTTCCCCCATCACTACGTGCAATTGCACATAGGGCACTGACACAACGGTGATCTACAAGCTTGACCGTGGAATGTCATTTCCTTGGGAGCTCATTTTCTTCTTCAGAAACTCTAACGAGATTTCTCCAGCTCCTGCCTCGCTACCTAAGCATTTTCCAAAAAAGCCAACCAAAGAGGATGAGTGGGACCACCATGGTGCTAGAACACCACAAATCAGAGCGCTCCTTGAGGGATGAGGCAGGGGAGATGGCTTAGAAGATGGAGAGGGGAAGGGCAACTTAAGCAAGAAAATCCATTCCAAACTCCAGAAAACCCAGGTATATATGATTTCCAAATATTTTAGTAGATACCTGAAAAATGTTTAAAGCTGAGATCTGCAGTAATTTTTCTAAATCCAGCTGCATTTAAAAAAATGGTAATGTAGGGAGACCTTCAAAGTAAGCCTTGAAACTTTAGGAATTTCACACAACATGTGAATGATCTACAACTGACATGACATATTGCTAAGTTTCCAATTTACAGACAGACTTACTTTGTTAAATCCTGCCTACTTACAGGACAGAGTAATACTGAGACAACCAAGAGAATTATTTTGCACAGGATTGATGCCATATAAAGCTATTTAATTAAAGCATTCAATAAGCCTTAATGATAGTTTCAAACCCACGCCAGGTAGGATAGCAATCGTTTATAGTTGTGCAAGACAGGATAAAAATATGCTTGAGTGGAAGTATCTTTCCATTTTCATTTGATTCCACCTGCATAAACTTGTTACAAATTTTGAGTACTCATTTGAGCATATCTAATAAACCTAAGTGTTAGGACTACTTAAAGGAAGGCAAGATTATTTCCATGCCTGTGTGGTTTTGCAGTAACTTTGTGCAAATGGTGACGGTCTACCAAGAACTGTTTGAATGATTGTTGCCCCACTCCTAGTTATCACTGAACTAACTCAAAGGATTTTTCGGAAAGCCAGGATGTGTCGAACAGCCGTTTTCTTTATAATTGATAACTAGATTCACCAGCTCAAACAGACCTGCTGTGTGCTGTCTAAATATTACAACACGTTAGCATTTATACCTGCTTCCAGAGCTATAGAAAGTTATTTACACACCTCTGGCAAAACACATTCATTTTTTTTAAAAAAGCTGCCGAAAAAGCCCCAAATTTTGTTCACAAGAAAAAACTGAGGTTGAGATATGATGGCTGGTATTAACACACTTTAAAATTTCCCTCCTAGTATCTACCAGGTTTTGCACCTTGTTTGTTTCCAATAACACTTGGCAGCAGTACATGTTCATTTACATTACTGATAGTAATGTCTAGACAAACATACTTCATAAAGATTTTCATGAAGCACCACTTAAAAAAAACCCTCTTGATTCTTTCAGTTCTGATTAGGAGCTTAAATGTAAGGTATAATTTTTAAAAAGACTATGTTTATCAGCCTAGCAGGTCAGTCCATTACATTGTGAGGAAGTGTCTGCTAAAACTTACAAGATAACACTGGTACATATATTGGTGTTTTGAATTGGAAGTTTATATAAGGCAACTTACCTTGGATTGTAAAGCATCTTTTCCAAATTAAATTCTTTGAGGTATGCAATTACTGCTGCAAGGGAGGAAATAACAGGCTTATCCAAGCTTAGTATTACAGATAGTTTTTGAGGACCTAAAGAAAAAAGTTATTTTCGTGTTAGCTCACTATGTACTTATTTATTTTAGAAAAAGCATAATCTATTTTTCAATTTAATCAAATAGAAATCTGTGTGTGTATATATATATATACACACAGTGTCTATGATATCTATAAATCAACATAAATTGAGGTTCCAAAATAACATTTATGGTTCCAAAGAATGTAGAACATTACAATAATGTAAACACATTACGAAACATAGAACATTTGATGTCATGGGTTTTTCTTCAGAAAAATGACTAACTGTTGGCTTAAGAAATCTCTGAACGCACAAACTAAGAACTGAATTCTGAAATCTCCATTACTGTAGGCAACATCTGTGCAAGTTAAGAGAAATGAACAGGCCTTGGCACATATGCTGATAATTTATCTGCCTCAGCCACTCTGCAGATTATGGTTCCATCTTTGTGAGAGTGCTATTTGTATTTGATAGCATTTCTAAACAGTGCTCTACTACAGTCCCTGTTCCAGCTGCAACAACAGGAAAATTCACTCCATGATATCTCAACATAAAATGGTATTTTTCAAAACCCTACTTAGTTTTTTCAGCGATGTTTTTTAGAGCTGTTGTTCTGTTCTTAGAGTATTAGCACACACAAGAACTTGAAGAAACATTTCAGATGTTGAATAATTTCCCTTAGTTTCTATATACGTGTGAATTCAAACCTGTCTAAACACACATCTTCAAGCTATGAAAAAAAAAAAAAGGGATGCTAGCCCTGTATTCATTTCTGTTTCGATAATGTTCACTTTCAAGGTTCACGTCCTCCTAGCTCAAAAAAGATCACAATGTGCAAAAAATTAAGCAAAGGTGGCAGAAGGCCTGCATGGATGAACAAGATGCTGCCGATTAACCCAAACATAAAAAAGGAGGAGTATGAGAGGTGGAAGCAGGGGCAGGTGACCCAGGAAGAATATAGAGACATTGCTCAAGCTTGCAGTGATGGGGTTCGGAAAACAAGAGCCCACCTGGAGTTAAGACTGGCAAGGTACATGAAGGGCAACAAGAGCCTCTATAACCACATTAACAGCAAAAGTACAAGATGGGAAAATAGGGGCACACTGCTGAACGGGGAAGCAGATCTGGTCACAAAGGACACGGAAGAAGCTGAGGAACTCAATGCTTTCTTTGCCTTGGTCTTCACTGGTACGATGTGCCTTAGGATGCATGCTTCAAAGACATTCTGAATGACATACCTGTAGTATCAGGCACTTCTTTTGCGTAGAAATCAGTAACCATCTGGAAAGCATGGCTGTATTCAAAATGGTGGTTTTCCATCCTTTCTATCCTAATTCTGTCATCCCGTAACCTGCAAAGCAAAAATAATTGACTTTCAGTATTTATGCTCCCTTCATGAAGAACACTTAAGTAGGTTACAAAGGTGTACTGTCTTTCATCTTCCCTTTGTTAAGAATTGAATGGGTAAAGAATGAAGATATGAACTACTCCAGTGGGTTGAGAACATTTCTAAGAGCGTGGTGTTTTTTTAAAACGTTTCTTCTTTCCATTGTAAAAGCACAAACAAATAAAACCCAAACAGCAACAGCAAGCAAGCCCAGAAGAGACTTCAAGAGGTTGTCTCGTATACTTGCAAGGTAGATATAAAAATGTTTTCATCAATCGTAACAAGTATTTGCTTTATCTGTTCTTACAGACTTATGATGACTAAGCAATGAAGCAATTCTCCTATGCTATCTACTACCATATTTGACTATCCTTTTTCTCTAAAGGCTTTGTTCTATGCTGTACAGCCTGTTGCAACATTAACCTACTGCATCTTTTTCTATATGCAGCTGAAATAAAAGTATTCCTGTCCCTTGTTTCATAACTATTTGAAGACTTTTTTCTTCCTTGTGCTAAAGGACTTGATTTCTTTCAGTCTTTTTGCAGTCCAGGTTGTCAAGGATGTTCACAGTATCACAGAATGGTTTAGGATGGAAGGGACCTTAAAAATCATCTAGTTCCAACCCCCCTGCCA
>RSEF01000031.1:57319268-57336553 GCA_003993805.1 Himantopus leucocephalus
AAGTCCTTCTCCTCAGGGCTGCTCTCAATCCCTTCTCCACCCAACCTGTATTGGTGCTTGGGATTGCCCCGACCCACGTGCAGGCCTTGCACTTGGCTTTGTTGAACATCATGGGCTCACTTCTTGAGCTTGTCCAGGTTCGNCTTGGGATTGCCCCGACCCACGTGCAGGCCTTGCACTTGGCTTTGTTGAACATCATGGGCTCACTTCTTGAGCTTGTCCAGGTTCGTCTGGATGGCATCCCATCCCTCAGGTGTGTCAGCCACACCACTCAGCTTGGTGTTTGCAAATTTGCTGAGGGTGCACTTGATCCCACTGTCAGTGTCACTGTTTAAGGCATTAAACAGTACTGGTCCCAGTATGGACTCCTGAGGGACACCACTTGTCACCAGTCTCCACCTGGACATGGAGCTGTTGAACACTACTCTCTGGATGTGACTATCCAATCAATTCCTCATCCACTGAACAGTCCACCCATCAAATCCATTCACAGGGCAGTATTGCATTTGCTATACAAAAAAAATAAATTCCTTATGTATCTGAGAGAAGTAGGTAGAGGGAAAGGCTGAAAAAAGACGCTATTAATTTATGGGGAACAGTTGTCTAGCTGTCAAAAATCCATACTTACAATACTAATTGATCTGTTAAACTGTTTTAATTATCTGGAAAGAAAGCACATGGATTTGCATCTCAAAGGGGAGAAGTTAAGCCTCGCCATAAAGCGTTCTGTATATATTGCAAATACAGTATACTTGTTATTCCTCATGGCCTTGACAACAAAATACTTCATTTATCTCTGAATTTTAACTAAAGGATTTGGGCTTTGAGTTAATCGAGGTGAAAGTATACATGTGTAATGTAGCAGTTATGTCTATATGGATGTGAGAGTTTACACGTGGCGCAGGTTTCAGACGCAGCCGGATTCAGACCACAGACTTGATCTGGCATAAGAATTTGAATGCTAATGCCTTTGGGTTGCCTACGTAAAGAAATGCTTTTGTATCTATCATAATCAAATGCAGTTATGATTAACTTGCATTTAATTATTTTTTGGAATGCATATTTTGGAATCTGCTGTTTATTAGTCAAAATCATAATGTAATTTTGTGAGCCCTGGCGGAGTGGAAATTGCCAACTCTATTAAATAAAAAGAAAATCGTAATCCTGAGGAGTGGAGAGAGGTGTTGGTTAAGATCCCTGGTTTTATGCTGGTTTAGCACAGGTTTCTTGATTAGATAGAATAAATACATCTCTCTTACAGCCATGCTGTGCCTGAGTATGCACATAACGTAGGGATCTGGATCTGTACTCTGTCTGAGCCCTGCGTTTTGTACAGTCCATTAGACAGGTGGTGGGCTTGGAGTGGTGACTTTGGTGGTGATATGGAAGAGGGACAGAAAAGAGCTCTGTAACTTAGTTTGAGTGTAGGACCTTTGAAATATGATGGCTCATCTTCAACACAAAAGTGCTATAAAAAGCATGGATAAGGACTGTGATGAGACAAACCACCTCAGCTCTGACGTGAAAGTGACATATCTAATATCACTGCATATTATACTTCTAGAATTGTTCTAACCTGCTCATATTGTAGATTCAAAGATAATGTGTGCGTGTCAAAGTTATTTCCAGTGGTGTCATGCCTCAAAATGATGGGGAAGAACTGAGGGGACAGCAAGAATTGTAAGAAAACAATCCCATCGCTACCCAGTCAAGGTGTGTACATCTCTCTTAGGAGTCTACTAGGCAAATAAAATGGTAGAGATCACAGAGGAGTCATATTTGATCCTTGGTATTATGTTAGCTGTCTCTAAAAGGGTTTAAAGGAAAAGCTGAGGCTTCAGCCAAACTAACAAATAATTGTTGTGTAGCTTTTTGATGTTATGAAAGTGAATTGAAATTTTCATGGTGGTTTAATCAGCCTGTGATACATAATTACCACATTATCAAATGTTATTAATTAAAAAGTCATATATTTTATTTTTAGCAAACTGTGGAAAGGAACCTCAGAGTGGAGTTTCATCAATAACTTTTCAGTGGTGTTGGTGGGTTAAGCGATTGTTTCTGCTATCCCATGGCCCCTTTCATACATTTAGTACAAAAGTTTTTGTGGCTTCATGGTGAACTGCAACAGGTAACTAGGACAGGTTGTCCTGGCTTGAGGTGAGGAACCGCTATGGTCATTTGTTCTTTCTGGGTAAATTCTGTTTTCAGTTCAGTTCTACAGAGATGGTGTGCAGTCTTGTGGTATTGAAAATTATATTTTGGGCTGAACCATTGCCAGAGAGAGCATTCACTCAAATCAAGGCCTCCGAAGTGTAAACATGAGATAAATTGAGTTTCAGTTTTGGTTCCTGATCTGCTTTTTCATTTTTTTCTTAAAAAGCATACCATTAAGCCTACGCTGCCTTCATCTGTTTCCTTCAAAAGTATTTTCCATTTGTAAAATAAATTAACTAGCTTTTTGCTACTGGCTCATTGATCATAAATCCTAGCAAAGCAGTAGTATGAAAAATACATAGTGTGCAGAATATGTATGTTGCATAGTAAATTAAGCCATGTGAAAGATAACTTCCCTGCTTTTTCACTTGTATTAACTTTTCATAGAATGTGACATCAAGGTAAGTAGCCATTTGTGATTAAAATGTGCCACTCTTAATTACAGGAATGTGGCAGTGAAAAGAAAATGGTGTGTGTATAGAGGGCATAATTATTAACGCTCTTCGTATTTATTATATTAGAAATGTCACTGTATTTAAGCATCTTTGTACAACTCACAGGAAAGCCTGAAATAATTTGTTGTAAAATTAACAAGTTCGTTTCATCACATCTAATGGATTCTTCAATCTGTATCAGCTTATCAAAGGAAACATTAATTAAAAGTGTAATTGACTGGCCAGCTGTTTCCTGTTTTCTGTCCAGCAGCCTCTATTAAAAACATTACAAAACATGTAAAGCTCTTTATCTGAGGCAGATGAGAAGTTCCTCATGCCAGATCCTGCTCAAGCAGTGAGATTTAAATGATAGTTCAGTGCACATTGGGTGACCAGTATCTGTAGGCATGTACTACTTTGTATGGAGGCAGGCTACATTACCAATTGGCAGAGAACCCTGTTTAAAACATAACATACACGGTTAGCATGCCAGAATGCTTTGTTCCCAGAGGGGAGCACTGCATGACTAAAGCTGAATGTGTGGTTGCTTTTTCCTTACTACACGCAAGAAATCCTCTAGTAGCAATGCGGTTCTCAGGCTAGGCTTGTATATTGAGAGCAGTAAATAGGCAATGAACTGAAGACGAGCTCTACCTTGCTCAACTGGCATACAACAACGTATATAACAATGTAAAATGTACAAGCCTTCTCTGCATGGGTAGAATAGGTTTTGTCCCGTAGGTTTACAGTGTTCATTCCCACGCTTGGAGATTATTCTCCCCAGGAACAAGAAGGGCATCGTGGAACCATTCTGTATTTCAGTTTTCCTTTTGTGAGATGGTTGGGAGCTGCAAAGGTCCCCTTGATCATGGAGAACTTCTGTTGCTCTTTTGGACATGCCCTGTTAACAGTGGGGCTGTAACTAGCCTCCATTTATGTTGATACTACACTTTCCATTGGGCCACTGCAAGACAAATCATGACCAAACTCAACAGTTGTCTGTCTTTCCCAGAAACCAGAGTTTGGCCTTCCTGGGAATAAACACAGAACTCTCAGGGTCTGAACACTTCTTTGTTCATTCGTCTACCTTTTTTTTAATGTATGAGAGCCAAATTTCTGTTTGAGTTAGAACTATTAAAAATAAAAATCCCATTTGCCATTAGTATACATGACCAAAACCGTGAAGCCTTTTTTGGTTTTGGTGTGGAGAATGAATGAAATATTCATTCTCAGATTAAGACCTGTAACAGTAAACGTTCCTGCTCCTTTCTTTGCTTTCATTCAAATTACTTCCACTGGGACTTCTTGCTCACTCCATACTTGGATTTGTTGTTAATATTCAACTCTCTCCCCCCCCGTCCTAAATGTCATCCCGTTTTCACTGGGTGACTGAAAGATCAAGTTAGAAAGTTTTGTTCCAGAGTGCAGGACAAGTGTCAGTTGTACTGGGGAGAGGTAGAATGCAGCAGAAACCAGGGTGCTGTCATGGCTTGGCAGCTATGAAAGAGAGTAAGTCCAGTAACAGCAAAGGAAAAAAAGAGCGGGGATAGAGCAGAATTTTGCCTGTTGTGTTTAGTTTTGAGGGTAGTGTCTCACTGTCTATCTTTGTGAGTTTGGAATTGTAGTCTCTTTTACTTTAGTCATAGCTAGAGGGCTCAGATGGAGTCATTTTTGGAAGAAAATCAGGGATGATACAGTTTTCCAGCCATACTAGGCTGTAGGATCATAATGAAAAATGCACTGTAGCAACACACAGCTGGATCTTCCTTGAAAAAGGATTAAAAGGCTTGCAAGGTATAGGTGATATGCAAAGGCAGACTCAGTTTGATTATTGAAGCTTCTTCAAAACAGGTTAGATTTTGGGATGAAGATGCTTAATAGTTTTGGGGTTTTTTTTAATAGTCTCTAATTACATCTGTGGTTACAAAAGCTGACAGCTGCAAGATCTTATTGTGCCTTAATATTTTTACTTCTGTAGTGTAGAGGGGACTTGAACGTGTTTGGTGCCCCAAACATTGATCCCCCAAACAGAGGGGAAAAAAGGTAAAAACCTATTAGACTGAGTAGTTACATAATCTATCATAGCCTTTCAGTTGGCGTTGGTTCAAGTGGTGCTGCCAGTGGCGTGAGAGAATGAAATGTGAACAGCAAGCTATGCATGCCAGAAGTCAAAAAATAAGAGATGTTGTGCCACAGTCTCAGCCAAAAAATATGGTTGGATAATCAGCTTAAATAGTATGTCCTGTGCTTCCTGTTACATACGAAGTTTGCCCATAGGAAAAGGAAGAGTAGATCTCTTCATCACCTAGCTACTGGATGGTTGGAAAATTCCTTCATTTTCCTGCCTGGAAAATTCCTTAGTTTTCCAAAGAGCACCCACAGCTCAGAGCACAGATCTTGAGTTTCTGAGATGTATGAGAAAGACTTTATGGAAGCAGATCACCTGAGACCATGATGTGGTCACAAACCAACTCTGGAACCATAATTACTAGAGTGTCAGATCTACTTCTGATCTCATTAGTAAATCATTATAAACAGCAAATTAAATGTTATATGCTCATCTCTCTTCTACAGGACAGAAGAAACTGCTTGGTAGAACAGTGCTGTAAGGCAAGAAAGGCTATGCAGCCCGTCTGTATGTTCGTGTTCTTATTGGTGCAGTTAAGATACAGCTGGTTTATATTGCACTTAACTTTCACGGTTTCTTAGAATAATTTGTTTCTCAAAATCTTGGAAAAATTTGGCTTGGATGGGATTTCTGGAGGTTATTTTGTTTAACTTCTTGCTCAAAGCAGGGGGCTGTCTTCCGTGTTAGATCAGGTTTCATGCAGTTTTGCCAAGTTTGGAAAATCCTCAAGGAAGGGAGGTCCCCAGCCTCTCTATACTACCTGCTTATATGCTTAATTGGTCTTGTGGGGAAGATTATTTTTTTTTTCCAAAAGTCTGTGTGGAATTTTGAACAAGTTGCAACTTGCGACTGCTGGGTTTTGTCCTTTCATCGTGCACCTCTGACAAGAATCTGCTCCAGGTTTTTCCAAATGCCCTTTAAATAGTAGAAGATGCCCCCTTAGCTTTCTCTGCCAAATAATTTCAGTTTTGTTAGTCTGTCATCATTTGCCATATGCATGAGGCCCTCCTGGCTTCTCTCTAGTTTGTTGATAGGTGTCTTGTACTGGAGGCTCAAACTGGACTCAGTACTCCAGATAGGGTCTTATGAATACCAAACAGAGTGGAATAATCACTTCTATTGATCTCACCATCCTTGCGCTACTGTGGTGCGTTATGGGTTAGCCTTCACTGCCACAAGAATGATTTGCCTTCATGGTACTCAAATTACTTTATCCTGTTATGTTTCCTTGTTTCTTCTTTGCACAAAATTAATGCCAGTATCCCTTAGTGTCCTGCCTGCATGGAAAAAAACAAGTCTAAGTGACAAGAATAATTGAGGTGTGATTGTAAAAGAGATAGGCAAATGAGCACCATTTTGTTAGCACAGATACCAGTAGCTGTGAATCTTTGTGCTTCATGTTACTCTTAGCTCTGCTAGCTGAATTACAATTAGTACAGCATAGCCTAGGTGTATTGTTCCCTCAAGTGGGTCATGTAGACCTATTTAATGTTGCTCTGAGTATGGAGCCTTGTGTGGTATTTAAACACCATGTTGTTGGTTTTCTTTTCCTCTGCAGCTTGGATGAATAGATTTCCCACCTTTTTTTATTGATGGGTAGTACCCAGAGGAGCGGCTACCCAAAAGTTTCAGGTCTCGATATAGATCAGATAATTATTTTGCAGATAGTTAATAACCAAAAATATTAATTAAGAAGATCAAGTCTTGTGCAAAAATATCTGCATAAAATTATCTAACTCCTGAAGATGCATTTTGGAATTTTTCTCCTTCCTTTTTGTTGTAACTTGTTAGAATAATGTGGTGCTTTAAGCAAAGAATTCAAGAACGATTGCAGGTTTTCTGCCTGAGTGCCAGGTGTAATGACCTGTCAGCATAGTTTGAAAATACAGTAATGTGTATACTTTCCTTTTAAACTTTAAGTGAGATGTTATGTGCTGAATTTTGATTTTCTTTTGTTTTTTACTGCTGAATTTTTTTAAGTTGGCCTGTAATCCTACAGGGTCATGCAAAGTATTCATCAGGAGGATTCAGCATTTCTTTTTTTTTTTTGTGAGTTTTTTTAAGATACGTGTTGCTAGTTGACATCTGCCACTTTGAGAACCACTGAGTTCCTTCTGACAGCACTTGGCTGAGGAATGCATGGGAGAAATGTTAGGCCATTGTTTCTGCTCTGAACTGCGATCTGCACTCCTAGTAAACTGAAAGAAGAAAGTTTCCAGTTTCCACTAGTTTATTTGGAGTATCAGGCGTTCTCCAGCTGTGAACACAAATCTGTGGATCAGAGGGCAGAATTAGTTACATGTAGCTAATTTTGACTGCTGATCAGTTCCCAGACAGGGGTCAGAATATTACTTTCTGTAATGCAGACAAGGCATAGATAGATTCTTCCTGGAGGCCTTTCAGCTCTTCCATTCCCACATGACATCTGTGTGGAAAGTACAGCCATCTGCTCCCTGGCCTTCTCCCTCCTTCAGGCTGTCCCCGGGGGACTTCCACATTTTCTCTCTTCCTCTAGTACGGTAGTCCAGCCCAACAAAACAGCTACACGGTCTTCTCATATGAGTTCACTTTTGCTCTATTGTTAGTGTATATGTAAGTATTTATTTATTATAAAAGGTTCTGAGCTTCCCTTACACAAAGTTGAAAACCAAGCAGTGGGCATACCTTGTCTTTACAGACCACTGGAAAGTGTGTAAGAGCCTGAAGAGGATCTAGATCCCTTCTTCAGAGCCCTTAACTTAAATTGTTTCAATGCAGTGATGGGTGGAAAGTCCAGGTCTGGCCTTCCTGCTTGCAGAAGCAATATACTTTCTTAGTGTGGTCCATATTGGATGTTCAGCACTCCTAGTAAATTTCCACAATAATTTTCATGCTGATTAAAGAACAAGATTTATGTTTTTGACAGTTCTTGGCAGGTAGAGTTGTAGTAGTAGTGTGGGAGGTTGGTTCAAATTGATTTATAACAGATACATGGATGGCCTCTGTCTGTCACCATCTCTGTTATTTCTTATATAATCATTGCAAATGATGTTTCATGAGCCAATGACTTCCATTCAGCTTCTTATTTATGGTGTCTATCTGTGCTAGTACAATATCCTTTTATCTATCACCTGGGCAAATGCATGGTTCATGCTTCAGCACCACTCTTCAGAACCACTGTGGATTTTCTGTGGCTGATACATTCTGCAGCATTCAGCTTTGATTTGGGGTTCTCTTTAATCCTGTGAAGAAGTCACTAACTTGAATTCAAGATTCTTTCCAGAAGTATGTTGCATTGTAGCCATCTGCTTTTAATTTTTACTTATTTTAACAGCCTCACCTAGGAAACACTTTCCTTTCTCGAACAAAGCACTAAATGTTTAACATATGTGTGTAAAGGATCCAGATAACTTTGAATGTTTTGAGGGCCAGTGGTATTTTAGATATATTGGACTAAAAATGCCTAAGAGATTTTTGCTCAGGCACAGCCTAAATGAAAGGGAGATAATTAAAATGGGTGGGAAACATTGTTAAGCATTGAGCTTGACTTTGTTCAGACTGAATTTGGGCCATTACTTCTGCTGCTAGGAAAGATATGTCTTTGAATAAGATGTACTCTACTGAATTTTTCTCCATCAGCTTGATCCTAGAATGGGGTTGTAATGGTGAGTTTTAATGACAGTAGGCAGTGATTTGACAGAAGCACAATGGTTATGACTTCATTGCAAGATCTGGTAGGTGGGAAGCCTTTCCAAAAAGATTAGAAGAGAAACAAAGGAAAGTGCTTTGTGCTCAAAAGTTTTTGCTGTTCAAAATGGGAAAGTTTCATGTTCCCGTCAATCAACACAAGTATGATCAGACAACACGTGACCTTGTGAAGCAAAGAGCAGCACGTTCACTTTTGAAAGATGTATAATACAGTGAAGGAGGTTTGGGCTTGTGAAGGGGGTAGTAGAAAAGCCACCATTTAGAACAAGGTAATGGTCCAAAATTCGCTATACACATTTGTATTAGAGTTTCAAAACTCATTTTATTTCAAGGTTGTTCTGTCATCTTTTCCTTCACTCTGCCTGTCCAGAATTTTTTGGTGTCTTTTAGCTGTAGTCACTCTCTTCCTATTATTTAATTTACTGCTAACGTTTATGAAGCACTTGAAGGGTTTTTTTTTTTTAATTATGCAGGGTAAGCTTGTAATATTTCTAGTTATATAATATGTAATACAAAGCTCAATTTTTCTGTCACCCTGTTGTCTGGTGGTCTAGACATACTTTTACAAGTCCCTTTTGGTAAAAAAGCATCGTAATTTAGGGGGAGTTTTGAGAGTCAGTTATCACTATGTTAGAGGATAATTTAAAATAGTATTAAGTGGCTGCTGTGGATCTTATGGTCAAGTATGAAATTATCTAAAGTATTTCTTTATATGAGCAGATTCAACAGTTTTTTGCAGTACGGCATCGTCTTTGTGAAAATAATTATTTCAGGATGGACTGAAGGCTGGCTTCTGGGGGAAATATATCAAAAGCAGATTAAAATGATGATATAATTCCTGGATTACATTTCTGCTCTCTCTTCCAAATAGTTGTATAGATGGGACTCTTCATTTTGACCCTGACATTGCTTCTCTAAGTTAAATCTCTTTTCCCTAAACATCAGTTTTGTTGTACTTTCCAGAGAACAGCAGTTCTCTACATGTTTCTAGTGTGTGTCACGTACTGGAAAATTTTGGCGCGCAGCTTCTCGTCATGGTTTCAGTTAGGAGCAGTTATAACTGTTTTGCTTTTTGTGCTGCAGTATTTCCTTTTAGCGTGTGGCCGTAATAGCAGATAGATGTGCAGTTGTCCTGTGCTGTCCTCTGTGGGAGTTCAGGCTGTAGCTCCCACAGCAGCTGTGGCTGCTCTATGCCCCAGTCTTCTCTTTTGTGCTACATTTTAAAATTCACTTTGATCTGACCTTGAACTTGCTGTTACAACCTGCTTCTCATTTCTGTCTGCTCCTTATACCAGTGACAGACGCTTATACACTTTAGTGAAGTGATCTGATGTTGCTGGTGGTCCTGCTTCAAGTGCGGGGCTGGACAGTGTGACCTCCAGAGGACCCTCAGTGATTTCTGCAGTTTTAGAGGCGTGGTATGTGGTTCTACTCTGCTCACTGTGATCATTGCTGGCATTCAAAATCAAGTTGTTAAGCAATGAAAATAGGAAAACTTAGAGGTGGAGGGAGCAGAAGGGTCAGGCAGTGAAAGTCTCTAAGGAGGGAGTCGTCTTGCTGACCAGCTGCAAATAGTGAAATAAAGCTTTGGGCCTCAGGGAGGAATGGAAGAGGACTGTGATACTAAGCCTGAGACAATAGCCAGTGCTCCTAAAACTCTCTGCTAGCAAGCTTTTCCCACAATTTCCCTAAGAAGTAATGATCAGAGCTAGCTGCTCTGGTCCTGTCACCATCTCTTCACTTCATTGTTGATGAGCCATTTAACTGTGCTAAGCCAGAAAAAAGATTTTTTTTTTTTTTTTTCCTTCCCCCCACCATGATTTTTTTCTGTCATAGCATGCTCCAAGTGCTTGGTACAGGGTCAGAAAAGCTCTACAGCTATTGCAGAGGAACCAGTAGGAATAAACAGACAGGGATGGGGTGGTAGCATGACAGTCAGCAGCTGCGTCGATGTAGACATGCACAGAACTGCCAGCTGCAAAGTAATTCAGACTACACACAATAATAAGAGCTGGTGTTGAGGTAAATGAGTATTTATCCCCTTTGTATAAAGTATACTTGTCCAGCTATACATTGTTGTATGAAGTTTAAGGCCCCATGTGAGAAGAAAATATAGAAAGTGACCCTCTCTGATGGGAAAGAACACAGATAATTAAAATTTTATTTAGTACCTGGCAAAAACCTGGGCAGTACAGAGAGAGAATTGATCCATTCTTGAGGTTAAAAGGGGGAGAGAAGAGTTCAGAATTTGAAAATGATCCCAAAAGCACAATGTGGTGCTTAGGTGTTTCATGGTCTGTCAGCTAGGTGCAGAGAAAGAGACGTGGAGCAGAGTCTTCCACATCTGATATTAGGATATATAGCATAAATGTGGAGTTTCATTCATTTTTGTCACCTGTGCATTTTACATCTTTGTAACCGTATTGTCTGTTTTGGGTTTTAGAAATACTTGCATTTGCAACATTACCTCTCCTTCCTCCCCCTCTAGTCAGAGTTAATGTTGGCTTGAAGCTTAGTAGCAAACGTCAAAGCACTCCGTTCCTTCAAAAATCTTTAATGCTGGCACACTGGGTTGTTCTGGCAGGATGCAGTGGTTTATCACATTCTTCTGTATCATAAGACGTTAGAAACACTGTGGGTCATGTTAGCGCCATGTTAGGGTTACGTTGGTGGTGTTCTTTTGGAGAAACTTCTGGTGACTATTAGCTGATAAACTCTTTGGCATACTGCTGTGTGCTTGAGCCCTGAGTGTTTCAAGGAGTGCGTAATAGCATGCATCCAGAATTCGTTGAACCGTTCTCTGACAGAAAGGCACCACAGTGACATCACCTTTCAAAAAAAAAAAAGTGTGCTAATTCTGCTGGAAACTTCCAACCTTAAATTTGTATGAATAATGTCAGAAAATTCAGGGCAGAAATAGCCGCAGACTAGTTAAACACCACCACAAAATATGCCCTGCTGTCGGGGACTTCATGGTGTGCAGAAAAGAGAGGCAAGCCACAGGGGTGATCCCAAGCTATCATGAGCAAATGATTGGATCTATGTCTTCACTCTCTCCTCACACTTTGATTCAAAAAGAGGTATTTTCCATGGTGGAGTGTAACGGGGAGCATTATTTCATTGGTGTTAATGTAGTATGGCAGATATCAGGCGGGGTGTTCCTATGTTTTGTTTCATGGTGGTGGTGTTGCTTTGGGGTTTTTTGGTTTAATTTATTTGAAGCCCTTCGAGAAGAGAGATTTTTGCTGGTTGGCATAATCCTGAATGGAGGAATTGTGGTGCCAGTGGTGATTCTGGGAAAAAACTTGTGCAGCTGGTTTACAAAGCTGTCTCTAGCACATCACCATCAGGGGTGTGCAGGTGGAGAGTGACAGTATAACAAGCACATGGCAGATTAGTCCAGTGTGCTGTCAGTCTCCTGATGAGACCAACGCAAAGTGAGCTGAGTCTTCCCAGTGTCATGTTCTATATAGCGCCTGCAAAACACAGAGGGAAATACTGCTGGAAGAGTGGAGAAGATACTGTGCTGATTTCTGAAGAGCGATTGTATGAGCTGATACACAACTGCACAAGGCACTGAAGATCACTTTAAGTAGTGCTCTTCATTGGCTATGAATTGCTCTGTGTTGTCATTTTGCAAGTAAACTATATGTGCTTTGGATGGTTAATGGAAAGAACTACTACGTTAAAAGTTACAGCTTCTACTCATTCATTCCCCGTCCTATTTGCACATGTTGTTTATTTGCAGCTATACATGATGGAGAGAACTTGTATTTTTTAGGCAATTTCTCCACCATGCTTTGAGTTCAAGTCCGGTTTTCTAACATTCTTTGCAGTCACTTCAACTTGATACCCTTTGCAAGCTGACTGCAGTTGTCCTCTGTTTTGTTGTCCAAATGATAACTGAAGTATTGAGTGCTGCTGGATACAGCATTCAGCTTTATGGAACTTTGCGAAACGTGTTCTTTCATTTTGACAGTGAACCCCTGATACCATTCTGAGTATTGTTCTCCACCCAGTTTTGTACCCATTCTGTAATAAGTATTTTCATGTAAATCATGCTTTTGTAGATCAGTTACGAGAACGTTGTGTGAAACAATATAGAACAACCTCACTGAAATAGAGCACGTAGGAAATCTTCTCTGTCCACAGAATCTGTTCCTCTGCCATTGAAGAAAATCAAATTGATTTGGTGGGATTTTCTTTTTCTTGACAAATGCTGGCTATTACTCACCTTGCTTTCTTCTAGGTGCTTAGAAATAGTTTCCTGGAGGTTCTTGATCCTTTCTGCTAGACTTCCATGGAACCAGTGTAGTCTGTCTTATCCCGTTCTTCAGACAGGCAGATGGAAGGAGCCTGAAAAAGATGTGTTTGTGTCTATTTGTGGATGCAGTAGCTGCTGGAGCGCAACTATGTTTGTATTTTGTCCTGTAGTACCTAATTCTGTTCTCACAGAAGGCATAGAGTGTCATGCAGTGCTTGCACAACCCTCTGCCCTTTGCTTTTCTGATAGCCTCTTTGCTCTACTTCCTTGACAGCCCCTGTCACTTGAGTTCCTAAAGCTAAAAGAACGTTTTCTTCAAATTTCTTGGGTCCAGACTCTTGGCTTGTAGATATGGAGTTCTTTTGAGCTGTAGTTCTGCTAAGGTGACTAGAAGGAAATCAGGATGTACACATTGAGAAATGCTGATAGTTTGGATAGTAAAAGGCAAGCAAGGATTTTTCCACTAGTTTTTCTGTATGTGTGTGTATATGTATGTGAAATATATATATGTGTGTATATATATTAAAGTGTGTTAGAGTAGTTTCTAGGCTTTTCAGCAGCTTCTAGCATAAATGAGGGTTTGGGGATGGGATCTTTGAAAAGCTGGAGGTCTTGTGGGGTAATGTGTTGTATGTAGTATATTGATAGCATACATGTGGTAACTATTGTTTGGTTATTACAGGCAGCAGTGATTTGTATCATTCTGAGAGTGGCAGATACTCAGAGAAGGTGACTGTGCTGCCATTTTCCTTGCAACAACATTGTCTCCATCTCTGATATATGAAGGTTGTTGAGAGCAAATAGTGGGGAAGTACTTTACACTGGCAGGAGAAAAAAAGCTGTGCTTGTAAAACTGCATGGACTCGGTGCCAAAAGAACAGCTGCTTGGAAATGTCATTGAGGCTTTGCCAGAGAAGCTACTGGAGGTCCATGCCAAGATTTACCGAAAAAGGAGGATGATTGTTCTCCAGTTCTCACAGTCAAGTTAAAACCTACAGCCCCTGAGCTAGAAGCAATTGTATAGCAAAGGTAGCACAATGATGACAAATAAAGGAAATACAATTCCTGCTAAGCATGTTAATAAGGGAAGATGACACCGTATACTTGGACTTCTGAATGGGTAAATCATTCAGGTTACCTTACGGTACTGGGCAGTATCATTTATGAACTTGTGTTGTGATATATAGATGTACAGTAAAGTATTGGTGCCTGCAGCCCTGCATTTGAATAGTCCTAAGGCAGAATGGGCAGGGCAAGATAGTAGTTGGAAGGTAAAATTCTGGAGTTACTTGCTTTCCTTAGGAAGGCTTCCAGAGCTTTAAGAGAACTTAGTTTGGATGTGTTTGTTTTTCAGGAAGTCTGTATGCGCTTTATGCCTGTTTAATTGTGAATTGTAAAGCAGTAATAAATTGACTTCTGTTTTATTCAGCACGCTGCAGTGAGCTCTTGTGCTTATATGCAAGCTCATTCTTACAATAAAAGATTTTATTGTTTTTTTTAAATATCTTGAGTCAGTTTCTGTAAATTAGTTTTATTTATGTTGTTTGACGTTCTTCTAGCTTCTAGCATCTTTTTTAGTCTTTTTCTTAAGAAGTTTTTTCCCCCAAAATTAAGTGATCTCTTTTAAATATTTTTCCTGCAGCACTTTGTAAGCAATGAATCTTTAAGTGGATGCACTGAATTGTCAGATAAATAGAGGGATAAAACCCAGCAATGTTGATCCTTTTTCATTTTCCCTGGAGGGTGACAGCTAAATTAGTCCCTATAGTAACAGAATCCTAGAACAGTATAGGTTGGAATGGACTTAATATATTATATTATATACACAAAAGCGTGTGTGTCTGTGTAGATGTATTTTAGGATCCCATCCTTTATGCATCTATTTATGAACACATTGATTTCTTATTCTTAACTGTGGCTGATGGTCATCTCTTCAAGCAACTTCTGTAACTCATCTTGTGAGGAAAGACAGTTCTGCATGAAATGCCAGTGCGTTTAGAGAGCAAGGAATTTTAATAAGGGGCACTATAGGTTCATTTGTACCATCAGTTGGTAGTTTGAAACGTCTCTGCTCAATATCCATTTAAGGGTGGTAGCAGGGGGACTTGTGCAAGGAAAGTAAAAAAGCTTGGAAAGTTCAGTTTCATCATTGACTAAGCCTATCAGTGTCATGGGACTATGAGGATTGCTTGTTTTCAGAAGTACTGGAGAGGAAATGAATAAAATACTGGATGAGTTGCACAGCAGTTCATTGTAGATGTTCTGACAAGAATGATGTTTACAAAAGTTGATGGCAAATTGACTTCTGATTTAAATAGGCATTGGTAGCTGGAGAGATAAAGCATCAACATAAGCATCAACATATCATTCTGTCTATAATCAGAAAAATGGCCTATGGGTGATCATCTGACTAAACAAAGGACAGACATGAAAACCTTCTGCAACAAATTTTGTATTCATACATCTTCATAAAAATTCAGATTTTTCCGTACATTGAATAGATATCTATAACCTTCCTGGTTTTTTACTTTATTTAGGATATCAGGTGCATACTTTCAGATAGATAGCGTTAGATATTTGATGATGCCATATCTAGAATATAAATATTAAAATACGTGAAGATCTTTACAAATCATTGAGTTGTCTAATTCTAATTTGAACTCTTTCCTGTCAATACAGTTGATGGAAAAAAAAAAGTACTACTGTAAGAAGTTACAGTAAATATAACTTGAGTGACTATCATTTGCCAAAGTTTATGCTAAGGAGTTGGATAAATTTGGTTATGAAATGAAAGAAAATCAAAAATGCATTAAAAAAATGACTACAATTAATTTTTAACCATTACTTTAAAAACAAGCAGGTGTGGCATTGTCCTGGTTTGAGGTAAAACAGGACGTATTTTGGTCAGTGGCCTAAACCACGACAGGCATGAATCATCCAATGAGTTACCCCCCAAAGTCTCCAGGTTTGACTCTGGTTCTAAAAATCAGCTCTGCAGACCTTGCTAAGCCTTGCTTTTCTGAAGGCAGTGTTATGAGAACACAAGAAGTAGAAATGAAAATTAAAATCCTGGTTTAAAAAGACTTCTCTAAGTCCCTACGCACACAAGGTCAACAGAAGAGCCCTGCTGTTTTGCAGGACTGATTCAAAGGCTTGTACTCTGCTAACCTCCAGATATCATACAACACATTTTAAAAAGTTTAATGCTGAAGTGGTGTTCTTGCAAAAAGCTGTAGTGAGTATACACTCTAATTTAGCAAAATGGATGGATATGTTAGAGCAGATTATTAGTGAAGGTTGGAACAAGTGAAAAACACAAGGAAGAAAATAGCTGATTGCTATTGGAGATTGAGGAACACAGACTAATTGTCTTTTACTGAAATCCATTTGCTTTAAAAATGTTTGCTCATTCTGAGTAGGGTTGGGGCAGAAGGAAATCCCAGAGGGTCTAAAGACTCAAAACTTAATTGGATCAGTTGGTTAAAACTAAGGCACTTGAAGTAAGCAAGGGATCATCTAGGATGTGTTGAGAGAAGTCAGACCTTTAAGACTCAGTTTGATGGATATTATAGGAAAATAACTCTCATCTTTAAGAGCTGAGCCTCAGAGGCATACTGATCCTTTAAGATGGGAATATGTACAACGTAATGCAGAAAACCTGTCTGTTTGGTTTTTGCTGTGAAGTCGAAAAGCCCTGCAAAAAGGGTATTGATTAATTTCCTTCCTGTAATACCTATGCAATCCCTCTCATTGGCATAATTACAACATGCTAGAAGTATTTGGTTAGTTCGTGTCCCATGGTGGTATGAGACTGGATAATCTGAGGCCAAGTAGGTTTTATATGTCTTTTACTGGCAGCTTTCTACTGACTGCTTCTTCAGCGCTCATTCTGTTGCTGTGAAATTATGCACAAAGGTTGCAGGGGGAGTGTGTGTGATTTCTGTTTTGTTTTTTAACCAGCACATCTGTTTAATGCTGTATTAACAGCTTTTCAAATTGAATTGATAATGTGGCATCCAGTTTTAATTTCAGTGAGCAGTTAGGAAATGCAGCCAGTGTAGAAAGGTTTTATCTTGTGGACACCACACACATAGTCTTCTCTGAGTCAGATTTTGGCATCTCAGGCGTACTGCTTGACACTCAAGCCCAGGTACTGATCACCTTTGATCTCCTGCACATTGCAATGAATAAAGGTTTTTGCCACTGTTTTACATAAGTGGGCTGTGGAAGCAGGGCTCACAGGCAAGATTAATTTCTCTTGGGTTGCAAAACTGGCTGAAATCCTGTAGGGCTGTAGTTCTCAATTACTTGCTGACAGTAGGGAAGGATTCATGGAAGAGATCTCATTTGGCTTAATGGTAGAACACAGTAAGGTTCCTACATTTGCTGGTACTGTTAAACTGGGAGGAACTCCTGACATGTTGGGAGGACTGCATTGTCATTAATAACATTCGACACGCTGGAGGGGAGGGATGCCATCCAGAGGGACCTGGAGCTGGGCAGGCGTGAGAGGTGGGCCTTTGCAAACCTCATGAAGTTCAACAAGGCCAAGTGC
>RSEF01000031.1:57336653-57389040 GCA_003993805.1 Himantopus leucocephalus
GAACAGGTTGCCCAGAGAGGCAGTAGATGCCCCATCCCTGGAAGGGTTGAAGGCCAGGCTGGATAGGGCTCTGAGCAACCTGATCTAGTTGAAGCTCATTGCTGGGGCATTGGACTAGATGACCTTTAAAGGTCCCTTCTAACCCAATCTATTCCGTGATTCTATGAACACCACCTTGCTCTTCACAATGTTCTCTTGGTTCTTCCTCAAGCCCTAACAAGAGGTGTTTAGTAAAAAGGGAAATGCATAGCCCAAAAGCAGTATAAGACATGCAGTGAGATGGTGTGAAGTACAAAAAACCCAGTGAAGCTGTTCAGGAAAGTTATCCTTCCTTCTCAGAACCCTGCACTTCACCAGCATATGTGACAGATGAAAAATGGTAGAAAGATCTGACTTATATCCTCCTTAGGATGCTATCTGGGGAGCTGCTGCTTCTCTCTCCACCTTAATGTCCCTGTCAGCCATGGCTTTGTATAGGGGTATGGAGAGGGAAAGAACAGTGCTAAGCAGTCTGTTGCAAGGAGTGCCTGAAGTCTTGCTGGAGATGGGGACAAGGGCACCCTAGATACAGGAATCAAAAGGGGAGAGACATGGAGAGGTGGCAAAGACTCAAGAAAATAGGTAGCATAGTTGCAAAAGAACAGGCAGAATTGAAGGAGGGGCAGACAGTTATCTTCCACCTGACAAGAAGCAATAGAGACAGGCACAACACAAAATAGGAAGAGCAATAGATTCAAGTGAATTTGCTAGAAATCGTTTCTAAGTACATCCATCTGCCCCCGCAGAAAGATTCTTTCACGTAAATGGAAAGCAAATATACATACAGGAAGCCATTTTACATTAAAAAATACTGTACTACTAAGCTTTGTACTGGAAGATTTAATTACTGTAGCAATTATTTCAAATTTTTTATTAAGAACTCAGAAAATATCCACGTAAATTTAGAAGCAAACTTAGGTACAAATTTCCAACAATCATTTTTACTATTCCAGATTCCCAGAGGAAGAGCCCATGCTTAAAGTACGCTCTTCACAACACTAATTTACCGAAAGCCTCTTACCTATACGTATACCAAAAGAATATCTGTTAAAATAGACACAAACATTGTAAGCCAGTCAAGCACAAAATTAAACTGTTAAAGATAGCCTGAAAGATAAAGCTTGTTCCCTTTCTCAGTTCAGCAGATTGATAGCTCATAAAAACCATTTCAGTTTCATTTGCTTCAAAATTAAGAAAATTAATATACTCTGGTTTTGTCAAAAATAAATATATTCATGGCCTTTCTCTCTTCCCTGACTCAGGAGAGGTTGGGAACCACCATTACAAAAGAATTATTCTTCTCACTCTAGTGTCACTGCTATCTGCATGTAAAACATGCAGACAGTTCCAGTCTTTTTCCCTCCCATACTTGTCTCACTTACATCACTACATTGTTTTCATTAAAATAGCTGAATTTCTAACTAGTAGCACTAACAATGAGGGCAGGAAATGGGAAGATAATGTCTGAGAAATTAACACATCCAATGTGTCCATGATGCCACTGTTTTTTATGTCCCAAGACAACTTCAAAGAAGAATGAATTACAGAAAAGAAGTCGCTATTGAAAAAATATTTTAGGACTTTTACAAATATACCTGCAAACATTCATAGGCTATTAAAAAACTTAAGAATTTGCACGGTAGCTTTAACAGTTTAAGAATTCTTCTCCATTTGAATATGTGCACTCTAGCTGCATGTTGCTGCAACATTTTCACTGATACTTGGAGCAAAGCAAAACATGCAACTGATGTTCTGGTTCTAAGAGCAAGCTGGCATCAAGTACAAAGGCTGCTTCATACTATGTTGGCTCCCCCACAACAGATCAAACTGTACACATGCATTTACCCTTACAAAAGTCCAGTTAGATGAAAATAGACAAGTGACCTGCACATTTAAAACACTGAACATGCACACTGGAATTTACCATGGACCAGCCAACAGGCAGGACAGCCTAGAGTATGGAGTTTTACAACAGCAAAGTACTGATGTAACTGGATCCTTCAAAAAGGATTTTACTTTCATTCAAAACTCACTTTCAGTCCAAACAGTTGCCAGTTGTCTTTGGGGTTTAGCTATTTTTAAGAAGAAAAGCTGCTTACCTTTTGTTATGGCCACCTCAAAGCCCGTAAACAAGTGGGTGGTTTACCATAAAGACCTGAGCGCTCCCTAGTATCTGTACAGTTAGCTGCTGGGACATTCCACACTTCTGCAAGTCATTTATACCTGTACTTTAATACAGGTGAGAAAACCTCCAGTTTTAAGCATGCATATGCGTGCATGCCTTCTCTCCTGTCACCTCAGTACAGTATGCAGTTGCTATACTGACAACAATTGTACAACCCTCCAATTTACACAAGCCTGTCAGATATAATCACCTGCTCTACCATGAAAATCTCCAATACATCTAACATCTATACCAGCTTATCAGCAAACCAAACATCCATAAGTAAATGTCCACTTCTTTGAATGACAATTGCATTATCTGGAAAATGGAAGTTAAATTACTAATATGAATCACATCAGAATAACAATGCCATTTGGGTATTTGGGTTATCTGAATTTTTTTTGAATCAGAGCAATGACCTCTATCTCAAGTTAAAAAAAAATTCAAACGTAAATGAGAATTGTCCCTTCAAATTACGATTATGGAACTTGGGAATTTATTACCCTCCTCTACCAAGTCACCTACTGGACCACAATTATTTTCCTCACAGATATCTAGGGAAAATTAGTTATTACTAATTGGTTGCTTTCACCCCTTCCTTGCCTAGGACCAGGACCAGCATCGCTCCGCCATGGTGGTGCCACCTCGTGGAGGACAGAGGTGTAGAGCTCCAGGCTCCCATCTGGGTTTGTAACCGTTCTCCAGCACCCTTCCCTGGCTGAGAAACTTTGACAGCTGCTGGGAAAGGTCAACAGTATATAAATATATACCGAGAGAAATAAGCAAGTAACAGCACAACGACCAGAGAGGACAACAAAAAGTAGAATTACTTACACATCACCTCCTGCAGTTTCTGTTCTATCCTATAATAATAAATCAAATATGTGCCAAAACATGAAAACAAATGCTTTAAAGTTTTATTTTTCCTGCTTCTCTCAATAAAGTGGGGTTTGTCTAATTAAAAAATTAATTTTTTGACAATAAGAAACTGCACAAACATCAAATCAATTTAATTATTCTTCATTTCATAATTTCTGACTCAAATATTGGAAAAAAAAAGCCAAGGTCATGAATATCACCAATCAGTGAAAAAATGCCACAAATACAGCTCCTGAACACAGCATGTTTTCCATGCTGCTTGCAATCACATGAAAAATAATGCACCTTTGAACCAGGCACGAACTGCTGGAGAAGCCTTTCAGGGCACACATCTTCACTTTTGCCTGGAGGAATTTACAAAAATACATTGGCTGGTCAAGGCCTGCAAAGGCCAACTGTTACTGTAACAAGCAATACTAACATTTTTTATCTAATATATCACCCAGGTTAAGAAGAGCACTCTGTACTGCATTTAGACACAGTGCTTTGCAACTGCCTTCTCATGTTTTTCTAGTGACAACTCCGCACGCATAACAGAAAAGTAATTTCATATAAAGAATGCCATATGCCTATGTTGTGTCTCAAACTGTGCAGGGCAGTAAGGTAGACAATGGTGAAGAAGTAGACTTTACACAGAAGGAATTTGTCAAAAGAGATTTAAGCCCCACACTTCCCTCACCTGCAATGCCATAGAAGACATTAATGAGCTACAATATTGAGAACAGCATGTTTCATGCCTGCAACAAGACTAAATCGAAAAAAAAACCCTACCCAACAATTCTTTAGGTCATTACATGATTTGATAATACTGTTGTGGTTTTTATTCCCCCTGTCTATTCAAAACAAGTGAGCTATGACATGACCAATACTCTTCAAGCAGTTCTCCATACAGCTGAGTTGCCCAGGCCATGAATTGGATTATTAGCAGTGCAAAAAGCCTCTTTAGTTAGTAAACATCTGTTCAGTGATGCATTTGGGTTTTGTATTTACAGAAAACAGCTCACATGCTGGTTTTGTACTTTACTTGCTTTTTCCTGCTGCAAATTCAACTGCTTGTAGCTTCCATTTATACAAAACATTCTCAAGATGTTTGTCACAGCTTGCCTTTCACTTAAAAATCCATGGGAATATTACAAGCTATACAAACCATGAAACCACTAGTTTTTATGTTTACCAACCCTTTAGATACTTTTCACTCCTCTGTTCAGCAATTTCATTTGCAATGCTGTTTACTCTCACTGCAACCATTTGGTGTCTTGTTCTCACCACTACAAGCCTTCCTGTCCTTGCTCACCTACAAACCTTATGAACGGAGCTACATAAATATATGGATGTAACTGCTCCCCATTTTAAAAACTCAAGATTAACTATATGAAAGCATCCTCTGAACTCAGCAACTATCAACCACATATAAAGATACACAAAATTTAAAGCATTTTATATTAATTTACAAGAATTCACTGAGTTCATTACAGCTGACTTTCTACTCCTTGACTGACAACATAAAGCCATAACTCTATCCATGAGACCAATTAGCAATGAATAGCACTATTGACCAATGCACATAATAAAGTGGCTATTGCTTACTCCTACACCCTTTACAAGTTCACTTAAAAAGACATTTGTTCTTCCCATTTCAAGGAACCCAAAGCACTGCTGTATTCTACTGCAGCACCACACATACTGAAACAAAAGAGCCAAAAGACATCTCTTATTCTTGATTTCTGATGAACTGCAACCAGGGGGCAGGATGACAAGAACCAACCAACCAGCAGTCAAGTATTTTTCACAATAAGAACATCAGCCATTGGAATAATCTCCCCAGGGAAGTGGTGGATTCCCCAACATTGGACACTTCTAAGATTCAGCTGGGAAGGGTGCTGGGCCATCTTGGCTAGACCATGCTTTTGCCAAGAAAGTTTGGACCAGATGATCCTTGACATCCCTTCCAACTGGTATTCTATGATTCTGTATGAAGTATGACCACCAGCTACACCACAGTTAATACTCTGGGCTGGTAAGGGATCATGACAGGGCTGAAACTAGAGAGTAACACACCTGTGGAGCAATGCATGTACCTGAGATGCCACACCTGATACGAAGTTAAAGGCAGAAGCCACTGCTGAAACAGAGGGGGTATCAGCAATGCACTGACTTTGTGTGAGCAGACAGAGCTTGAAATGTTATTTATAGACGTCTTCAAAAAACAAAGAAAGAAAGCGTGCATTGCGTGTAATCATGGAGCATCAGCTACTTGAGGCATTTGGCCTGGGAGTAATTTGATCATACCAGTGAGCAGGGAGGAGGATTTTAGTTCTCAACGGATTTGAGAGAGAAGGGAATTCCAGGGAGCAAACTCCAAGCCAAAGACAACATTTCAGTACTCAAGCTAAAACTGAAACCTGAATGCCATAATCAGAAGGAAAAGAATCTTAAACATATTACAGGGGCACAAGTAGCAGATCTAGCTACAGCCTAAACGGAGTGCACAATGGAGGTAGTGTCAAAACTGCCTCCCAGGTTACAGGCCCAAGCTAATAGAAGGAAGACATTATGCTCTGCAAACTGAATGAAGTGAAAAACCTGTGGGCGCAGACAAGAGGTTAGTTACTGTATCATCCTGATTTTAGACTGTTGGCCGGACATCAAGCAAGAAACATAAGAAAAAAACAAGATAGTGCAGACTTAGGTGAAACGATGCTTTGGAGTTGAAAGTGAAGTACTTCTGATCGGTGTGTTTTTACCTGGTGTCAAAGAATGCTACAGAATAAAACATTATCAGTGTTCAAATAAAATAAGGTAAATAGAAAAAAGCTATGAAAAGGAACACGGGGGCACTCTTAAGATACGCTGGATGGAAGTACCACATTTTTCAATGAAACAAAAAGAGGGCACATGAGAAGTGCAAGAAGAACCAAAAGGGAAAGGAGCCTCAAAACCAGTTTCAGGAAGACCACTACAGGCCAACTTTTAAGGCAGCCAAAATGTTAAGGAGGATGGGTATTGACCCTTGACCAGGAAGAGCGTGGAGTGCAAAACACAGTGTTCTTCTGTAAAAACATATATATTTTTTGAAGGCAAAAATGTTTTTTTGGTTTTCTAGAAAGAAGGAAACTAGAAGCGTTAAAAGATTTTCCTCCAGCCAGGCCAGCACTTGCAAACAGATGTTGCTAACAGAACAGAACAGTACCCACCAGAACAGTTTGTTCTGAACCAGTTTTCATAACCTACTTTTAACTCACACTTTGCTTTTGAGGGAAGGCTCTCCACAAAAGCTGACCTCGAGTTCACTGTCCTTGAATAGTACTTTCTTGTCATTAAATCTGTCCTTGAATAGTACTTGCTAGTTATCAATTTCTATGGACATTGTCTGTCATAACATTGGCAACAGGAACATTTCATTCACCACCTGAAACAGCAAATGCTAGAAGCAAACAAACATGAAACCATGCCACACATTTCCATACATTTACTTCGATGAGTTTAAATTACCAAAGGGGAAAGTTAGTAACTTGTAACACAAATCTACACCATAACACAAATTATTTTTTGAAGCTTACTCAAGTTGGTAAACACCAGTTTAACCCAACTGGTTAAGCAAAATCTTTACAAAAAGATGGATGAGTCTAACTCCATTTAAATCAGCAGTAAAATACCTATTGATTAAGGCCTGGATTTCCCCCCTCCCCCCAAGTATGCAATTTAACTAAACTGGCTTTGTACTAACTGAACTAAAACTCCACTGTATGAATAAATCAAACAGCTAAGTAATCTTACTACAGTATCATTTAACTTTGCTTACTGCTCATTACATTAACACCCATGCCTAACTTAGACATGGAGAACTTCAAAACCAGGACCAAAACTTCCACTTACACTGCAAACTGCTTTCCTAGGCACAGCTCAAACTGCTGCTCTTAGACAGTTCTTAAAACAGCTCTGCTGCTTCTTCCATCATTTATTAACTTACTGTGAAATTTGCTTCTTTCTTCCCATCGCAAGACCCTGTGTACAGCCACATATAAACATGTGAAACCAATTGCTGATCTTCAGGATAAGCAAACTTTTCACTATCACTGTACTGCATGAAACTTAAAAGTGAAGAGGCCACTTTCCATTGTTTATTTTATTTGCACTTAATTTCCTGACTTAAAACTCTTTACAACTATTTTACATTAATCCACAGAAACAATTTCTGCCATAATGAAGTACTCCTTAGGCTTGAGTAGTAGCTCTTTGTGACTGTCAACCATATTAAAACACTAAAACATTTCTGGTGACTTATTTGGCTCCTGTTTCTGATAAAAACAAATTTAGAACAGCAGCACCCTGCCACTTCGCTGCTTTTTTCCTTCTGTGACGGGTGTTCCTTTCATGTAGATTTGGCTGTGAAAATGTACACAATACTAGAATAGAAGCACCAGCAAATAGTGTGAATGACATAGCTGAGCTTGGACATAACTCTGGTGGAAACAACAAGAGAACAGGAAGAGGGAAACACAGCATTCCATTAGGAGGAAATACGTACATTATGTATGCTTTATTTTTGTAGAATAAAGGCAAAGAGACATGTACAGCAGTATACGATATTCATATTTGGTCTTTGTATTTAAAAAAAAAAATAGAAATTGAACGAAAGCACACAGATGCTTTCAACTCCATCAATATAACCAGGCATTGAAACAGATTATGTCTACTCTAATAAAGCTGCAGTGGTTTATCTGGACTAGTTTAATTTTTTTAATAACCATCAGCACAGTCTTCGTGCTGGAGGAGACCTAGGACACATCACCTTGCTCGCTCAGTGCAAAGTTCTAATACGAACATCCAAAACTAAATCATCCCCAAGTTAATCAGCTAACCCCTGGTTCAATTCTTATATGACACAGGCACGCAGTTCTAATACCAACATCCAAAACTAAATCATCCCCCAAGTTAATCAGCCAACCCCTGGTACAATCCTTATATGACACAGGCACGCAGTGAGCAGAAAAGACCCTTCTCTTCTCTGTTCCTAACCACTCCAAGCTGTACACCTTCTGGGACTATTTTTCTCTCCCATCTGTACCCTGTTTTTATAAATTCAGTGGTTTTCCACTGCATTATAAATACACAAAGAGATGAGAGGCTTTCTTGAAACACAAGATCCTAGTTCCTATTGTTTGAGTGAGAAAGTTCTTAAAAAATTATAGAAGAGAAGCCTTTCCCAGGTAATGAATGATTCTAACAAGGAATTGTTAGAAAAGCGTGGATAAAAAATGAAATTACCAGGTAACGGACAATACCTAAAATTGAATACTTTGGACCACTCGGTATGCATTAAAATAAAATTACTGCCTGTATAGAAAGCAATTATATAAAAACTGGGGCCCGGTTAAAAGCACAAGAAAGCAGCACCTTGGAATCATTTAAATTAATATTAAATACTTCAGGGCCCTCTAGTGGTTAAATCTTTGGTATGAGAAAATCCATGAAGAATTGGTTTTGAAATAAGGGTACCAAAGCATACTGAAGTAATGTTCCTATATAATTAAGGACATTTAGGCTGAACAGCTGCCCAGTAAATTACCAGAAAGTGGAAAAAACTTACAAACTAATACCTGGTATTTTTTATTCTTAATAGAAATGAGAAGTTACCTACTAACATTCTCAGCTGTGCACAACTGGGGAAAAAAAAGAAAACAATACAATTGTTCTCTCAAACCTGCATCAGAATTACCTTAACGCACAACTTAAATACTCATTTCTGAAAAATGCACTTGCTTTGTTAGTTTACACCATCATTTTACCGTTCTCTGGCTTCCACAAAACTGTCACTGCCCAACACCAGCAACAAAAAACATAAACAAAAAAAAAAATAAGAATTGTTCACCTTCATCACAGTATATTTAGAAATATTTTGGGCATACTCCTATAGAATTGATTTGCAAAAGAGAAAGTTATCAAAGTAAAAGGACTAGCAAGGCAAAAATGTACATCTGTTGGCAACCAGAAAAGGTTTGTCACTTCTTAATCTGGTATTTTATCTGCCCAAATCTCAACAAGACACTTTACTGCAAGGAAATACATTGATATTGCTTCCTTAGTACATCTAACTAGAGCTGACCTTTTCAAATCCTTACAGCTTTGCAGACCATACATGAGCCGAGGGAACAGAAGAGCCTAGTATGACAAGAGCACACTTCACTACAAGCATAAACATCACACCACCACTGAATGACAATGAATACAGCACTTTCACAAGCTATGTTTTCTTAAGACCCCTAACACCAAATCAGATGTTTTCAGTCCCTCCTCTCAGTCTTGCCTCTCATATACACAGGCCCTTGAAAGCTTGATACCAAGTATAGCAACATCTGTACAAGTTCCTATGATGTGCCACAAAATCAGCTTTTCCTGATGAGATGACTGCCTACCCACCACTTCATGTCAATCTTTTTTTTTTTTTTAATAAAAGGGGACAAAGAAGGATGACACTGGCAGGTGAAAAAAGGAATGCCTGAGAAGTAGACTGATTAAGCAGCTCAGCCATCTGGAGCATTAGAGGAAGCTACAAGATGATGACTTGGGCAGAGTTTAGGTGAGGTAGTCAAGGTACAGAGTTGACTCTCTGTCAGCTGGCTACCATCCGTGTGATTGTCATGCATTTGTCTATCTTTACAGTATGGCAGGGTGTGTGGGGATACAATACAGAGGGTATGGGGAGGATATTTCTGTCTTCCCCCAATACAAAATTTTGCCTATGCAATACATTCATTTTTCTTTGTCTTTCTTTAGCTCCAGTTTTGTTAACACATAAAAGAAAAATGTTATCCTGACTAGTTCATTCAAAACAGAAATACTAAGCTCTAAACTAGTTCTCTTCAGCCCAGAGCTGCATGGTTAAAAAAAAAGAAAAAGTGAGAAACTGGTAGTTTCATGCCTTAAGACTATGACAAACAAGAAAAACAGCCACATAACACTACTTTCAGATCCCAAAGATAAGTGCACGAGCTCTGAAATAAATCCAACAGATCACATGATTGGGAGCATGGGAGCAAGACGATCTAAATGAAAACAGCAAATGTTTAGGCACATAAATCTTTCATAGGCCTGAAACAGAAGCCATGAATTTCAGTCTAAATACAATTTAAGAATGAGTGCCCAGAACTTAGTGGGATTTGGGGAATTTTCAACCCAGCAGCAAACCACAGCCATTCTGAAATGGGCCTTTACAGAACTACAAATCCACATTTGCTTCTGAATCTAAACTCTATCAATAGCTATGCTCTAANAAAAAAAAAAAAAAAAAAGGGGGGGGGGGGCAAAACCACCAAACAACAAAATCCCCATAGAACATACCTCATGGAGGTTATACTGTTGACGAGCTTTTCAGATTGATCTGACAAGCTAGATGGAAGTATTATTTCAACTGGCTGCAGTCGCAAAACCCGACTCTCTAATTCTAAGCGAGATGCACAGTCCCGAAAACTGTCAAAAATTACTTCTCCGGTAGTTGGTTGGATTGCCTGTCAAATAAAAAAAAAAATAAGCGTTGAATATTTAAGTTTTATGGGAGTGTTTCAGTGACTCAAATTGTTAAGCCAGAAAGAAAATTTATGGTGTATAGCACAAAATTATATAGCACCCACACTTAGTCAAAGTGGCAGATCAAAAAATGTAATTGTGTTTTTCAAATCTATGATATAGTAATAATTTCAAAAGACCACCACAACTTTGTCTTGGTAAATGATAAAAATACCTTAAAAATGTAAATGTGCTCTTGTTATCATCAGTCCATCACTGCTCAAGATTACTGGAGAAATCCATATAATCAGAAGTGCATGCTATTCAGCCTGGAAACTGTCATCCTAACACATGCTTTTGTTGTTCTCTCTCACACTGCAGTGCGACATTCAAATACAAGAACAACCAAGATGCTTTTAAATTACCAGCAGACTGGGCTTCAGTCACCACTGTGTTTTGCCAGTTAAACAATCCTGGTTTTAATCTTCACCATAAAACAGAATACAAATCTGAAGTGTAAACAGTAAAAAAGCCTAAATCTTTTCCTCTAACGAACAGTGATTTGTAGAGGAAAAAAGTACTCACAATCTTTAAAATACTCATCCTAAAAATGTTTATAAACTTTAAAGTCAGTAAAGCACCTGAACTAATTTTCCTGAATTTGGTTAAAACACAGCTATGTTTTTCAAGTGATACAGCAGCAAAAACACTATCAGGAATATTCAGCTATCAACTCCAGACCTCTTCTGTGGTTTTCAAATACAAAGCCATCACAATTCACACACAGATGGTATCTTACCTAAACTACACCTTGTTACAAAAAAAACCCCAAATCCCCAAAAATCTAAAAGATGGAGCAATCATGAATTTAAGAACATAACCACCCACCTCTCAAAAAAACCCAACAAAACAACGCCCAAAAAAACCCCACATGAACCCTAAAATACTGACTCCCCTGTGAAACTAACTTACCATAATGCCTATAACAATGTCACCTTTCTTCCTGTCTTTTAAGTTTTCTCCATTTTCACAGATACAGAGGAGGTAGTTATCAGGAACATCTGTCGTTACCTCTTCAACATCTACAGAATCATCTAGCTTCAGCAAAGGGTTCACATGTAACAAATGTTAAAAAAAATAGTACATGTATTTTGGTGGATTATTCGTAAGTCCTTCTAAATTTAAGTCCTTCTCAACCTTATTTTGTGTTGGGCCTTCTCGACTCAAGGTCTATTTGACTTACTAGTTTGACTCCTACTATGATTTTAGTGAACTTCAGATGACTGTCAGCAAGAGGACTGAAGTCAGCGGTTGTCTTCACAGGACAGGCACTTACATGATGCACAGATTTCATCAGCTCATGCAAAGGCCATTTTTTACTATGTCTGTGAGTCTCCCTATTCAAGCAAGAGCAGCTGTACCAAAACTTAAACCTCATTCTGCACATGGGCTGCTCCACCTTGTCATTTTGAATTCATATCCACAAACCACATGCACCTAACAAAAAACTAAATGCACTAGGTATGCAGCAACTGAAAAGCAGTTAAACAGAAGTCAACATCTTAGCAGGAGCATTAAGTTAGGTGCATTGAAAGCTTGCTGCATATCAACCCACCAGATTCAGTGATATCGCTGAGTCTGCCTTTGCGTTTGCCAACCATTACACGAGCATCTGTAAGTATGCTAGAAGTTTTCCAACAAAATCTCAGGACTGTGTTATGTGTTTCCCTGATCTACTCTATAAGTGCAAACTCACAGGCATTAACCTAACAATCTTTTTAGCTCTTGGCATCTAGTAAGTACTAGTTTGAGAAATTAAAAGAAAAAAAAACATGAGGTAGACAAGGCAGGAGATAGGAAAACAAAAACTGGAAGAAATTAAGAAAGTAACTTCACTGGTTAAAAGCTGGTTTTATCTCATTTTTGCATTTTCTTCGTTACAACAGTCAGGAGTTCATTACCTAGCTAGATTTTTAACAGTCCATTGATTTTATCACCTTCTCGTCACTTAAAGAAAATTGTTGATACCAAACAGTCAATTTTTCCTTCACACCCTCCTGAATCACTAATGCTATACATTCTCAATCTGGTGAAACACCTAGTTGAAGACAAGACCTTCAGAACACTGTAAACTTGGGAAGTCCACTCTCTGACTTCAGAAAGCAACTACAGTAAACACAAGCTCTGCTGTTTCACAACAAACCTAAAGCCCTGAAGAGATCAAATTCTTCTCAGCATGATGTTTTACCACAACAAAAAAATAAAGGAACTTTATTTCTTGCTGCCACTCTTATGTCAGCCACTAGCTGGTCCATCTAGGTGATAATACCATAATTATGGCCTCTCAAACACCAAAGATTAGAACGTGAAACCAAATTTATTTGAAAAGGATATCTTCTCCAATAAGCGTAGACTTTGTGTAGAGAGCAGTCAGTTTCCGGCTGAAGAGAGAGCTTTTATTTTCTCCAGCAGCCTTCAGTGCCGCAGTTTCCATTTGTTTTATTACTCCAACCTACAGGCACACAGACAAAAAAAAAAGTTAGCTCTTTGATAATAAATGATTTTTTTATTTTATAAATTCGGTGATCTTTTCAGATGTGCAAAGAGCAAGTGCATCGTTACAGCCGAGCAGGAAGGGCAGAGGCTAGCATCAATCCTACTAATGAGACTATAAGGCACTGCTTTTCCTTATGCTCTATCCACTTCTAACTGCCTTCAACTTCCGCCCCTGTTCTTCTTGTCCTATTTTGAAACAATTTAGCTAGAGTTCACCATTTGCCAGAGAATGGTTGCTGCAATCAATTTAAATTCAACAAGTCCTTCTCTCATAAGCAGAAAAAAAAAGGTATCAACAGAAAGCTACAGAATTACAGGCATCAACAATAGGAATGAAAAGAAAAAAAAATATGAGCTGGGATAAGAAAAACAAGAATGTGAGGAAGAACCAAAGAGAGTGGATATAAATTCCTCTTTATCAAATGCAAAGGCTTGATAAAAAACTGAGAGAAAGAATTGTTGTAGAGTTCTACAAAACATGAAGATACTTTTCAGTAAAACAGACGAAGCTTGCACCTACTTAAATTTCATGACACTCACCAGAATAGAAAAATTGAAACAAAGGAAAGTTAGCCATGTTAATTGGAAAAACAGGTGACAATGAGCTTCTCACTTCAAATAAGACTCTAGTACACTAAGTGCAAGTTATCTCAGTGCTTTTATTAAATGATGTTAAGTACAGAAAAACCAGGCATAACCTTATATCCTTTTGCTACAAGTCGCCGCACATGGACAAACAGTCTGTGAGTCGGGATACTGGCAGTCATAAAGTTATGATCCGGATGACAATAAATGTTCAGCTCTTTAGCTGCAATCTGCAAAGTACAAGAAGAGTCAGCCCATAGTTCAAAATGCAATGCAGGAGCTCATCTCTATGACAACGCTCATGCACAACTACAATTAAATGTCCAGTGTCAGAAGGAAAACATTACAGGAAAAAGTCCAGAGAGCTGGGCCCCTCCACCTTCCTGTCCCAGCATGTTGTCACAAACAGGAGCTTCAGTATCATGGACTTCACATGTCAGATTATTACACCACACCTTGACCTTTACCACTATCAGGTAAACCACCTACACAGCGACACAGCTCAACAAAGGGTCAAATAACTCCATTATTTCTGCATTTTTAGCATTGTGAAAATTATTTTAACTGTGGTTATGAAGATGGAATTAAGGTAACTCATCAATTAAAATACTGAAAAATCAATAACAAACAGCAGTGGAAACTAAATACTTCATAGAAGAACAGTAACAACACTTGTTAAAATCTGACATTATAATATATGATTTGTATTTGCTTTTCTACCCCTTGGCAAAAACTTAGGTGTTCACTAACTAGGGAAAGTGATCTTAAGCAGGAATTGGAGTCACACACTTAATTGTGTACCTGAATAGTGTATTTCTATTTCTGGACTGTAAGTGCACCAGCACATGAGTAGACAAATTATACAGTACAAATTCGATCAGGAAAATTAATTCCCAGTAACTAAGCAAAGTTTCTCAATTGTCTCAAGTGTGGAAATAGCACAGATCAAAGGTTAAATCAGTAGCAATGAATCTGGGACAGAAAAACTCATTATGAACTATTTATGAACTGTCACTTTAAAATTATGTTTGTTGCAAAGTGCTCTCCAATTCCTACGGATCTGGCATGTGTAGGTGCAGCATCTAAACATACATCCAAGATGCTCTCTGCACCCAGGCTATACTGACTATATTCATCTACTTTTATGCCACTTCACAAAATCATAGAATTGTTTAGATTGGAAGGTACCTTAAAGATCATCTAGTTCCAACTCCCTGCCCTGGGCAGGGACACCTCCCACTACACCAGGTTGCTCAAAGCCCCGTCCAGCCTGGCGTTGAACACCTCCAGGGGATGGGGCAGCCACAGCTTCTCTGGGCAACCTGGGCCAGTGGCTGACCACCCTCAGAGTGAAAAATTTCTTCCTAATATCTATTTTAAATCTACCCTCTTCCAGTTCGAAGCCATTACCCCTCATCCTATCGCTACATGCCCTTGTAGAAAGTCTCTCTCCAGCTTTCTTGTAGGCCCCCTTCATATAGCGGAAGGCTGCTATAAGGTCCCTCTGAAGCCTTCTCTGCTCCAGGCTGAACAATTCTCTCAGCCTGCCTTCACAGGAGAGGTGCTCCACCCCTCTGATCACCTTCGTGGCCGTCCTCTGGACCCACTCCAACAGGTCCACATCCTTCTTGTGCTGAGGGCTCTAGAGCTGGATGCAGTACTCCAGGTGTGGTGTCACAGGACTAGAGTAGAGGGGCAGAATCCCCTCCCTCGACCTGCCAGCCACGTTTCTTTTGACTGCAGCCCAGGATACTGTTGGCTATCTGAGCTGCAAGTGTGCATTGCCAGCTCATGTTGAGTTTCTCATCAACCAACACCCCGAAGTCCTTCTCCTCTCCACTTGCCCCCCTGTCTTCCAAACTAAAGTACTCCTACTAGAGTTTTGGGCCACGACAGAGAATTCAATTCTGAAGGTGTTTCAGCTTTAACTCTGACAAGTAATTATTCTCGCACCTCATCTTAAGTTGTCAATATGCAGGATAGCAGGAACTACCATAAGATTACAAAATATTAATACTATTTTGTTAAAATGTGTATCCATAATTGACGGTCTTCAATTTAAGCTTCCAGAGATTTTTCATCTTGATTTCAAGTATTTAAAAAAAACCCACAAAATTCATGCCCCTGAAAAACATTCTTTCTGAAAAGTGGCCATAGACCTAGTATGACACTAACATAATGCAAGTATCTTTCCATAACCCTGGCAAAAATTACCTCTGCATCTTCTCCAAAGAAGCGATATTTGTATCCACATTCCACACACAAAACAGCATCTTTATACTGTTTCTTCAGTTCTATGAATTGAAGTTCTAGCGGAGTGTAAATGCTTTTGGTTCTCTTATTAAGATTTGTATCCGAAGTATTCTGAGTATTTTCGTAAGACTTAAGAGATGCAGAAAACTGACTAAGATCACAGCGTAACTCCTCCTGTAAATAAAAGATGAAAAACTATAGTTAGGAGTCATCAAATAAATTAATCGCCCCTGCAGACCTTGACTCACACTGACCACGGAGCTAAGGCTGTTCTTGCAGTAAATAGCCCCAAGAACTGCAGCAAAACTATGAAAGAAGGATATAAAGAATACAGTTTATTTGAAATTAAAAAGTCATGAAAGTCAAAGATTTTGCATCAATTACTTGACTTGCTTTACAGCAGTCCTTAGACACCTCAGCTGAAATCAAATCCCTACTGTATCATGAGCTCTCAGAGCACAGATCAAGAGATACACAGGCTGCCAAGACCGGCCAGTCTAAACTGGCCAGACATAAAAATAAGAATGAATTACCACTCCAATTTACAGATGAGAAACTGCAGCGCAGAGAGATTAATGATGTTCCAAAAATCCACAGTAAATCAAGAAATAAACCAATTCAATATGAGTCTCAGTTCACTGCCTCAAGCACCAAAACCATATTTCTCCTCCAGCCTGCCCTTCCTACATAAGCTCAGCAAACCTTCCAA
Organism: Himantopus leucocephalus; assembly: GCA_003993805.1. Taxonomy (NCBI): domain Eukaryota; kingdom Metazoa; phylum Chordata; class Aves; order Charadriiformes; family Recurvirostridae; genus Himantopus; species Himantopus leucocephalus. The sequence goes on from RSEF01000031.1 coordinate 57,353,345, forward strand.
AATAATTTATTCTTAAACACAGAAAATCTATATTAGAGTTTCTAAAACGCTTAACAGTTAAGGCTTTGAGCCCACTCTCTCTGCAGTTTATCATTTACAATGACATTATGCAGCCCATGCTAGCCAAGCAACTTCAGCTCTACAACTTTGTTTTGTTCTGCATTGTAAGAAGGGTGATGGATTCAGTCTTTTAGAAGTGCAGTGACGAACACTGATAAGGTGCACTTCACTTACAGCAACGTTTCCCCTCACTTATATCACAACATCAAGTACTGATCAAATTGGTTTGAAAAAAAATTCAAAGACAAAACCCTCCACAAGTTTTTAAAGCCTAAGACTATACAAAACACAATTGATCAGGTTGTGCTGTGAGATTCTGTATCTGCAAATAAACCTGGTAAACTTCAATTTCTAACAATTGTCCCATCTAGATTACAAGCAACAAAGTCAACAGACTATTTAGAAGTAATAGTAACTCAGAAGAAACACAGAGACAGTACAAATCACATGCTTTGAGTCATGCACTTTTGGGTACAAAGAAAGCAGTCAGAAAACAATGGGGGAAAAAAAACCCCACTTAGCTGTACTGTTAACTGTGAATTGCAAAATTCACAGAATTGCACACAATCAAGAGATGACCCATTTGACAAGCAGACAACATGGCCCAGCACAAACAAAGCTGTACCATGCCTAGAACTCAGATGGCCCCAGGAGCTTAGAAGTCTCTGCTGCAGAATCCTCAGCCCAGGTATTCAGCAGTCTTCGATTCAAGGTCTGTACCAGCCCAGCAGTATGACCTCAGCTCATTTTACAGTGAAAATTGTTGTGACAAAGCACATGGAATAAGGTCGTAAAAGAAGTAAAAGCACACATGGAAGCTGAATTGTTGAGATGGTAGTAAGTTAGCAGCTCAAAGAACTTACAAGAAAAATTACTCACATAAAAAGGCTATAAGTCTCAGAAAAAAGCAAGACAAACATCTAAGATGAGCCATTCCAAGGAAGGCAGGCCAGCCCTTCCCCACCGGACTGCCTGGCCAGCACAGACTTGGTAGGTGTCTTACAGAGAAAGATGATAGTAATGCTTTGTCAAGCAGGTCATGCATGAGTCTTCATGATCTACTGAGTACATTAAGTAAGAAATAATTGCTCTTTACTATTACTTTGCATACATCTTGCTTGCAGAGTCTCTCTGCACATGGTTAAAGCTGACCTTCCTCATGATCTAGGAAGGGAGAGTTAACAGCTGTCAATCTCACAGGCAACCTGTGATTGACCGCACCCAAGCACTGTTTGGCAACAAGCACCTAAGTATATGGATATGCAGTGGCAATACTGCTATCAAAAGCACACTAGCGTTAGTGCTTTGGAAATCAGTTTTGGAATAGGAAGGCAGAAATACTGCACCAGCTGATACATGGAAGATTAACAAACACATCTCTTCAAAAATAAAGAGAAACCTGAATTCTGAAGAAACAACCATCTTAGGCCCAGCTTGCTGGAGGGAGAGTTGCACATGCCTTTGCTCACCAAACACACACTTCACTGCAGTTACTGTAACACACACATTGTTAATCCACAACCTATGCCACACACGTGCTGTCTCCAGTGTTACAAAACAGAAAGTCACTAAGGTAAAAGAAAAAATACTCCTCATGCATGTTTCACATACATACATGTGTAAAACACATACAGATGTTTCAGAAGCAATTCTAGGTGCTGAAACTAGAAAATGTGAGACATGCTATAGTAATGCTAATGTAACTGGATGGACAAAGGGTCAGAAATTAAGAAGTTCCAGACAGACAATGGTTTGGAAAAGAGGGACAGAGAAGGAATCAGTTTTCTGTGTTCTGCAACCGACCACACCTACATAATCTCTATCCCTTATCACAACAGAAATCTCTTGCCACAAACTGCTTGCTTCACTATTCTTATTTTGATCTCATGTTCACTCAACCCAGACACCCCAGTTTAAGGTCATGATCTTCAGACACGGAAGGCCAAATTACCTATAAAACCTTTCATGCAACCTCCTTTCTTCAAAAAGCCAGATGTAAAGCTTCTTTGAAGAGCAGTTAAGTCCCAATGCAACAACACCACAGTAAGCCACAAGATCCCTTTTAGGAGACTAATACTTCAAACTGAGCAAGGTGAGCCCGACAACCAATCAATTAACTGATGTTAATTAGCCCCATAATAAAAGGAGAACACTCTTACGAACTTGCATCACAGGTAGCATAATGAGAATTTTCCATGGGAGCTACCCATACCTTCTGCAGATGAAAAAAAAAAAAAAAAAAGTGGTGTCTTTAGTAGTGAGATTTATCACCAACTGGATTAAGCTACACCTCAGCAATAATTCTAAGTCGTATTTTTGCAAAGAAAGCCTGTTAGGAATTTTACAGCCCATATCAAAACAGACAGAACTGAAAGAAAGCTGAGCAAAGGGCCACACTGAACGTTTGCTACTACGATATTATAGGTTCATTCACAATCACAAGATACACTGCCAGTGTTTCTGCTCTCTCATTACTGCTTTTTTTCAATGATATCACTGAAAAACTGTAAGAGGCATTCTGCTCACTATGCTAGGAATTCCAGGAGAACATCCATACACAAACACTGATCTACTGGGTACTGCTGCACTATTTCATGACAGAAGACAAAAAAAAACAACCCACAAAAGGAATCTTGCGCCAAAGCTTGCTTTTTTAAACCGTAAGAGTCATCTAGACAGCACTGGACCAAAGCTCTACGTACCTTCTGAGCAACCTTTGGGCTAGTGTCCCAAGACTGAAGAGGGTTTTTCAATTCTGAACTTCTCCCAATGACACTGGGACATTTTTCCAAAATCAGAGGTTCTTTCTCACGAAAGCTATCCTCCCGGACTCTGTTACACTGCTGGTCTGAATCACTGCAGAATTCTCTCAGTCTGTCTAGAGTTTGCAAACATATACGTGGCTTCTCACACTTCTGAGGTTCTTCTTCAGTAAAAATACACAACAAAAACATATTAGCACCTTATTTTCTAAAACAGAACGTCTATTAGAATGACATTAGTGAGAATGCAATTATTTTGCTCTGTTTCTCTCTTCCCTACATTCCTTCTCTCCCACTGCAGTATTTCTGCCAGCCTGACAGAACCGTGCATATAATCAGCTTGGTTAACTTCCCTGGAAAAATCAATCCTCCTCACTTGTATGCTTCTTCATAGATGGGAAAAGAAGCACCATTATTTTCTGAACTGATAACTGCAAAGCCACAAAATTAGCCAAGCGTATTGGAAGATGGGTGGTATTTTTTCAGTAGTTTTTAAGCAGACAGTATTGCTAGTTGATTGTGTCTTAATGATACTTCAAACCATCACACCCAAAAAACTGAATATAATTCCCTCTTTAAAAAAATTATACAGCCTAATTCTTTTCAATGAACTGTAAGTGTAACAAACTTTGTATTCACTGATTTGTTTTCCTACTAGCATCATTAATTTGCTAAATTCTTGGTTCAAAGCCAGAAGGAGCACAGGCATTTTCAATGTAATTAAGTGGCTCTTCACAGTTAAGAGCACTGCACTAGAGCTATGCAGCCTTTAGGTATCCCAGCCACAGGCCAGACTCCACAGAGCTGTCAGGTGACAGTCATGCTTCAGCCTTAGTCTAAAAGACTGTTAAACCAACACAGAAAGGGAAGTTGCAGCATTTTTTCCTGGGCACCTGGACTTCACTGACTGAACCGCGTGCTAAGCCCAAGTCAGCTGAAGGGGATTTACACAGCAATTCTGGAGCAAGGCTCAAATACCTAGCTTCTGAGCCACAGAAAGGTGCTTTAACAGTATAGCTAGTATGCTCATAATGGCTCTTCAGAGTTATATCTTACATTCAAGAGGCACCTCCTAAAGTATCTGCTGACTAATATTTTCACACTGGACAATGAAAAACTATTTATTGGGTATAAATGCTTGAAAGTTTTACAGTCAACTCACTTTTATCCTGCGTCTTCAGTGGGTTACAGATGTCTTCTAGAGTAATTTGTCGTGCCTTGGTCTTCTTTTCACAGGGTTCATTGCTTTCAGTTGATGTTCTCCTTTTTGTGCCAAATTCAGAAGCCTGAAACATAAATTAAACAAAGAAGTTCAGCTACTTTTTCTCTTTGCCATCCTCTATGAAAGAAAATAATGCACTCAAGAATTTCATAAAGATAATGCAAAATTAAGTTAGGGATTTCATGTATTGTAAATATTTTACCTATCTATATTTTTTTTTCTTTATAAAATGGTTCTTCTAACAATCAAGGCTACAAGATGAAAAGGAATAGTGTGTTCTGTGAACAAGATGGCTGTTGTGCTAGAAAAGAAACACCTGCAGCTACCATGGCTTCAAAAGGCCACTTGGAGCTACTTCTGTGGCAGACAATTGAACCAGCACTTAACAGACTTTCCCATCACACCACATGCTACCACCCTGTGTCTGAACCAGATCTCTTCTGCAAATCCTCATTCCCACAGCTCAGAGCCCTCTTCTTGCTAGATACTGGGTATTTGCCTCTGAGAGGCACAACTTCCTATGGCCTACATCCCAGTGATGGAAGAGTATCTTCTCCACACCATCCTGGACGCGTTAATCCAGACTTAAAAGATTTTCCTAAGCTATATGTAAACACCTAGCCATCATCATCCTGGGTTTGTATAGAATACATTACTTTCAACTACTGCTCCTTAGATGGTTTTTGGCACACACACTTCTAACACTTCGTAACATAAACTGATAAATTTTCTGTTTATTTCATCATTGATCTATTCTGTTCGACAGAATACAAGAAGTATGACCCAATATAAAGAAGTAAATTGCAACTGCAACAAGGTATAAACACACTACTATTTCACTTTGCAGATAAACACACAACAGGTGCTTTTAGCAGCTTGCATCCACATTTCATATGGTAATCTCAAATGGTTTAAGTGTACTACCAGGGAAATCCAATGTCCTTGTAACTAAGCTGGAACTCCACACCCAGCAACTAAGTCCAGAATCTCTATATAACGTATCCATAAGCACAGCCCACATGAGTGGCAGAGTTTTCCTTCCAAGCCCACTATTATATATCACCAGATTAACACTAATCAGGAAGCAGTACTTCTGCATGGACAGAAAGCAGTAATCACACCTTTCAAAATATATTTGGACCAAAGATAACACAAAAGGTTGACTTGAGACACGGGTGAAAAAAGCATACAGCTTTCCAGGGCCAGAAAGGGCTAGAAACATTAACTACTGGGAGACTGGAAAATGTAAACTCAGAATGAACTGACAGACTGCAATTTTTTTCCCAGCAGTGTCATGGGAGCGGCTGCTGAATCGCTGCTGGCTCTCTTGGCCTTGCACTTCAACAGCAGACTAAGAGTTGTCCAAGCTCCATGATCTGGGCCACAAGATCAACCCCACTGCCTGGCAGGAGGCATAACCTGTGCCAGCAGGTCCACCACCACTGCAAGGCAGTGAAGCCTCTGCGACACAGACCGGCACACTGGCTTTGCTAAGCTCACCATACCCATGTTAAGCCTCAGTTCCTACAAAACGGGCGCATCCTGGCTGTTTCCTGGAAGACCAGGTATCGTGGCCGGGTTTACACAAGGCAAAGATGCTGCAGCAAGCCTTGGGAACGGGAAGGCCCTGTCCACTCAGGGCACCCCTTCGTGCAGCAGGGCCGGGGCCAGCCCTGGCCTTCCTTTCAGACATGACTCGCTGACACGGGGTAACCAGGCAGGCCCGAGGGCCCTCCGCCACCACCACGACGGTTCCCGCAGGGCCTCTGCGGCCCGGCCCGCGCCCTTCCGGCGCCCTGAGCCCCAACCGCCGCCGACCCCGGGCGCACCGTCTGCCGGGCAGCGCCCTGCTCCCCGCCGCTCCCCGCCGCTCCGAAGAACCTGCTGAGCACCAGCTGCTGCCCCCCGCAGCCGCCGCCGCGTTCCCGCCGCCGCCCCCGCGGCATGCCGATGGCGGACCCCGGGGCCGCGGGCACCGGCACCACCTTCCCCGCCGGATGCGACGGCGAGCGCGGGGCGGGGCGGCGGGGAAAGCGCCTCCGCCGGCGGGTGCGCTCCCTCCGACCTCCCGCCTAAGCCCTGCCGCCCCCTCACGCCGTCCCGCCTCAGCCCTGCTCACACCGCCCCCTCACGCCGCCCCGCCCCGCCGCTGCGCGCTCGCTCGCTCCCTCCCTCCCTCCGAAGTGCGGTGCGGCGGGAGGCGGCAGTGGGCGTCATGGTGCGCTCGCTCAACTCCATCGTGGCCGTGTGCCAGAACATGGGCATCGGGAAGGACGGCAGCCTGCCCTGGCCGCCGCTGAGGTACCGCGGGTCTGGCGGTGTTCTTGCCGCCGGGGCGGTGGGAGCGCGGGCGGACTACAACTCCCGGCGTGCAGCGCGGCGGGCTCCCCGGCGGCGGGCGGCGTGGGGCCGCGCGGTGCGCGCTGGGAGTTGTAGTCGGGAAGGGCGATGCTCAAGAGGGCGGGAAAGTGGCCGCGGCCGGGGCAATGGCTGCCGGGCCCCGCCGCCGTGTCTGTGAGCCCCGAGGGGCTCGGGGAGGCTCCCGGCCGGGGGTTGTCTCTGCTGCGGGCAGACGCGGGGCCAAAGGTCTCGCTTCAGGCATGGCACCGGGCCGGGCCCCGTCAAGCCTCTCCTCCCCGGGCGGCGGCGGCACTTGCGTTATGTTTTGGTTTGGGTTTTTTTTTCCAATTAGAGAAATGCAACTTATTCCTAAACCACGTTGTAATGCTTTTACTGTCTTCTTGCCAGGAATGAGTACAAGTACTTCCAGAGAATGACTAGCACGTCCTATGTGGAAGGTAACGTATGCGTTGCTGAGGTGTGCTTCCACTTACTAATACTGGTTTGTGTAGTATCGGTCATGGAAAAGAGTGGTAATTTTACTTTTCCCTTACTTAAAAGTCCTACTTCTGCAAACAGCCTGCCCTTCCCCCACCCTCCCAAGCCTCACAAGTGTTTTAACCTTTTGTAAATACATCATCTGCAGATTTTTTCAGTTAGATAAAGAAACTGGCAGTGTATCAGAGGTTTCTGGGCTGCAGGTGGTCTGTGAATAAAAAGAATTTCAAAGTCCTGTTTCCCCAACAGAGTAGAAAACTTCACCTGCCTGTCTTTACCTACAGCTCCAACCCTGAACAAACTAAAAATTTAAAAGTTTTTATATGCTGATTAATTAGCTGGGTTTTTTTTTTCAGGTTGTATTCGCTTACCCAACTTGTTTGCTGTAGCTCAGCCTTGGCCACTTGTTCCACCCCTGTGACCCTTGTGACAGTTATTTTGCTTGATTTTCTGAGTGCACAGCCATCCCAATATGCCAGAAAACCCCAACCGTACTGATAACATGCCACAACAATACTTCAGCCATATGCAGTATATCCATACGCAGTAACATGCAACTGTACAGGTAATATGCAGCAATAATGTTTGGGCCCAGCAAGACCTTTGCAGCAAATCTCACAGACTCTGTTGATGTGGTGAGATAAAACCAGATATTGTGGGGTGAAAAAAATTGTGAAAATCAGCACAAACTGGGATAGGAATGCTAAAGATGAAAACAGCTAATTTGTTCTGACTGGGTACTTACTGCTGCCAGAAGAGACAAGTCTTGCCACGTTCCCCCATTCCCTTTTCACGCTGACTTTAGTGCTGGTTTGACATTTCCTGAGGCTGTTTTAATTCTTTAACCCAGTAGACTATCCTACTGCTGGGTGTCTGCGGGGACTGCCAGTACAAGGTGCGTGGTAGGAGCGGGAAAGAGGCCTTGGGAGGGGAGGAGTAGGACCTCCCTGAGCCGTGCAGCCATCTCACTGCGCCTGTTGGCATCAGAGCCATGAGAGATGACAGGTTAATCCTCATGTTTCTGCTGCTTCTCTGTTTGCCAACATGGTCGCTCTCTTTCCTGTGTTTTCTTTTCATGCTCCTGTTAAAACTGCTGTCTAGCAAAAATCATATGTTTGCTAAAAGTTCTGGGCAGCCTAACATATGCCCTTGTTTTGATTGAGTGACCTATTCCGTATTCCACAAGGAATGTTTAATCTCATTTTGCCAAGTCTTATGTGAAGGATATTACTTATGTTTTGTAGACCCAATTCAGCCCATTGGAACCTTATGTACAACAAAGAACGCAAATGTAAATCTTTTTATATGTCTACAATTTGAAGCTTACATGGCATAATAACCTGTAGTCAAAAAAAGATGTTTTAAATCTAATTAAGAGGAAAAATTTTGCTCCATCCTGCCTGCAATTCTTTTGATAAACTATGACCGTAGATGCTAGGCAGTTAAGTTGCTTCATAACCAGACCTCTTAATGCATTATGCTGCCATAAATCTTCACAGCAGGGATATCGCTGTTGGCTCAAAAAAGTTGGAGAGTCACTGATTTTTGAGAGTGGAAAGAATACAATGAAGAACCATCACCTAATCTCGCTTTTAGTCTGCTTGCATACCTGCACTGGCCACTGCTGTAAATTAGCTATTGGTCTAGGTAAATCTTTGTTCTGGCCCCATAGACATCCCAGTGTGAATCTTTCTCATGAAAATACACATATTTTTCAGAACTTGTCCCTTTACTTCAGCAGTGGTGCCAGTGGTCTGTGCTAACATATCTGAACTGATACTGCAGTATGTCTCATGAGAGAGGTCTTTGAAACTGCTAATAAACAAATGAAGCATTGGTTCTTTGGTGTGATCTAGTAGACCCAGCCTCTCAGATCAAGGAGCAGGGAGGATAGCTGTGAACAAATACTATATTTTTTTCTCTAAAATCTCTCCTGCTCTGTAACACTGTAAAAAACTTCCTGTTATCTTTTGTGAGTCTCAACCTCTGTGTTTATTTCTCTGAAAATTCCATTTGCTCATAAAGAGAAACCCTCTTCTTAGCAGGACGTATATAAGAGATAATCAAGTTATGAATGTTTGGGTTTGGCCAGAAATGATACTTAGGAGTGAATTCTAGGATATGATTGAACATCTGTTGCACTTCTACTTTGGATTTAATTTGGCTGGCTCTTCTCCTAAAAGTTATCCTTTTACCTGTCTCTTTTTTTTTTTTTTAAATAACACTCAAAGCTGGCAATTATTCCTGATCATGTAACTGGAATGATAGAACATGCAGACACAAAGTCGATTACTGTATACTGTTTGGATTTATAAAGAGAACAATGATGTTTTCTTATACTAAGAGAACTCTTCTGAGGAGATTGATTTGGCCCCCATCACTATAGCGGAGCCACTGTCTGTGTAATGCATGTGATGGGAAGTGACATGCCTCTTTTGATTTTTTTCAATTATAAGTTTATGGGTGTGCATGAGACTACTTTGGTGTCAACTGTCTGCCAAGGCTTTGAGGCCACAAACATGTTCTTTTATGCCTGTGACTAATTTGAGGATCACCGCCTAAGCTTGTACTTTTGTTAACGGCTGAAATGGAGTTTGGGAGAGGGAAGGAAAGTCCAACAGTGTCACTGAACAACCAAAACAAACTGGGACCGAGCAAAAATACCCCTTAAATAAGTGTTTTCTCTCTTACTCAGGTAAACAGAATGCACTGATAATGGGTAAAAGAACCTGGTTCTCCATTCCTGAGAAGAATCGTCCTTTAAAAAACAGAATTAATATAGTGCTTAGCCGGGAGCTCAAGTATGTATGATGATTAATAGGCCTGTAAAACAAATAAAAATTCTGCACCTAAAATCATGCATAGCAATACATCCTAAAGTAATTCTAAATGTAACATTTTTGATATCTGGTTGGGAAGCATCTCTGATATTGGTTCTGAGTGATAGCACTACTTTACCTTTATTTAAATTATTATTTTTATTGCTATTATTTTTTAATTAATTCACAAGATAATTGTCATTACTTTGCATAATAAGTACTAGTCCTAGCTCTACACACAAACCATCTGACAATTGTCAGTCGTGTTTCTGACTCATGTATTTAACTGTATTTCTCTAGTTCCTGGTTAGATTGGTGGCTCTTATTCCCTTCTTTGAAGTTTATTTTTATTAGCCTTTAAGGAAAAAGAAGTGTCCTTTCTCAGAGCTCTTTTCTTGAATGCATCACCCACAGTCATCCAAATATTCTTAAAGAGAAATATGCCCCTATAATGCTTTATGGCTTTGGAGGATGTTGGTGGGTTTTGTGCTGAATATGGGGTGAGGGGGGACAGGGGCTTTTTGACTAGTTTTATTAAATGCAATATTAAAGTTCTAGAATTCAAGTAGAAATCTGTATTTCATTTTTTAGGTATCTAATCTTAGTTACCTTGTTTAAAAACATGGTATAAAATTTCAGATCTGTAATTTATAATGTCTCTTAAGTCACGATTAAAGTGTGATTTATTGAACAATCCTGCAGTCAGATGAGAATTCTAACATAGTTTAGCAATAATTGGCATTTCAAAATAATTAACTACTGTGAAACATTTAGTCATTTGTGAATTCAGCAACACACAATCTATGTCTAGATTGTATTGATTATCATGATGAATGGTCCTTTAATTATTTGGTAATACAGCTTTTTTTTTTTCCTAGGGAAACCCCAAAAGGAGCACATTATCTTTCCAAAAGCCTGGATGATGCTTTAGCTCTTTTGGATTCACCCGAGTTAAAAAGTAAAGTAGACATGGTTTGGATCATCGGAGGCACTTCAGTTTACAAGGTACATTTAGAGTACTCCTAAATTACTCATTTTCTGCAATGGGATGAGGATGGCTCAAGTTCCTGTTACTTCCACTTTAGGAAGGGCCTTTCCTTCACATGACCCAGCAAACTCCAGTGATTACAACAGAACAAGTCTTGGAGAGTAAAATTTCAAGTCACAAGTTTAAAATATCTGTCCAAGTAACCAAATGTTGCTCTTCCTAATGGTCCAGTGTCATACAGTCATTGCGCTTTTGAGACCTTATCTTAAATCTCTTAATTGTTAGGTTTTTACACCAAGACCCATAATGTTACATTTATTTTACTGAGGTAGTAGACTCACTCTGCAGAGAATGTGGGGAAAAAAGGAAAAGTGATCCAGCATTTTTGGCCAGACTATGACACTTTATACAGGGAAGAAAAGAGGATTTAGGGAGAGCTGGCAGGTGATGGCATCAGCAATAAGAGGAGATAATCATACAACAAAATGTAGAACTGACTCTGTTTTCCCATCCGGCAACCAGGCGTCCCTACTGTTCCCACTCCCCAGGTTTCTCTTGGTGTCTAGGGTGTCTCGGCATTCAGGTGTCCGTTCATGTGCCAAAAAAGGCAGCGTGTGCCACTTTCTTCTTAGGACCATCTTTGCACAGACAAAGCCCTGTATAAACTGCCCTGTTTTCCCAATAGTCCTCCTGTCCTTAACTAAGATACTAGCTGTGCAACGCGAAGGTCTGCAGTAAAACCTATCTTCTTGTTATCCCGTGTTTCCTCAGCTGTCTTTTTCCCTTCCCCCAAACCCTTCCTCTCATTTTCCATGTATACACATACAAAGTTTATTTGACTCTCCATGCCTCCACCCACATCCCTAGTCGTCCTTTCAGCCCCTACACAGTCAGCGTTCTGCCCTTTAACTCTCCGTTGATTTTGTCTTCTTTTGTTAAGTTCCCATATAATTTGCATTTATTGTCAAACAGTACCACACAAAAGATTATGGCCATCAACCCTCATTCCTTTCCTATCAATCAGGAGAGTATGGAATAAGGACAGCAGTAAGCATTCTTTCTTCTGATATGAACAATCTTAATTAAGAATTGTAAAGCAAATTTTTTTTGTTTTATATAGTAAAGGAAAAAAAGTTCTGCTGTCCTTCAGTCATTACAAGTATGCTGGGAAATATACTCCGCTTCTTGTTTGGCACTTGTACTTCAGGTGTGTGATGAAAATGCCGTCATGCTCCTGGTAGCAAATTAGGACTGATAATATGCTTTGTATATGGGATGGGAAAATACAGGTTTTGATATTTCTTGCATTTGCGGTTTGTGCCTTTCATGAACCTTATCTCTGTGTCTTTTACAGTAAAAAAAGTAAAGCAGTTAGATATTGCTAAGGTTGTAGGAAAAATAAGATGCATATGTAAATAGCCTGTAAAACACTGTTGTCACTGTTGTTCCTCCTTTTTTTTTTAATTTATGTTTTATAATCACATTTGCATGTGAATTCCACCATATAATTGTTGTCCAAATGCATTCAGTCTAGAATAAAATATTATCATATAGACATAACCTGTTCTTCACTCTCAGCCATTGAAATGTCTGCTTCCAGGCAGTAAGTAGCAAGTTTGTTTCTGGAGACAGGTTTTCTTGAGATATGGCATAACTGCTCAACATGAGCAGGAGACTGGATTTGGCTTCTGCCCGTAATTCTGCAGGATGCATATTAAAAGCAGAAGTATTTACCCTTTCTGTGCAATGGCCACGTACTCATCTAGTGCTGCAAAGACTGATTATTTTTGCTTGTTCTTCCAGGAGCATCTGTGTTGTAGACTTCTAGTTTAATTATTTTCCCAGCGTCTGGCTGATGTTTTGTAGAAAACAATGCCATTTTTTAGGCTATCACTTGCCAATACTTAGATTATAAATAGGCAGTTTCAATCAAGAGTACTTTTGCAACATACTACTTGTGCTGATCAGCGTAAGGGGATGTGACTTAAAATTTCATCTGGTTTCCCCCTTTCAAGCATCTACCCGGGGTGTTTCAAAGGAATTCGTAATTCATTAGGGAGAAATCTGACAGTTTGGCTTACCCTTATCCAGAGAGTTGTGCCAAGGTGGAGCATCTGTGCAGCTGCCTGAGTGCAGAAGGGCACTGGGGTGCAGGTGTCCAGCCTGTCTCTCAATCTCGAGTACGGATGGCTGCTGTGCCCTGCCCACCCCTGAGAACTGAGGGAACCAAAGGTGCTAGAGCACGCACGCCAGGGTGACATTTCAGGACGGGATGCTGCCCTCAGCAACAGAGGGGCAAGGGATGGCATGGAGGCAAGGGACTGCTGCTGTTTACAGCAGAGCTTGTAGGACTGTGGAGGAGAGAGGAGCAAGCCTGACAGTCTCTGAACAGGTATAAGGACAGAGCGCAGCTGTCTATTGCTTGTGGCCACCTTGCTCACTGCCCCTATGTTCTCAAGGACACGGTTCTCTCCAGGGTGGTAGGAGTGTTGGCATAAGCTTGTTTCTGCCTGAAGTCACGTGGAGAACAGAGGAAAGTGAGCTCTGAACAGGGTGGCCATCCAAGTCCTCATGTAGGTTACATTCATGCTGTGTTCATCAGCGTACTTGGGGAAACTGTCACTTCTCAGCCTTGACCTCTGCAACAGGAAAAGGCAGAGCAGCTAGACATAGTAGGCGTTTTGGTAGGGACAGGGAGAGCCGAGTAGAATAGTGGTAGTAGGAAGTGAGAGCAGAAAGGATCGAAAACAGCTCCCACAGTCCACTGAGGGTTCAAAAACCTCATGCAGCCTTCATCTTCTTAAATTAGACTTGGCACTGATGACCTCATCAGGTTTGTAATCTCTTGGTATAGCCACAAGGTAGTACTGTTCCCTCCAGGGAAGCTTTTGGACTTCTCACATCACAGGTTTACAAGTGTCATTTCTGTGGATCTCAGTGGGATGCTGTACTAGATCTTCTGCACTTTTCTGTATCTTCTGAGTTCCAGAAGGAGTTGATGTTGGTATTCATTGTATGGATGAGGAAGAATGAGTGTAGCAGCCCAGCAATGGTCAGTAAGTCACAGCAATTACAAAACCGTTATGCGTCACGAGAGGCACTCCGTGATTTTGCGTGAGCACTTGATGTTTTGAGAGCCGTCTGCTGGCTCCTAAGTCCTTGTTGTGTGCTGGAAAACTTGTGGTGACTCACTCATTGGTTCTGGCCCTTGAGTCCCTATTAGCTGTTGGAGCTTATCAGACATGTTCCTGGAGCAGATTTTCTGCTTTGGTTTCATCCTCAAGACATTTAATTCATGCACACCAAGATTGCTGTCCGGTACAACTAAAGGATGGTGAGTAAGGGTAATTGGAAGATTAATTTCAAAACCACGTTTCTGTTCTGAGTTAAGACACTGATGTAGATGCACTCTGTGTGCAGGTATTGTGTCTTAATTGAGAGGTTCAGGTCTCGGCTTTGACTCTAAAAAATAGCGCTACCTGGAGATCATGAGGGAGTCAGCTCAGTATAAATTACATCAGTCTCTTTTAACTGGATTAAAACTGTGTGTTTTAAACTGATGACAAACAACATTCAGATTTTGCTAGGAATAGGAACTGTAAGTCCAGCACATCCCCAAATATTAAACAGGGACTTAAAAAAAAAACCCCACAAAAACAGGTGTAGATTTACTTATGTGGATGGTATGGTCTTAGAATATGTTGTTTGTAGTGTTTAATATAAATCTTGCTTTGAAAAATAATCAAGCACAAATGCCTAATACTGAACCTGCCAGTGGAAAAAAAAACAACCCAAAAAACTAGCAACAAAACTTAAAAAAAAAAAAAAAAAGAAAAATTTATGACTCAGGTACTCATAACCAAGGCCTCTTTAGTAACACCAAAACAAGCTATATGTCAAATAGGTTTTCACCTTGATAAAACAGTTTTTCCTACAGCATGTCGAACATTTAAAATTGTCTCTTCTAATTTATATGTTCCTACTCAGCTTGTTGCTTTCTCAATGCCACAGAAGCAAACAATGACACTCAAGGTCACATTGCTTAAGTACAGAATTGTATTCATGTATTAAATTTGGAGAAGAAACTTGTGATTTCATAACAGAACAAAAAGTTCTTTCATAAGAAGTTTTGTTGGTTTTGCTGTTTAGTTAATATCTAGGCTGGCCATAACAGAAAATAGATGCTGGTGTTAAATAGCGTTTGGGGAAATTCTTCAACAAAGAGGCTTGAGCTGAAAAATTAAATTTCCAGTAATCTCCAAGGGAAAATTTCATCTCATATTCATGCTCAGGTGTCTTCCTATGTATTAGTATTTGACATACTGTGTTTGGTAATCTCCCCCCTTTCATTCTTCAAAATTACTGAATTATGAAGTTGCTATTCATATTTAGTGCAGCAAGTCTCTTGCAGATGATTAATTACCCTCTTAAATAGAGTTTCTTGACTAAGCATATAAGCTTCACTGGGTTCTGAATGCCCTGAGTGGGTTGTGAATGCCACATTTGCTAAGCTTCAAATCTTTGCTTCACCTTAAGGATCACTTCTTTAAAAGAGAGAAGTATTAACAATTTGAGTCACTGGTTTTATTGTGATTTTTTTTCAACCCTGCCAAAATGTTACTAGCTAATACTAATATACTAAAATGTACATTTTAAAGATTACATTTTAGTATGTCTGAACTTGCTGTAAACTATAAAAGAAATAATAGTATTTTTTCTGCCTTCCCTGCATATAAGGCAAAGTGATTTTGAGCTGCTTAACTATTGGAATGGTTCTAAGCTGCGTACTTTTGGAACAGAGACTTAACATGTATATTACCATGTTTTTGAAGTATTGCATTTAGTCTGAGACGTGACCGAGGACTGAGATCCACGTACAAGGGAGCTATGCAGACAGCTCATTTTTCCATGCTCACGTGCTCCACTCTTGCAGGTCACGGTGCTTTTGCTTGCTTTGAACAGTGTTCTCAAAGAGCACTGCAAAGAGCAGGCTCCTTGAGCTGCGTGGCGCTGTTGATGTGGAGGACATCACACTGCACGCCTGAAACATTATACTGCTCTGGGAGCTACCAGTGCAAAAAGCTGAGTGTTGCATTGGCTCCTCCACTAGTTCTGGTTTGGAGTGAACTAATTAGTATGGCTTAATCCTATTAACGTTTTTGAAAGCTGGTAGCATTACCTTTTGTAAAGTGAAGACTGAAGGTTGTGGTGGTTGCACTGACCAGATGTTCTCTCCCTGTCCCACCAAGCTCATGATGTTATTCGATTATGCACATTTATGGTCCTGAGCAGTTGTTTCGAAGGAAGGTTACTGTCTTCCTGGTGTATATGCAAATGTAACTCTCTTCATTACTATAATGTTGCAGAATCCTTCTTTACAGGAGAATTTTCCCATGTGTGGTTGTGTAGCTTTGTGTAGTTGTCTGAACAAAAAGGTGGGAATGGGAAGACAATTTTCCTGTATTCCTATGACCGTCTAGGTGTTTTTTGAGAAAGGGTTTGAGCAGTCTTAGTGCAATTCCCTAGTATCTGTTTTATATAGAAGTGGCAGGGATTACAGCTGACAGCACTGTCCTCCCCATAGAGATTTATGTTTTGTAAAAATATATCTGTGACTATTGTAGTCATGCCTCCAGTGGCCAATACTTCTTGGTCTTACCTAGTTATAAATAAAATTAGGGGAAACAGGTCTACAATATTAGCAGTGGCCTAGTGGATTAACTAAAAAATTCTGTTAAACGTTTAAGAATTTTCTTTAATTTATCATCTTTACACTTTCACAGACTCAAGAGGGACATATCCAGCTTTTCCAGTACAGTCTTTGAAATAAACTCAGGAGATTTTTAGTGTGGAAGGATAGGTGTAATATTGCTGTTACTCCTAAATAAGCTTTTTGTGTGCTCATTCTTGTGAACAAACATATTGATTTGACATTCCTCTGGGAAAAAATAATGACTAAAAAAGGTTAATAGATGAGTCAGTTGCAGACATAAATCATGCAGCTATGAAAGGTTGTTGCTTTTTAAGGTCTTTTTCAAACATGCTTGCAGAGATCACAGAGGAAAAGATTTAAAAGACCCTCCTTTAAGACTAACACATGGAGAAGTCTAGCGACTAAATTATATCTGTTTCTGAAAGGGCAAAATGGGCAGGTTTTTCAATAACGGTCATAGAAGATTTTTGTTACACTTGCCTTTGTCCCTGGCAGAGAACCGGTGGTGGCAGCTACCACAGTGTCTCCTCCCTCACTAGGCTTTGCCTTAGTGGCTTGGGAAGCAGGGACTGTTCCCTACTTCACTAAGCTGAGCGTTAGCAGTGTGGGGAGGAATGAATTTTGAGGGTCTTGATTCTCCTGGTTATCACCACAACTCTGCTAGTAGTGAAAGTTTAACTTAGGCAAGTCCTTTTACCCAGGTAAGATCTAGAACTTTATTTTTTTTTGTACTCCTGTGGCTTCAAAATGCAGCTTGCCTATATGATCCAATACATTTTAAGGTTTGAAAAACAGAATGCAAATAAACTGACTGTTTATTTTGAAATTTTCTCTTTTATAGTGTCCTCATATTTTGTTTGGATTGGCAATGTTGTCTAGGAAGACACTTGAAAAATAAGTGCCTTACATAGTTACTTTGGCTGTTTTACTTATTTTACGTAATTGGTAGAAGTTAAGAAAGTAGAAGCAGTGTGTGTGTGTCCTTCTAAAACCTGTGAATCTTTAAATGACTAGAAATAATTGCTCCCTCCTACAGCAATTGGTTGCTATGCCCACTAGTTTACAGTGGTTTGGTGATTAGATCTATAAAAGATTAATTTTCCATATAATACTTCTGAAACGACTTGTAATGCACAGCTATTCTTTGTTGCGGAGCTTCAGGGCTGTTTTAACCTGTGTTCTACAGAGAGGAACTAATTCAAGGCAATGGTCCTGCACGTGCAGACATAATCTAATCTTGTATGGCTGTCAGTCCAATGCATCTGGAAATTATGGGGAAGATGATCCTTAGCCCATCTCCTTATTGCTTTATGCTTCAGAGGCAGGCCTGCCGAGGGTTCCTTGGAAGTAAGCAAAAAGACGAGGGTATGCTAGGATCTTCTCACAGGGTTATGAAGGCATATATGAGTTCTCTGAGTCTTATGAAGGACTCTGGTTCACGTATAGGGTTAATGTACCTGGGACAACAGTAGGGATCCTGACACCTCAGCTCTTCTGTCTTCCCTTGCTTGTGGAAAGTCATCACTGCTTGAGGAGTCGTTCTGGTGTTGCTGAGAGATCAACAGCCACGGTTTTAATAGGCTGTGCTTTACTGTGGACCAAAAATCGGCATTGCTTTTCCCTGTTGCGTCAGGCTGTAATATCTTAAAAGGTTCGGTAGCTGCTGCACAAGGAGGTGAGCCTGTGTGGAGAACAAACACATATGCAACTCCCAAGGGGAGACAGTGCAGGTACAAATACAGTCCAAGGATAACTGAATGGATAATGAGGGGAAAACACAGTAAATTAAAAATGTACCAAGAATGACTGAGACTCAGTGTGGCAGTGGAGTGAGGGTAACATAATGACCACAGAGTGAGGATGCAGATTTTTCAAATTTACAGAAGCATGACCTCAGAGACATCATTTTGTTTAAAAATCTCCTCGTCTTGCCCTGCTACAATTATTTCCAACAAGTCATCTCTTAATATGTATCTATTCCATCACATACGTTATCCTTGCATTTACCAAATACAAACCCAAAAAAGGCAGTACTGATCTCCTACTTATTGGAAATTATTTGTCTATTGGATATTTTGCTAACTTCCCACAGTATTGCCTGGTCAGCAGAAATATATTTAGTTACTGCACATTCTGTTTAAATATTCAGGATCATTTACAGCCATACCTTCGTGTTATGTATGTGTTACATTAAAACGATCACACCCTATTCTGTTCATTAGAATAAATATGCATAGTGTATATTTCCTTGATTAAATTTAGAGTTAAGCATGTCGACATTCTATCAAATCAGCACTATGCATCCTCTAACTTGTCTTCTGCAGCTAAAAAAGGTGGTGGAACTGATAGAGTGGGCTGGACAGGGCAAGAGTGAATTGAATGTCAATGAGGAACTACCTTAATCCTCAGGCAAATGCCAGAGTTGTGATCAGTCTACTTCTGCATCCTGCCAGGTCCATAGCAGCAGTTTGCGGAGGCGGTGTCAGCGTCCAGTCTTCCCTGAACAGGTTCCTTTAGAGACTCCACACGTGGAATGTTTCATGTTTGGTACAAAATTTACTTATTTCAAGTTTTCCAAAGTTACTGTCGGGGAACACAGAGAACCAGATACTCCCAAACAGATGGGAGCTGAGACCCACGGGCAATAACCTGATTGGCATGACAGGCGCCTCACCAGCCAGGGATCATGGTGGTGAGGCAGGTCCACAGGGCGGGATCAGGCCTCAGGAAGGTAACCAGAGTCAGACATAGCCCTGGGATGACTGGATGTGACCATGGGGACAGGCCAAGGCCAGGTCAGGACGCCAGCCCCTGACATGATTCAACTATGTACTTAAATCCCAGTACAAGTGAAAATTACACTTAGTGGAGTAGAGCAACTGAAATATAACACAAACACTTTACAAAGTGTTTCTCCTTGCCTGCTGCTGTAGTATGCTCACTGTCATGACACTGGGCATTCCCAGCTGCTGAGAAGGAACATGTGGGTTGAAACCAGCTCAAGGCTGTTGCTCTTTGCCCAGGTCTTTTTGTTTGTTGTTTAGTATTCATGGGCCACATACACACGCAGACCCCAGAGCTGGTCTGGCTAACTCAGGAAGCGTTTGCACTTTTTTTATTGACTTGGGGACCGTTACACAGCTGTTCGGTTCAGTCAACTAATGCAACCATTTAGCTAGAATGGAGGTCACCCTCTGGTCCCCTTCATGCTCAGTTCAGCTTTCTTTGCAGTATCTGTGGTCAGTCACTCTGTATGCTCTTCCCTGACCTGTCTTGGTGATACAGAGCTCTTGCTGAAGCTGAATTGCCATAGAGCTGGATAGGAAGTTGATTTATTCCTCTACTACAAAACAAAAATATCTCTGTTTACAGAACACAGTATGTTTTTATTTGTGTAGCAGATTATTACTCTCCTGTCATTCTGCAGCTGTATGTTTCTCTTCTTACCTCCCACCCTCATTTAAAGAAATTAAAAATTGGATATTTATATATAAACTAGATGAACACCAGTTCAATGCTGTTGGATTCTGGTGTGCTGTGAGTTACCCTTTCCATTTTAAGCCATTCTCTAGTAATAGAGCAGCTTTTCTAGAAACTAACATCTCAGCAGTGATACCAATTAATTTTATTGGATTAAATTCTCTATTACTTGGTTCTTGTACTTGTCAAAGTAGTACCTAATAGTGTGCTGCATGGTGAATCACCTTTAACAAAGAGCATTGCTCATTGCCGGTTTAAAGGAAAGGGAGAAACAGCTGTAAGCTTCTCAAAAAATATATTGTAACCAGGCACCAGTATAGCTCTTAAGGGGTTATTTTAATGCCAAGAAAGTCTGGAAGAGGTGACTTTTCAGTCTGATATGGAGACAAACCATCTTTTTTTAACTCCCGAGTTTGTGTGAATTTGTTAGTGAGGAAGTCACCTAACAGGTGTCTTCATACCTTTTTTATCCGAGGAGCTTGGAAACTTTGTTGTTTTCATATAACTTTCACTTTGCCATAATCCAGAAATCAAACTTTGAAGTTAAACTGGTAGATAACTTGTCACTGCAATTGCAGACTACTGCATACTAAAAATATATTATAAATCCTTAGCAGTGATATTAATTAAATATTGGAACACATTACTTTGAGGTGTGGGCCTCTCCCACCACATAAAGCTTACTGTCTTTCAAAGAGGTGGGATTCAGAGACTAGGCCATACTGCTCCTTTCTTCTCACAGGACTACTCATATTTTTTTCTTAGTCTCTGTCAGGTGTCCCAAGCTCTGAAAAGGGGTATTGCTGCCCCTTACCAGCTGGAACTGGCGCAAGATGAAATTATCCCTTTAGACAGTGCTCTTGGGCCAAGTCCAGAAGAGGAGATTTAGAGTTCAGTTTTCACTGCGTTGCTACATCCTGAAATATATAAAAATAGTAATTGAGTTTCAGTTTTATATAACATATTTGGTGTGCAATGTACAAGTAGAAAGTATGCTAAGACTCTTATCTCTTGGTTCATTTTGAATGCTGCCATGGTGATGTCTGGTGGAGGCAGAGCAAGAATTTGGAGAGTTGGTAAAGAAAGCTAGTGTTCCAAATAAGAACTTACACTTGATAATATCTTAAAGACTTCATATAGCATTATAAAACAAGAATATTAAAAATGTTAATAAACAACACTACTTCATGGATGCATGGTTGAGCTGTTTTACAGGGAACAACTCAATTTTAATCATTTCTACTGTTTTTAAAGGCAGCGATGGAGAAGCCAATTAATCATCGATTGTTTGTGACAAGAATTTTGCAGGAATTTGAGAGTGACACATTTTTTCCAGAAATCAACTACAACGACTACAAACTTCTCACAGCGTAAGTATCAAGATGCATACGAATCTTGTGTTCAGATGGAAGATTTAATAATCTACTTTGAATGTGTAAGGGTCCTTTTAAAGCCATGTTTTGTTTTGAGTTAGAGGTGCTTTTCACTGTATTTTTTCCCAGAGTCGTATTTTACTTAGAACCTGGAATTGCACCACACTCAGCACAGAGGGGTTGTTGGAACTTGCCATGTTCTTCAACCTTCCCGTAATCTTTACAGTAAAGAATTGCATTTGTCAGTTTGATTGCAAAGTAACTTTCTTATTGTTTCTCATTTTAGAATTACTCAAATATTTACTAAGCTTCATAGCCCTCAGTATGTTGTTAGTCAATGGTATTTAGCCTCTGAATGTCTTTGATAAATTGCCGAAGACAAATTAAATAGATTTGAGCAGGGAGGGTTGAGCCTTTATAGATTTCTAAGGTTATTCCTTTCTCTTGAGAAAATTACTTGTTCCTAACAAACTTAGTAGGAACAAGTATTGAACTGTAAGTTTCTGCCATTCACTGTGGTTCCTTCTGTGTTATCCTTGGCATACTTTTGCGTGCTCTCCAATGAGATTACATCCAACAAGCAGTAGGGAGGTGGCAAAAATTCAAACATCTGCCTCAAGAACTAGCAAGGAAAGGGCCTCTTACTCTTCCTGCTGCTCTTGCTTGCTTGCCTGGTTACAGGCCAGCAGTGGAAGAAATAGAAAGTACGGCAAGTCAGGCTCTGCGCGGGGAACAGGAATGGATTAGCACTGGAGCAGGAGAGAACAGGTAGGGGCAGGAAAGAAGGATGCAGGAGAGACGAGCAAGGTGAGTAGAGAGGATGGGTCACCTTTCTCAACTCTTAACATGTTCTGAACTGTGGTGCGCTATACCATGGGCCCACTTTAGTATCCTGATGTCTGACCCAAAGCTCCCTTCTCTCCCTCTGGGCTGTTTCTCAGTTATACATTGATTTTGGCCACTGTACTGAAATCAGAATTTGGCCTTAAAGCATTAACTTATAAAACAGCAGGTAATTCCCTGACTAAAGTGGAAACCTGATAGAGTCAAACCTAGCAAATAAAATTTTAAATTTCTTTCTCCCTCAAAGTCAACATTACACATGCAAAATCCTTACCCTGTCAGAGGGGACTGAAGAGATTTTTGAAAGTGTCTATTAATAAAACCTGTTTTAGTAAATCTGGATTATAGAGTAACACTTTGTGTAGTGGCAGTCAGCTGCTTTAAGAAGCTGTCGTAGAGTTGTAAGAAACCTTTTCCTTAGCATTTTCTCTAAACCATCTGAGGAAAAGCAAACCAAAAAAACCGAAGTGTTCTGTATGTCTTCCACCTTTCCTGACTTTTTAAATAATGTGTTCGAGGTTTTAATAAAAATGTTGGGGTTTTTTGATTACGCCAAAAAGGTGGTTTTTTTTTTTTTTTGCATCAGAGTGTGCTTTCTTGATTTAGAAAGATGTGCATACAAGTTGCTGGTAGTAGTTAACATGATTTCTGGAAATAGTTTGTACTTCATATACCGGTTGTAAGGATGGTATTTTCATCTCCTTCTTCAAACAACTCTCTTTTCTAATTGTTTGTATAAATTACAGGTGACTCATAATGATATTTTTATCGACTTGTTGGCTTTTACTTTGTCTTCTTCACTCTCTCCAGGTACCCAGGTGTCCCTGCTGATATTCAAGAAGAGAATGGCATCCAGTACAAATTTGAAGTGTATGAAAAAGCTGTCTTGGCACAATAAATGAGGCTTTGTGTACTTCTGTGTAAGGGCAGGTATTTTAAAACCTGAAGTCTTATTGAGTGCAAATATATATTGAATTATTGAGAGAAAATCCTGCTTGATAGTACAATATCTCAGTAGTGAATGATTCAAAAAAAACACACCCCACGGTCTGGATATACACCCTGCAGTGGAAATATGAGGGTGGTCAGCAGCATGAAAGCTCTAAGGAATACTGCAACTAAGGTTGCACGAGACCTTGCGTTGATCTCTACAGTCCATGGAAGTGTCCCTAACAATTCCACGAGTAATGAAAGGCATTAGACTGCGTCAGAACCGTCCTACCTAAACAAAGGTTTTGAGTATCTCCTGATTCAAAGCATCCAACACTGAGAAGGTGTCAAAACTTGAATTTGACTGGGATGGTATATACTTTTATAACAATCCTTAAAACATAGTTATGTAGAGGAAAAGTAAGCAAGTGTAACGGAAGAAATGGAGTCTGGAAGTCTCAGGCAGCAGTTAAAGCATACATTGTTCCTTCATGGAAGTCCTCTTGTCAACTTAACCATCCTGGGTACACAGCCTACTTCAAGCCTTGTGGCTGCAAACACTGACTTACAAATCAATCTGATAAAGAAATTGTAACGCTTCCATTAACTTCACACCTGTGTAAAGGCTTGCTGCTCTTATCAAGTTACTATGTCAGTTTGACCATGGCCACTTTGTGGTATAAGAACATAAACATTGCTTTCTTATCAGAATCTGTGTTCTTCTGTCCCTTGTAAATGTTCTCAATGCAGATGCAGTGTTAATTTGTCAGTGTGATTTTGAATATTCTATGATGTGACATACAAATGTGGATTATAAGCAGATAGTGGGGTCCTGTTTCCTCTTTCACTGAATATTGCTAGTATAATAATGTTTTGCATTACTGTTCCCTAAAATTAGCAATATACTGGTACTGTAGTAACACTGTGATTCTAACGGCATACGATGCCAAGTGTTGACCAAAGTTTGTTATTGCAAATATTATCACACCATGATCAGTAATGTTAGTCTGTTGCTATGTTCTGGCAGTGGGGAGTTTGTCAGGCAGCAGAGGACTCCATATAGGAAGCGCCATGCAGAGGAGCTGAAACGTATCATGCCCATCTGTGCTTCCCTGAGCTGCAGCTGCCACCCTGAGAGTGAGAGCTTACAAGGAGGCAGCCCTGCCTCCCTTTCATTGCAGATCAGTCTGGGACCAGAAGAGTGAAAAAAACAGTTTTAAAAAAAAAATTAGCCCTCAAACTCTGCCGACTGTTTCCCCAAAGCATTTTAAAAGCATTGTCTTATGAAGCAGTATTGTGGGAGATTCAAGTATTAATGGTCGTCCTTTAGTGTCACACTGAGGCCCCATTCTAATGTCAGGGACGGTGGCACTGGCCATCAGCAGGTTTTACACATTAAAACTGTACAGAGGAGTGTAACAGCAGCCAGTTTTCTGAGATTAAACCTTGATTTCCTTGCTTTTGAAAAACCAAACCTATTGATAAGAGAAAAACACTTAAAATGTCGGCTTTGAACACGTCTTGAATTTTCCATGGCAATTTTATAACATTTAACTGATGAAAAAGATAATTTTGGCAGCATTTGTTCTGGGTTGTCTGTCTTCTCTATGTTCCTTTTGCGTTCTTAATGTAAGTACTTCCCTGTGTTGATCTTCTCGCTCCATATGTGACTTTACGTCAGTTGCTAAAGATTAAAACAACAAAGTTACATGCTTGCATAATACAGCAAAAAGTCTCCTGAGCTTTGGTTTGCCAACACATTGTGAAAGGGAAGGAAGAAGACTGTTACCAGGGGGATGGTATTTTTTTAAAAATACAAGTCACAGTGACCCTGACAAGAGAAAATAACCTCCCAAAAGCATTTAATATATACCAGTTAGTACCAAAAAACAGGTCACGGCTGAAAGCTCTGCACAGCTAGTCTGCAAAGTACTGTGTTTATAGCAAGTGACATTTATTAAAAGTGGAAGCAAAGACTTCGTGCGATGTTGGATTACACTTTGATACTGATGTGAACATGCTAGAAAATTTCTGCCTAAGCATACATAGCAGGAGATACAGTTCCCTGAGGCCAAATTGTTTTGTAGCACCACTTTGGTTGCAAAGAACTTTAACTTGGATGCAAACAAGCCTACTGGGACCATAAAGAGTTACTCTGACTCTTTGTAGACTGACTTAGTCCTCTCCAGATTTAACCAGCTATGTTCTTCTGTCAAATTCTACAACAAATTAAGTAAATTTATGATTCATGGAAATGAGAACTTTTGAAATAACACAGCAATTTCCTACTTAAAAACATTTCAGAATATATTAATGATGCAGTTTCTTCAGTATGCCGCTCTGCCAAAAAGATGCGGTTTTGTTTCGGGTTTTGTTTTAATACAAGCATTGCATTTGGGCGGCACCTTCTGCATCAGAGCTTTTCAAGATGCCATATAGATTCCAATCAAGAATTAGGAAAATACATTTGATTGCGGTGAAGTTGGGTCCAAAAGAAGTATGTTCATCCTAGTGATGGGCATGCAGCCACTACAAGGTTAGATGCTTACTCTTTCAAGGAGATGGATAGGCAGAAGGGTGTAAGTCCATGCATTCAGGAAGCATATGCAAAGACCGTTTGCTGACTGGTGTATTATTTCAAGAAGATGGTTACCTCACATGTTCTTTTAAGTCTGTGCCCTTTTAAAGATACCTCAGATTGTTCATCCAGAAACAGAGACAAGAAAAAATGGTTGCTGTCTTCTTCTAAAGGCCAGAGTTACCTGCTGGAGTTTGTATGGGGCCTTTTTCAAAAGCGATGCTTTGTTGGATGACAGGTTGGTTGAAAAAGCAACAGATACAAAATAAAGTGTTTGCTGTTCACCTAAACTGGGCATTGCACCTGTTAGCTCCCCATTTGTATTTCCCAAACGAAATAAAAATATTTTACACTATGGCTTGTAGGAAAAAATCCTTTGTTCCAACGACAACTTTCCCACGTTTTATTTACTCCTGTACCTCGCTGATGTATGATTCTGTGAAAAGCCATAGATTCTCATTATGTCTAGTACAGGGGGAAATGTCATGTTTTTCCCCAGTTCCATGCAGCTAAGGGCAATGAATAGCATCATGAGTGACAATATAATTACCAATCACCAAGAAAAGTATAGTACAGATATAATTTAATCCCCCTCATTCATGCTTTCCCAGGAACAAAGTGTTCTATACAGATTACAAATTTAATTTTTAAGGATAATACTAGTTTTAACAAGATAGCTAAAAACAGAGGGTCTGCATAAGAAGTGAAAAACAAACCATTAATGTTTCTGTTGCTTGTCTACAACTCATTATCTCTCATATCTGACAGTGGACAGCAATTTCCATTTGGCAGTAGAAAGCTGATGCTTTCAGTAGCTCACCAGTAGCGTTACTGCCGCAGTGTATTCAAGGACAGAATTGGGAACATTCCAACAACAAATCTCTGTCATGGAGAGCAATCCACAGAGAAGAAAGGTACACTTTAAATAATACGAGTTTCCTGATTTAGCAAACAGAGAGTTGTTCGTATATATACAGAACATCAGGGGAAAAACAGGAAAGGGAAAATGACAGTGATTAGCTTATGCATGTTATCTAAGTAGAGCATCAGGAGTGCTTGACATGAGATCTTAATTGGGACCAGACAACCATGTTGTCTTCATCAGGCTACAGCTAATTTGCCAAAGGCTTGAGCCTGAACCCAAACTAATTCTGAGCAGCTTAAACGCTATGCTACCAGAAGAGGAAGATATGAGCAGGCAGCAGCTGATTCGGAGAGGGGAGAAGCTGTGGGAAGGATTGTTTGTTAATCAATGCAGAAAATGAGGTGACTAGAGGTGACAAATGAGGTGGCAAAGCTTGGTTAAGTATGAAACTAGGAGATACTTCCCTCATTATTCAGTTGTGCCTTAACTGTCTCTGCTTGCCCAGGAGGGCTGTAGGAATAAAGCCTACCAAGTCAGGGCAGGGTGACCAAAAAAATCACAAAAATCTTCTGAAGAGGCAGGTCCTGGAACAAAAGAGTGGAAATAAGGAAAGAGAGGTGAGAAGAGGAAATTGATGTTTCCTAGAAGGATTACACGGCTTCTGCAGTTAGTTTGCCCTGTAACTATAATTACTAAGGAAACACTTTCAAACTGCTGCAGGGTTTAGCACTTGTAAGATGCTGTGACAAAATTTCATTAGTGAAGGATGTTCAGAATGTGAATGCCTGTGTGACTGCCTTTGTCAGCTGTGCTGAAATCCTCAGCTACAATTCCTATCCTGAAGTGCCTGCACTACCTCTCAGTCCCACCCCAGAGCATCCAGCAGCCCAAGGGTTAGCATTGTGACTTGGCTCATGGTCTCCATCTTCCCTTGGTGACAGCATACGCTCCTGGGACTGCATATGGGAAACCTGCTGATTTTTCTTGGTCTTCAATTGTAAAGACTTGCTTTCTCCTGGCTCTGGGGTGATCTTGGGTTATTCTCTCCTCTGTTTTCTGTCTGCAGATCATTCCGTCTCCTTTTGCATAACATCAAAGTGAAATTTGTGCAAGAAGTCTTTTATTAGATTAAGTGATGTGATTGGAAAAAAGAACAGATGCTCTCAGCCAGAGTCCTATTCTGGTTACGTTCTCAGAACTTTTTTCAGGTGACTTGAACAAGGGCTTACGTGGCAAAACTCACCTGTTTATCTCCAGTTAAATTGGGTGGTTTAATAAAGATTATCTCGCAATGTGAATCTTGTTTTGCTTGTATCTTTTAATGGTCTCAGCTTCAGCATTTCTGTATCACCTTCAGTCCTCAAGCTATGGTCCTCTCAATTCTGTCCCTTATCTCTTCAGCTGTCCTGTTGGATTGGAAATTTACAGAAATTCAGAGAATTGTTCTGACCAAAAAAAGTAGGTATTTCAAACAGAGTGCTCCTAAGTATGTGCTTATGTCTGATTAAGTGGTAGTGAGTGTTTTTCCTGAAATCGGGCCATATATTTGCCTGGTTAAGGAAAGCTTTAGGTATGAAATTAAATATTTTGCTAAATGATGTCTGCTATGAAAAAACAGACAGAAAAAAAAAAGTAAATACAGAACTTGAGAGGACAGGAAATGGATGGTACACCATTACACACAGAAGCCTAAATCAATGTCTTTTCCTTCAGCAGTTCAGTTTAATGAGCTCCTAATACCAAGCAGAATCTTTTTCAATAAACAAGCCATTACATAGAAGTCACTTTGGCTATAAATTGCGTCATTGATGTAATTGAGAAGGACACTTGCACAAAAACAGAGCATTTGCTCCTTAGAAGTAACATGCTTTTAATGTTCATCCTTCCTCTGAACTCACAGTTCTCCACGCAAAACCCTGCTGGGAACACTCACACTCATTTCAGACAGCTGTACTAGTTGATGAATTAGCAGTCCTTGGCTGGAGATCCCTGCTCCACCTCTCAGCTGGCTGGAGGGATTATGCCTAACACACTTCCACCAGAGACAGATGAGTTCATTTAAATATACAGTGAAGAGCTATTTCGGCTGAACAAAGTGGGTTTGCCTGAAAGGAAAACGAAAAACTCAAGTGATCCTTCCCACTGGTACAGCTGTGGGGCCAGTAATGTGTAGTGATGGACAGTGGTGAGCAAGCAGGAGCAGTGATGTCGTCACTCGCTCCACCCAGATCGAGGTGAGCAGCTTTCAAACCTGGAATAATTTGACACGAGCTGTCTGTGGACACGGTCCACGGAGGAGCACACCTCGCAGCCCCCAGAACACCTGCTTTGGAGGATGCCTGCTCTAAACCATGAGCAGAACATCTCTCCGGGTTACTACATACCATTCCCATTCTTGCAGTAATTAAAAACAGAAAAAAGAAAAATACTAAATATACCTCTCATGTAAGAGTAAATAACTTAAAATAGATTGGGCCAACTCAACCACTGAATTCCACTGAAACTTGTGCAGTTGTACTAAGGAGCACTTTAGAAGCTTTTGAACTTTTCAATGCTCTATCAGTAGGTTATTAAACATGGCAAAAAAAAGCTCCTGAAAACTATTCCTTGTGAAATCAGCTTGGAAAAAAGCTTCAGTTTCACAAGTGCTACAAGGGAGTTTTAATCACCATACCTGATCTTGTTAGGTTCTGTTCAGAAAGGTTAAAATTTAGATCTGTTCCCATCAAGAGTCCTAGGTGGAAAACCTCATCAATTTAACATTCCTAAGTTTCATTTTAAATGAAATTTTTGTCGTGTTTGCTCAGTCATTAATCGTATAAAGAGGCAACCTGTTCTTCTGGAGTTCGTCTTTACTCACTAAGTACTTTTGTGCATATTGCTATTTCAGTCAGTCAAAATTGATTTCTTCAGAGCATTGAGTCTCGGTGTCCTTCATCAAATTACGTTTCTCTTTCAGATGGAATCATGTAGATTCTCCTTCTTTTGTCACACAGCAGTTACACCATTGTTTACTGCACAATTCACTATATATTCTAGTATGTGATTCAGATTCCTTTCAAAACTAGTACAGTGCACAAAGGGTACAGGCAACTTTCTGCTGTAATCTGAATAATAATTGCTTTCATTCAGTGTATTATTTATCTTCATATGAAGGAAATACATATCCTTCAAATTACATCTTGGGCTGCTCAAAAAATGAAAAAAAAATCTGTCAAGGGAAAAAGAAAGCTTTGTAACAAAGCCGTGAGTGTATGTTTTTCTTCTCAGTAGCATGAAAGATTCATCTGGTATTGACCACCACTAGTATATGAATTTCAAACAAGCCTGTAAGCAGAGAAAGTAGCAGTTGATGTCTTGAACTATTATGTGATTTTTCATCCTAATTAGAAAACAAGTTCTGTGGTCAGTAATCACTATATTGACATAAGTCCTTGTTATATGGCAGAGAGCATGCTTTGCTACCCTCTCACTTAACCGATATGCCTAGCACTATAATGTCAAACAATTTTAAAATAACTTCTTTCACAATCTATTTTCAATTTTTCTGAACACATTTATGAGAAAGAATCGACGCTTTGGATGTTCACGCACTGTGTTAGTAATACCTGATTCACATGAGAGGAAATAAAAACACCGGCAAAAGAGAGTTATCCCATAAGCCTCCTGATTTACAAACACTCGTGTTTTGCAGCATTGCAAATGGTTGTGTCCATGGAACAAGTCATTTTAGTGCAATATATTCTCTAAAGCTGTTTGAAGAACTCCTGTTCCCTCACCAATCGTAATTATTCCTGCAAGTACCACAAAAGCAATTCCCACGCACAGTCAATTTTTTAATTTAAATAATTAGCAAAAATACACCAAACACTTCAGAGAGCATATTGTTCCAGAAAGAAGACTCCACGTCATAACTAGATAATTAAAACATGCCTGACGGAAATCAGGAGAAAACTCAACTTTGGCATTACTTCACTGAAGCCCAAAGGGTAATACCAGACTAAATGTTAAACGAACCTGTCTCCGTGCTCTTACCTGATGTGATCGACCCAACAGAGCCGTGTTAGCAACAACACCACAGTATCAGGTATGCCTCAAAATCAGAATTACCCAAGTAAACAAGCCAATGAAGTAATAAAGTGTTATTCTAGATTTGATAGTGCATGCAGACTTGTGGCTTTTTGTGAGACTCTTAATGGAGTCCTAATTCCTTCTGTTTGGTTTTGCTTATTATTTTTGAAACAAAACATAGAGCTTCTCTATACTCTGCCTACCGCCTCTGTGTCCTCTCTTCTCTTTTAGACCACTCCAGTGATGTCTCTCAATCACCAGAATAATCTCACTTCATTATTTTAAACAAGCCAGCAGCTGTACCTGTTACATTTAATAAAAGTATTTTTAAGAAATGCTGTTGTTTACAATCTGTTATTGCATTCCTCTCAGCAAACAGTTCTAGCGCAGTAAACATCTGCCTCTGTACATAATGTTTTTAAATATATTTTTAAGGTAGCAAATTAGTATATAATAATATTAATTTCAGGGAGGGTGTTTGAGTCACCACAACTAAACCAAGCTAATTATGCTTTTGTATTTTTCCATTTATTCACCGTTTTGAAGAAAATTCTATGCACCAATACATAATAAATGGCTAGAATGATTTGTATTATATTACACCACATTCAACAATTTACACTCTAATGCATTAATATATAAATAATTATGTATAGTAAGCAATCATGGCTCCTTCTTCATTTGAGTCAATTTTAGCTAGTGTAGGCTAAGGCTGGTCAGTACCAAATAGACACGACAACCAAAGCGCTTATGATTTCCCATGGAAAGCAAAAGTCAAGAAAAGTTTTGTTTCAGATCAAATAAAAATATTTCCTTTCTTCTTTTTTCCCCATAAACCAAATGGAGCAGCTAAGTTAGTTAGTTCCCAGGGTCCCCAAGGGCCTGGGGAAGTCCCCTGCTGTGGTCGAAAGCACTCGGCAGCCCCAGGAGAGGCTCTCAGGTATGCCGGGACTCCCAGCTGCAAAGCCCGGGTTTTAGTCTCTGAAAACACCTTCCCCAAATAAGGCTCCGGGGCTCAAGGTCTGCAGTCCAGCTCTGGGCTTCCAGCAGCTTGTTGAGCTGGCTACCAGAAAATTAAGGATGTTTCTTTATTTTTACTCTCTGCCTGCCCATATTTGGACAAAAGTTTATAGAGAATCAGTGCAGTAGAACATTTTAGTCAATTAAAATGAATATTTGTATTCAGTGACGTAAAACTTTCCCCTGGTAGATATCTAGCTAGCCCAACCGCCAGTGAAACAGAGGAGAGGGCTGGGTTGATAGAGATCCTGAGAGAGATACCAAGAAGTATGATAAACTAATATGCTATGTGCATATGCAAACATCTTCTGTATTTTTGTGTAAACTTTGCACTGCATTGATGTATTCCCTACTCTGGTTTTCCACCCTTCTTCACTGTTAACATAAATACTAACTTCTTGATACCAACAGTTGTTTTTATATGCAATTAAAAGTAGCCAAAGGGGACGATATTGTGACATTTTAAAAAAAAAAATCTAATTATCTTCCTAAAAGTGCTCTTCTAAGAACTGGTGCAATACACTTCTTTTTTTCTTTTTTTTTGTAAAAGATTTATGTTGGCTATCATAAGCACAACAGTACAATGTAGGCAAGGACGGAAGGCGGAATAAGAAAGCACACATGAGAGCTGCGGAAACCGCAGAAGTGAAGATGCTCCAGCAGCAGAATTGATGAACCATACACAAGTGTACACCGCCTCCGTATCTTATATAATTCACACAACAACAGGTCTGAGAGGAGCAGTGACCTTCCTGAAGAGTGGGTGTTCGATATACATGCCTTTACGAGGCTGTTCGGCAAAGACCGGGTATTAACAATGTGGGTGAGGTGCAGAGAGTTAAAGAAAACAAAGATAATTAGAATCATGCCGCAGAAAAAAAAAAAAAANAAAAAAAAAAAAAAAAAAAAAAGTCTGCGGACATTCTCTCAACTTTGTTTTTGAAAGGCAAGGTTAAAGAGTAACTGAAGAACCTGCCCTCGGAATGTTGTTTGTCTCAGTGGCTTATTCATACGATTCACCCAGCTCTTAGTCATGCCGGTATCTAACCGATCCTGTCATGCACTTTTAAAAAGTAGAACGGCACAAATCTCCTTCACATTCCTCCTGGAAAATTCTCTCTCCTGTGATGCCTAAAAAAGCTCTTCATCGCATCCAGGATGCTGGTGCCCTGTGACTGCTACTTATTATACCGAGCATGATGGATTGTTTCACCGGTACTTCGCCCTCGCCTCCCCTATTTGTTTGCTGCACTCACCTGTTGTCTTTTATTACACGCCGAGACAACAACGTCTTTGAGGCAGCAGCTGCCTTTTTAAATAGATGAGTACAGGACCTTGCACAACAACGGCACTACAGCCCCCGCAGTTAACAGTGTTGGCGAGGGAGACGAGACACTGCTGCCAGTCCCATGCCTATCTGTTGTATCACCACAAAAAGTTAGCGTGACAAAAGGCAGTCAAAACTTCTGCAAAATGTTGTTTAGAGATGTTACAGAGTGCTTTTGTGGGAGTCACCATTCCAAGAAAATGTCCTTGGAATATCAGGGATATCGGCAGAAGTCCTGTCATTCGCAGGTGTGCTTATGGATACTCTATAAGCATCATCAGAGGCAGCAAGCAGCTAAACAGGACTATGGCACGGTAAGGTGATCAGAAGTAGTCAGCTTGGCTTCACCAAGGGGAAGTCATGCTTGAGCAACCTGATGACCTTCTGGAATGATTGGCTTGGTAGAGGAGGGAAGAGCAGTAGATATTGTTTATCTGGGCTTCAGCGGGGCCTTTGAAACCATCTCCTGGAAGATCCTCTTAGAGAAGTGAAGGTTGTGGAGTAAAGGTTGTGAAGTCTTCTTCTCTAGAGATACTCAAAACCTGCCTGGATGCGTTCCTGTCCAACGTGCTTTGAACCTGCTTTGGCAGGGGGGTTGGACTAGATGATCTCTGAAGGTCCCTTCCAACCCCTGCCATTCTGTGATCCTGTAGAAGCTGTTGATGTATGGTCTGGATAAGCAGACAGTGGGCTGAAAACTGGCTGAACAACCAGGTCCAGAGCGTGGTGGTCCGCGGCACGAAGTCTAGTTGAAGGTCAGTAATGAGCGGTAAACTCCAGGGGCAAATACTTCGTCCAGTCTTGTTTCATATCTTCATTAACGATCTGCATGATGGGGTGGAGTGTACCCTCAGTATTTTGCAGATGATGCAAAACTGGAAGGACTGGCTGATACATCAGAAGGTCTTGTGGACATCCAGAGGGAACTGGACAGGCTGGAGAATGGGCTGACAGGAACTTCAACAGTTCAATAAGAGCAAGTGCCAAGTCCTGCACCTGAGGAGATCAACCCCAGGCACCAGGACATGCTGGGGCCACCCAGCTGGAAAGCAGCTTTGCAGAAAAGGACCTGGATGTCCTGGTGGAAACCAAATTGAACATGAGCCAGCAATGTGCCCTTGCAACACAGGCGGCTAACAATAGCCTGGGCTGCATTAAGAGGAGTGTTGCCAGCATGTTGAGGGAGGTGATCCTTCCCTTCTACTCAGCACTGGTGAGACCACATCTGGAGTATCGTGTCCAGTTTTGTGGTACAAGAGAGACATGGACTTACTGAAGACAGTCCAACAAAGGGCCATGAAGATGATGAAGGGACTGGAGCATCTCTCCTGTGAGGAGAGGCT
Source organism: Himantopus leucocephalus (assembly GCA_003993805.1). Classification (NCBI taxonomy): domain Eukaryota; kingdom Metazoa; phylum Chordata; class Aves; order Charadriiformes; family Recurvirostridae; genus Himantopus; species Himantopus leucocephalus. The sequence goes on from RSEF01000031.1 coordinate 57,387,577, forward strand.
GTGAGAGCTGCTACTGATTAGCCTGGAGAAGGCTCAGGGGGATCTTGTCAATGTATACAAATATCTGAAAGGAGAGTGCAAAGAAGAGAGAGCCAGGTGCTTTCTAGTAGTGCTCAGTGACAGGATAAGAGGCAACGGTCACAAATTGAAGCAAGAGGTTCCCTTTGAACATCAGGAAACACTTTTTCACTGTGAGGGTCACCAAGAACTGGCACAGGTTGCCCAGAGAGGTTGTGGAATCTCCATCCTTGGAGACATTAAAAAAATGTCCTGGGCAAGCAGCTCTAGGTGGCCCTGGTTGATCGGGGAGGGGTTGGACCAGTTGACCTCCAGAGGTCATTTCCAACCTCAACCATTCTGTGATTCTGTGAAGGTGTCCTAAACTTGCATGAAGATTAAGCAGGTTCTTTCACCATGCTTCAAAATCTCATAGAGTTTTAGTAGTAACCTGAAAAGCCCCAGTAGGAACAGAAGTCCTATGAGACAATGAGCTTAGAAAAATAGGACACAAGGAGCTAAGATAACCTCAGAGAAATATTATGTGGCAGCTGTGAGAAGAGATTGATTCTAGTATTTGACAGGAATTTTTTGTTTTGCAATTTTTTTCCTATTTTGTGGTTAAGAGCCTGCACCTTGGCTTTTCTGGAATAAATTTTTCTTACTGAGGCTTGTTGGGTGCTGAAGGTGATTCCAAGCCACTCTGGAAAACAAAACGTAACCTACTTCTCAGGAAACAAATCCATATAAAGTAATACTGCATTAAAGCGGTGCTGCGGATAAACTTTTAATGTGCCTACCATGCAAGAAGATCCCAGGAACTGGGACTTATTTGCTGCCAGGTTCATTTGGTGGTGGGCAATGTCAAGTACCAAGAAGGAAGAAAATGTCTTTCCTGGCAAGGTTTAACCAGATTGCTCCTGGCATGGAACAAGCTGCAGAGAGACAATCCATGGTATGCGGTAATCCCATATTGACATGGGGGCCTTCGTCTCCCACAGCTCCATGAGTACTCCTGCCGAAGAAAAAAACCTCATAAATAAAAAATCTAACCAGCTGGATGGATTTAGGATTGTTTAGTAATGAAGAAGCCTTGTGAGAAAAACTGAGACCTCTTAGTCCTCCTACAAGCAGATGGGACTCAAATCCTTTTTTTGCCTTTTGCCAGTTTTGCTGTCCAAAGCAGATGGGGATTATTGCAGAGTAAACCTTGAGTACACCTGAAGGAAGCATATCTTCGGGCTCACCTCCCTCTGGCTTGCCGTTAAATCCATGCCCCTGGGCGGTAGGAAGCAGCGAGGTGGTGAAGGAGGGTCTTAGATGAGTTGTTTCTACCATTCACTACATGTGAAGGAAACGAGTAAGTACAGCCGAGTGCCTCTCAGTGTTGTCTCTGTCGTGAGGGGTGATGGCCACACTCTTCACCAGGAGGGAGACAACTGGAGATGCTGTAGGATGGGGGTGTGA
>RSEF01000031.1:57389140-57445749 GCA_003993805.1 Himantopus leucocephalus
CCCTCAGCCACTCCTCATAAGACTTGTCCCTCAGACCCCTCACCAGGTTCGCTGCTCTTCTCTGGACACACTCCAGAACTTCAATGTCTGTCTTGTAGTGAGGGGCCCAGAACTGAGCACAGTACTCAAGGTGGGGTCTCACCAGTGCCGAGTACAGGGGGATGATCACTTCCCGAGTCCTGCTCACCACACTATTCCTGATACAGGCCAGGATGCCATTGGCCTTTTTGGCNGCCGGCTGTCCACCAACACCCCCAGGTCCTTCTCTGCCAGGCAGCTTTCCAGCCACTCCGCCCCAAGCCTGTAGCACTGCATGGGGTTGTTGTGACCCAAGTGCAGGACCTGGCACTTGGCCTTGTTGAACCTCATACCATTGGCCTCGGTGAAAGAAGGTGCATAGGTAACAACCACGAATCTTGAATTTTAATGACTGTGTGAAATCACCGTATTTCAAGATTTAGGATTAATAAATATAATTTTTCTATCACAGTTGTACTAATGCTATGTAAGAAGCAAAAATTGCTGTAATTAACTTTTTAGTACTAACAGCCTGTCCAGCGTTGTGTAAAACATCAAAGTTAACACAATTCCCATGGAAAGATGTGAGAGGAATGGGAAAAGAAGGATAAGAAGACGACACAGTAACTTCTCTTCAAAGAATCAGCTTTCATTTAGAAATCAAAATCTCTTCTGTCGTGAAAAAACCCTTTTTGGCAGAAGGCAACAACGTACGGCTTGTGTCTCAATCTGCACAGATTTCAGTATCTGTATTAATTTTAAGGGATGCAGAAGCAAAAGAGGCAAAAAATGCTTAAAATGAAATAGGCTGGACTCTTCCTGCAGGTGATAATCAGGGTTGCAATGATTTCAGTTTTCCTCCAAGGGAAGTCCAACTTTTGAAAATTTGTCAAATTGTATTCTGAGAGTTAAAAAAAAAGCACAAACCAGAATGTAGAGAACAACTGTTCTTCCACAGAAATGTAGAATTTTTGCTGTAAGTACTAACCACTGCACAGCTATTTCATTGTTAGAGCCTCTGGGTTTCAGAAAGACTGCAGCAGAGCACTTTACAAAACCCCAGTTACAATTTAGTTTCAAACTCTTGAAAGAACCACCAGCACTCCTCTGTGCTCTGTGATGCTCTTTTGATGCTGTCTCTGATGTGTACCTCACTGTGATCCATCTTTGTGCTCTATGTACAGGATGGGATCTTCATTTTGGGGGTTCTGTTTGCCCCAGCACCTCCTGCAGCACAGCTACAACTCCAACTCAGGCTTCTCACAATCCATGGACTATGCTGCTGATGGCTCAGAGAGCATGGAGGCAAGCCATGGTGTGAAATGCACAATTACCATATTGCACAGAACCTGGTTAGTTTTAACTCAGTGAACATAACCATTCTTTCTCTCTGGAACGCGTAGCATCAGGGATCCCACTCTCCACATCTAGCAAACAGAATTTTCTATTGACCAGGAGTGAGAACATTATCACTTGCAATGTCATTAAAATGTAATGTAGTTCTGAATACTCTTGTCTATAAAAAACAAAAACGGGCTTTGGTAGAGATCGAGTGTCCCCTGACTTTGGCTTACACAAAAGCAGTTAGTAGCAAACTAACTTGGTCCACAACTATCAGCTGGGGCCATTCTCCCTTTTGTATGTTTGCAGGGGAGAAGTACTCATATATTTAGGTAACGTGAGTAGCCTTTACTACACACCACTCGGTGAATGATACGGGACACGCATATGATGAGTAAGTAACAATTCTGACCTATTAAAGAAGGCATTAAATTTCTATTTGAGAAGCCTTTCAATAAAGTGTTATACAAAAACTCCTCCAATAACCAGGGCTGTGTTCTATACAATTCTTTTGGGAAAGAAAACGTACTTCCCCAAACAAGAAATTTTCACATTTAAAGAGGCTAAGTATTATAAGGTCAGAGATTGCCTGCTCTGTATTTATTATTCTACTCCTATAGCTTTTTTGAATTCAGAATTTTGTGGCTCCAAGATGTCATAATAAACTCTACTTTTATCAAAGTTTTCTCGGATGAAAAGCAAATCTTCTACAGAATACACATCTTCCTTTCCTGTCCAAACAGTGAGACTGTATCTATATATAAAAAAAAGGAAGTAAAGAGAGAAAGAAAAAAGAGAAAAAAGAATGTATTATTATCTTAAGATAAAGCATGTAAGACAGAAAGACATTGTACTAATAAGCTCCTAAAAATATTTTTTTTTTCCTCATTATGGAGGTAAGTCACACAATTTGGCTCCAGTCAAACTTCAAGTTCTTGCTCCTAAAGCTAAACTTGCTACAACTTCCCAAGGAGGACTGCAAAATTTTTAAGATGGACAATGCTACACCACCCAGAAAAATTTATCTGTAGCCTGCTCCTTGTGTGAACTGTTCTGTCAAACCTAGGAAGGAATAAAATAAAAAATCCTAGGCAGATATCCAGCAAAGAAATTTACCAGGCTGAGCACTTAAAGTTTGACAAAATAATACATAGTTAACAAGCACAGCATTGTAACAGGAAAGGCAATCTCAGGTGATTTTCATACCCTGTGTTTTGTCACCTACGTGATGTGCAGTGATGCCATCTGATTAACTGAATGTATCTTCTGTACTTTATCACATACACTTTTCTCATTAATTGCACAGACTTCATTATAACTCGAAAAAACCCATGAAGAACTTTGAAGTATCACTTAAATTTAAAAGCATTACCCTTCACAATCTCCACATGACAAATACTTCATTTTTCCCCTTTATTAAAACTGTATTAATCTAAAATACAGCTAAATCAGAATTTAGTTGTATGTCATCAAAGCTGGCTGAAGAATTTCTGTCTTCTAATCATGCCACTAAGAAAAATCAGGATTTTTATCCTGAGGTAAAAGAGAAAATCCTAGTATTTCAGTGGGAATAACGCTTGTACCCAATAAGGACATATTTGAGAATGGCACAATTCACAAGACATACTCTTAATATAACAGTATTTTGAAATTAGTTTCCCAGTTTCAAATATTTAATTCTAATTTCTCTCTTGGTTCACTACTATAAATGAGAAAAAAGCACTTTATTTCTTCCACCTTATTGTCTCTAATTACTTAGAATTTTTCCATACGAGTCACTGTCTTAATTTTTCTGTCTTGGGCTTTGACCTTGGTTGGTGCTTAAGGAACAACTTTATTAAAGTGCAGGCAGGCAGAGTAGGTGAAAAAGATGAGTAAATGACAATAAGTACAAAGCAGGCTTTATTCTCATTTTATTACATGTAAATACACCTTTCTATGAAATTGGTGTGGGTTTCTAAGACCTATTTTAAGAAAGAAATATTAAGTCAGTGTTTGGAAACCACTGAATGTATTTTAAGTATGTAAGCAAAATCAACTTTGTAGCACACTCATTAACTTCCAATCTAAAAATCACCTTCAGTGTTTTTACGTCACATTGTTACAGAAAATATAAATACTGAATCCAAGAAAAAGTAGCTATAAGATGTAAGTATTTAAATGTAATTAATTCCAAATTGCAGCATCCAACTACTTGGTCTATTTAACTACATTAGTCTAATGAAACGTTTATAGTGCAACTGGATTGATTAGAAACCCTGCACACAATTCACTACCTATAATAAGTAATTTTAAAAGAGGCTTTTGAAATTTTCTGATTTTAAAGAAATGAATAGTGACCACTTCTGTTTGACAACACAATGTAAAAACTGAAGGAATTAAAGAACCGAAGGGATAATCTGGAAGAAAAATATTTTCAACATAACTGGGATAAGTATGTACACATAACTGTGCTATATTTAATATGAACAACTACGTGCCTTTGTAACAAAGACAGCTAAAAATAAAGGCCCTCAAACTTACCTATCCGACTGCTGCATTAGCCAACACAGCTCAGATATTGACTGTCGTACTAATGCTGCTCTTACAGGGAAAGTTACAGGCTGGAAGAGTGTGTTGCATATCTGAGCCATTTCTTTCACCATGACCCAATCATAGCCTACAATAAATACCATTTCATTAAAAAGAATTCTTCACAAATACAATCTCTATAAATAGACACAATAAATTCTAGAATGGTTAGGTTGCAAGATAATACAAGAGCAAACATGGGTTTTGTGACAATGACATAACTCTGCAACGAAATCACTAAGTTGTTACAAATAAAAAGCGTCATTGTCCCAGAGGAGAAATGCAATACTAATATGGAAAAATACACTTGTTTCGAAAACCTTTGTTTTTATTAATTGAAGTGTTATTTTACGTGTAGTATGTGACATTTTCTAATGTTCAGGAAATTATCTTTGCTCTCTCTCTAGAAAACAGTGTTACCATTGACTTCAACATGGACTAGTTTTAACTTGATAGTGACCCTTAAAAAGAAGAAACATTTTGAAAACTTTAAAAAAAAAAATTGAATTAATGCAATGGAAGACGTTAAATTATAGAGAAATGAAGCATGTAAAATGTTTTGTACTTAAACGTTAAAAACAAGCAACCTAAAATGCTTCAAGTGCCTTCTGTTGACATTTTTACAAGCACTGGAGCTACTAAGAACAGTAGTTAATATTCTCTTATTTCCACAGGCTATGAAAATCTTAACTTCAATAACAAGTTAATATTTTTTTCTCAAGTACTCATATGCAATGTTGTGACTGAAAAGACACCAAATCTTAAAAAAACCCAGTTTGTTGGGCAAACAGCAACTTGTTCTTGAAATCAGTCAAATAAGCTGTTTTTCTCGTGTGTTATCCTTAATTAGCATCACCATAAACTGAAATTTAGAATGGAGATAAAGTTACATTTATTAAAAAAGATTACTCAGTACAGTATTTCCAGTACATTATTTCCAGTAACTTTTTACTGCACTGAAAATACTTTGGACAAAGTACTATATAGTTTAATAAAATTACTGTATAACATAAAACAAAATCCTCATAACACAATATTATATCTTGCTAATGAACAATTAGCAATTTGGAAAGGTGCATAATTTTGCCATTGTAATCAGAGACAATACTGGGGGGGACTGCACTACTGCACACAAATGCACATGCATAGGAGTAAAACACCCTAACAGAGCAGCCATGAGAATTATGAGAGGAAGCCTGTGAAAAGGACCTTAAGATAATGGCTACCAGGATCTAAATTCAAGTTAGGGATTAACAATAAGAAATTTCAACTAGATTCTCAAAACTGAGTTTTAAAAAAGTTACTAACATCAATAAATTGGAAAAGTTATTACAAGAATTCAATTATTCAACAGAAATGAAATGTTAAAAACAATGCTGACCTACAACTTGATTTACGTTATCTACTGCAAAAGCACACTGATAGGGTATTAGATTTCCAGCTAATCTTTTTTTCTTCCATAAACATGCCAGAATTCTGATTACCAAACCAATCCTCCTAGGACTCAGGGAGCAGACTACCTGAAACAGGCTGTAAGCAATTTGTCTCCCGAAATTCCTCAATATGTGTGAATCGGCTGAAGAACAAAATACTGTTTACCAACAAAAAACATCAGGTTTTTATACAGCTCTGCTGCAACTCAAGCACTGAACTGATTGCTATAAAACACTATCTAATATAGACCAACAAAGAAAATATTCTAAAATATATTCTAAAATATTCTAATATATTCTAAAATATTCAAAGAAAATAGTTGTTCTTACTTTCACTATTATTTTCAAACTGACCAGATGGCATATAATTTATTTTGAATCAACTATGAAATGAATTTGGAGAAAACAGACTATGCAGTATAAGCATTAAATGTTTTATCTCTACCTTCATTGTGTTTGCCAGGGTGCCAGCCAGTTGTCCATCCCAGCGATAAGGTTACGTTTGGGAAAAATGAAGTGACAGTGTCGAGGAACCCTTTTGCATCCACTACAGCATTATTTCCATTAGGTCCTGGTAGGATATCTGCATTGATCCAAACGGGCCGCCTCAAATGCTGCTTCACACGTTCAAGAAGCTCCAAGGAAGGCCGTACGGCTTCTAAACTGTACCAGTAACAAATGGGTGAGATTAGACACCCCACTCTGGTTGAAGATGGGAAACGTACAGTACATATGTAGATGGATATGTTAATGAAACTGCCCCTGTAAGCCAGAGAGCAAATGCTGACGACCCTTTGTACCATAAGGTGACTATTACTGCTGGTGTAAAGTAGCGTAAGCCTCTTGTCTCCCTGCTGCCTGGTATGAACTGCTTCATGGCTCTTATCTCACGGCTCTTCTAACTCCTGACCTGTTTAGACTTCAATGTTATTGAACTCCTAGAAGGATTTTAATTAAGGAAGCCACTGCAGGCTCTAACACTTTTGTAGTGGCTGTTCCCACAGCTCAAAAGTGTGGCATAGTAGTGGCAGCATGAAGAAGTCTTCCCATCAGATGTTCACCCTACAGCTAATTATGTTATTAATTATAAGTATATTATTATAAGTATATTATTATTATAATTAAGTATGAGAGGTAGTCACTTCAGCAACCAATGTAGCACCACTTGTAAGCATTTAACAAAATATTTTAAGTCACATATTCTTACTGTTCTCTCAAATCAAAAGAAAAAGCATAACTAGGAGGCAAATGATAACCTCTCTCTATCCACCAAAACTTTCAAAACAGCAGTACTGTGAACAGAAAGGAAAATGGAAAAGGAATGAATGCCAAGAAAATACGTATTTTTTTCTCTCACAGCAAATTAATTAACATTCTATGTAACATTCAGGAATTTAAAATCATGGTCAGAGTTGTAATTTCCTTACTAATAACAAGGACCTGTGTTTGCTCCTGCAAGTCACAAAAAGCTCTGAATAGGCCACCTTCTAGCTTTCCCTCAAAATTTTGCAGCAACCTGATACAGAGCTGAGCCAACAGAAAATTCCTCATGCTGTTCTGCAGGGTTAGCATCCCTGTTCAACATCCTAAACTGGTCCCACTAGGTGTCACAAGAGCACCAGGAAAAGCAAGGGGAAGAGCAGGCACTGCGAAGAGCAAGGAGAGGATCACAACTGCTAAAGCTTACACGGATGTAAGCCACAGGCTCCATGCTCCGTGGGTGCCTGTTTGAACAACGCAGATGATGGTTAAGTGCCACCATCTCTTCCCAATTCCCAATTCCAAGGCCACTGTATCTCCAGCCTCTTATACCAGCTCTGATGATTGCCTTGATAGCAGTGTGTGAGTTCAATGACTCATAGTGGTAAACAACTATTCTCATTGTTTTGCAGGGATAGTTCTGTACCTAACCTGGCTCGTGATGAGGTCAGATAATCGTGTTGGGATTTGTGGCCAAAAATGGGAATGGCAGCCAGCTGTTACATTAGGTTATCTCTAAAGCCAAAACCCACCCTGAGCTGCATGTGCTATTTCCTGTCAAAAGTCATTTTGTACATTTTAGCTTTCATTTTAGCTTTTGTATTGTTGAGAAAGCTGCATAGTGGCAGGAATTCCTCTCAACGCCTTCAGTCAGCATTAGCTCAAGTCTTCTTAGAGAAAAGCCAGTGATGGCTTGGAGTTAATATCATTGGTTAAAGTATTTCTCACACGGAACAGTTCACATTTTCCTATATACCAGGGACTGTCAAAGCCAGTGAAATGCCATCCTTTTTACTACAAAGTATAAGACAATGTAAACATAAAAAAGCCCAAAGCAGCATCTCTTGAAACAAACATAAAAGGACTCTGGGGTCCTTTTGCAGAATACGTTCATTCCTGCAGATAAAACCAGCAGGGAATGTGATTATGTGGCCAACTGAGCTGACAGAATAGAAATATACAAAATATTTATTTTTAAGTCCTGTTGAAATAATCTTCAAAACTTCAGCAACGGTATCCAAAGAAATACTGTTAAAAATCCATCATAATTTGTATCACTCATTTGACTGTATCTGCACTGTGTGCTTGTATTTTTTAAATGTTTTTATGCAATTAGACTTTTATAATGCAACATAATTTTAAAAGCTTTTTTAAATCACTGCATTTGGCTGGAAATTCCTTGTGGAGAAATAAGAGGCAGATGTTTTTAAATTAATTTAAACAATAATTAAAATGGAAAAAAAAACCCCAAACCCTAACAACAAACCAGCCCAAACAAATGTCTACTTCTCTTGTCCTTTCCATTTTCTGTCCAGGCAGACGTTTAAAGATTCTGCTAACAATAAAAGGATTTAGCCTGCCCGTAATTTTTTGTATTTTCATGAACTTTCACATGAAAACTGTGATTGCATTACACAGAAAACAAGTACAAATCACATTTTAGAACTATATAGCATTTTTTTTGCATTTCTATAGCATACTTAGGCATTGATGAGGCTCTTTTTAATGTGGAGGTGGATTCTCCCTCTGCTGCAAAAATAGACATTGTACATGCAAATTCAGACAAAGCTAGAAGTTGCAGAGGTGAATGTCTGAAAATCACAGCTCACTTGGAACCCTATTTCAAACTTTTCAAGGCAATCTCATGCAGTTTTCAGGTGTATTTTCCATGAAAGACAATGAAACAGCTAATGGTTAAAATTCTGAATGAACCTCTGAAAATTTAATGTTAGATCAAAGAAACTGAATTTACCTCAATATACACACACATTACTACACAAAAAGCAAGACTTTTTTTGTATTACAAACCATGCTGAAGAAATTTAATACCGCATCACATGTGCTATGGGATCAGATATTCAAAGGAGTACACCTAATTCTTGAATTGAGACATCCCCAATAGATTGTTAGTATTGGAGCTGATCAGCAAACAGAATTCCTCTCCTTGGGAGGAGAGGCAGGGGGGAATCTCTGGGAAAATAAAGATATTCATGCTGGTATGAGATAACATTTCTAAATTGTTATGAACTTCAGCAGACCTGAAACAGAAGTTGGCTTTCAGCAAACTTTCCAGAAGCTCCTTGAAAAACCTTGACACCTTCATTTCCCTTCCATGGTAGAGAGTGACACCAGGAAAATGGGATGACAGCAGGAGATGCACGTGGTGCGACCCATGGGCGCAGCCCCATACGCAGCCTGGGAGCCACTGTTTGACTTCCCAGTCGGAAGGTTGTCTTTCCCAATTTCCTTGCACAAGCAGAAAATTCATAGGAGCTTCCCAGATAAGCACTATCATTTCACTTTTCCCAATGGGAAAACTTTGCTCAATAGCAACTTGGTAACAAACTAATTGAATATAAAATAATTATTTGTAGTTCAAAACACTTTTACAGCTTTTATTCTTGAAATGCATTTAGTTATACTGATTATGTTTCACTGCATGTTCTGTCCAGGAAGGAAAGCATTACACTAAATTGCCCAGTAAGAAAAAGTTTGGTCTACCATCGCCAAAAGATGGTGCTACCTGTAAAATTGTTAATTAGAACATAAGTAATCTAAAAATCTTTTTGTCTTGAGATACCTTTTAAAATCCAGCTTGATGCCTTTATTTGTGTTGACAATCTCTTTTAGCCATTCCTGCAATGTGTTGTCACTGTCTGTTTCAGGTGGATGAGCCATGATAGGGTCTCCATTTCCTTCCGAGCCACCACGAAGAAGAACATCTGCTTCTATCATGTGGACATCACCTGTTGATTCCAAAAATGAATGCTCTAACAGAAGTAAATCCAATAGTTCCAGTGTCCAATCCAATAGTTCAGAGTCACAATTATAGGGCAAATCTTTCTACACTGGACTGTGCACACTTATTCCACAAAGATCACCCAGTACTGTTGCTATCTGTGAAGCAAGAGATGCATTTCTTTGGGTACTTTAGTCACTAACTGGAAATCTACAAGCACAGGAAATTGATTTTTGTGGACGCATTTGGCCAAGTAACCATGTTTTTTTCAGAGGAACAGCAAAATGAATATCCAAAATGCGAATCCACTCTATCTATATTTCAAATCTTTTCCTCTTAAAACAGGGTTCCAGACAAAGCCTTCTAGAGAACAGGTGACCAGAAAATTTTAACACTGGCAGAGACTGAGTCTCATTCTCGAAACTGACCTACCTATCTCGCCAAAACTTTACAAAAAGTCAGCCAGCTAGACAGAAACATCTGCCAGGAAAATGGTAACTGAAACACAAGACAAGTTGGTGGAAATCTTACAAATGCTGCAAGCTCTTGAAAACAGCTTTCTATAATGAGAAGTAGCCAAGAGTCTGGGCAGCGCTACCAGCTTTGCAAAGAGTTCAAGATATAGTTACTTAGACTGAAATAATAATTAAAAAGATAATAATTATATGGTCAATAGAAAGCAAATTACATATAAACTTACATACATAAATTTCACATTTCCTCAATATTCACATCAATTAAATTAAAATTCACTAAAATAAACAGCTTACAAATAATCTGAAATATTTTAATAATCTTGAACAAAACAGGGGGGAAAAGCAGTACTAAAACTGCCCTGTAGAATCCAAGAAATATTACCCAGCATGTTACAACATCACACAATTTCAAACCACCCTAAAAAAGACCTAGAAGAAGAAAATTCATCCACATACGGTCAAAACTACCTGAGAATCCTTAACTGTTTCAGGCAGATGGGACAAGTTTTGCAGTACAGCCCTGACAAAGCCGTCAGAGGCAGCTATCCTCAGAGTGCTGCAGCTGCTGCTCATGGGCAGGCACCCGGGGCAAAGCCAGCCTGAGAGTTAGGGTAGCTTCCCATGAAGTTTTGCTCCACTGCCCTTTGAAGAGCTGATGGTATTGAACCTCATCTTATGGAGGGAGTGGGAGAGGGAGGGATGGATAGATGGATGGACAGACTTTTAATCAGGTCATTTCCATTTTCTGTTTTCCAGAGCAGATCCACAAATGGAAGGGTAAGCATACTGGAAAGGGTGACCAACCATGAGATGAAACAGGAAAGAACAGGGCCAACTTGACCGCTGCTGTCCAGGCTGGCGTATCAGGGAGCTGCGGTCTAACCTCAGTATGACCACAGCAGAGAAACCAGTTTTACCTGCAGCAGAAGATTTTGTGTTCCACTGCTCAAACCTGAACAACAACCCAGACAAGCTTAGTCCAAGTGCGTGAAACCAGAAGACTCCTTAACCACGGCTCTGGTCTGCCGGCCGGGGATGAAGGTCTTTGCTAATGTGAAGGTCTGACCTGAGAGAGGGCCCGCACACTTGGAAGCTGGTTGCCTTTTTACAATTAAACGAGGTTACCTACTAAAAGGGTACCACCTCCAAACCTTGTCCTGCCGGCTGTCGTGGTGCTGGACCGGCCGGTGGTTGTCAGGGGCCCACGGCCGCCCTGGTGCGGGCCTCGCCTGGAAGACAAACCGCCCGCGCCTCACGGCACGACCGGGCCCCGCCTCTCTCCGCCGGCAGCGCCTCACACTTACTCCTGGCGGCCTCCCGGGCTCGGGCTTTGCTGTTCGCGGCGTGAAACCACCTGATGGCCGCCCCGTCTCTCGCTCTGATGCGCTGCGACCTCAGAAAGTGATCCACCGCCTCCTCGCTCCAGGCGCCTGCGGCGGCGCGAAGGGAGACCTTCCCTCAGACCGGCCCCAGGCGCCCCCCCCCCCCNGCAGGGCGGGGGAAGGGTGAAGGGGGGGTGGAGGCCCGGTCCCCGCCGCCCAGCTCTTACCCTGCGCCTCGTCCGCCATCTCCTCGCCGCGGCCCGCCCCGCTGAGGAGGGCGGAGCGGCGCCGGCTGCCGGGCCGGGCCCCGCGGGCGCTCAGCGGCCCGGGGGCAGGGAGGGCGGCGGGAAGCGTTTCCGCGGGAAGCGGAAGCGGAGGCGGGGGGGGACGCTGCGCCGGGGCAGAACCCCCCACGGCCGCTCCTCGCCCGGGGCTGCGGCGGGAAAGGGGCTGCCAGGAGAACCCCCAAAACGCGGCAAAGACCAGACGCATCCACCAAAAAGTTGTCTTTTTTTTTTTTTTTTTTTNTTTTTTTTTTTTTTTTTAAGTAACAGAGATAAGATATGGAGCATTTTAGTTAACTTTCTTATCGCTCATTACTTAGAAGGAGTTAGTAGAGGGTGAGTAGGAATTGTCTGCTGTTCCTTTGGTCACCCGGCGCTGGTTGACCCCGGCGGTTTGGGGTACAACAGCCACTGTTCAACCCCGCACTGTTGCTTCCACAGCTTGTTTTCCAGCAGGGACACGTTTTGTTCATACTGCCCACGGTGTGGGCTTCAGCTCTTCTCCAGAACTGCCGTTCCTCTGAACAAGTTAGGTTAATTGGCTCAAGTGCAGCCTCAGTTTCCTCCAGGGTGAAGATCGTGAAGCCTGAACCCTTCTAGAACCGGTATTTTAAAGCATAGGTAACAGCAGAGCAGGTTAGGTTAAGTTACAAATTGTTTTTGATACAAAAACATGAAATATCCCCTATCAGCATCAAGAAGGCATCGAAGTTTTAAGTCTCGTTATAAAATTGTACCAGCATTTGTCCTCAAAACAATATAGAACCTGTATATGTTTAGTTTTGGTTCTGATAAACAGTTGTGTGACGGTTACCAAACCCCCATTACGGTTCGCTGAACCTCAGTACAAATCACATGCATCACAAGTACATAAATAGATCTTAATGACCCAATATCAAAAATACGTACTATACAAGAACCTCAGGTACCCTAAAAATCCGTTCATGAAAATTCACACTTAATACATCAATTCTCCCTGAAAGTAAAGGTGGCTACTAAGAGGTGACAAAAGCAGTAGACAGGAGCAGAAAAGATAATGCAGAATTCTTGTCTGACTTATTGCTACATGTAGATTACATCACGGGTAATCTGTTTTTTTATTAATCCTTGAAGCGTCAAATTGTATCAGGATTTTCAAACAGACTAAAGAAAAAAATAGCAGTATTTATAAAAATAGCATCCATTTAAGTTAGATAAATCCTTATAAATACAAGAAAGAAATCACTTATTCTATAAAAAAATTAATTCAGAGCATATGTTCCTGAAGCACCAGCATAATACCCTAATGTTAAGGACTTCAACTACATCGTCTTCATAAACATACCTGCAAAATCCTTCCTTGTGCTGACTGTAAACAAGTGTCAGAAGGCACATGAAGTTTGCAGTCAGCTACAGAAGTTCTCATCTTTGAATCTCAAATGGCAAGAAAACAGTTTTGTGCCTGCTTCTACTTCGAGATTTAGCTCATTTGCACATGGAAAGCACATACTTCAGACAAAGATTAGATCTAACCATAGCAATTTTTAGTAACACATTTATCTGAAGTTAAGAGGCAAGATAGTATGGCTTAAAGTTACACTACATATAGAAAATGCTACGACTGTGTAAAGAGGTAACAAAACCTGCCCTCTTCCGTGCCAGTATTAAGTGTAAACTTTCAGAACTTTAGGAAACATTACAAACTACATTTCTTTTGTGGTAAAGTAACCAGAGAGGATATGAGGGTTTTAAAAAACAGTTTGAAAAAATCTATTAAAACATAACAGGTTTAGAAACTTCAACATTTTTAGTGTTTGTAGCATTACAACTTTGGTGTTCAGATCTAGCAAGTCAGTATATTGCCTGTTATCAGCCTCATCAGAACAGATGTTCTATAATGAAAAATACTAATTCCATTTTCAATGGTAGACTTGTAGGATCTGACATCCCACCATGAATCACAGGGATCAGAGCACTGTCCAGTTCATTCAGATAGTTCTGTGGAAGAAGTTGACCTCCAGATCCAGCTAAGTACTCAACCTAGAAGGAAAACATATTAATGTTGATATTAACACTTTTTATATTAACATGACAACACAAAGGTGTAATATCTTGGTTAAAACAGTATTTCAGCTAGCATGAAGTGACAAAATAACATTCAAACACTGGGAATTAGATGGGCTTTGAGGTCAACCATGAATGATTAGGCTTGCCATCGAGAAATACACAACATTCCTCCCTCAGTTTACAGGGCCACACATCCTCTGTGTCCCAAACTGCTTCAGTCCAAGAATGATCTGATTATATCCTAGTATCACTGTTACTATTAATTTCAAAATATACTACTGAAAACTAGGTTTTCAGGGCTGTATTTCCAGCTTCTCTCAAAAAAAGATAAGGAAGTATAACACAGAGCACCTTCAGAGGCAAAGAACTGAAGGGTTCTACAGTTTTGTAATCTTTTGAGGGCCATCACATGCTGGAGAGCCTTGCCGTCCCTCTCTTCCATCTTGAGCTGGGCAGACCTGTCCTTTTCTGCTGTACGTATTTTGATGCAAATATCCCTTAATGAACTACATTAGGGAGCAAAACCAGCAGAAAACTATGTAATTAGAAAAAAGCATCAGAAAATTAGCTCTAAACTGACGCACCTTGGAGGCAGATGAGTGCCAAAGAGAGTCAGAACTAGGGAAGGACTGATAGCTTACTGCAAGCAGCTATTAGGGAATTTGGGCAGCATAAGGAAACAGAACTATTCCTTTCAAGAAAAACTAGTCACTAAGATAGCTTCTTCATGAAATTTCATCCTCAATCTGGATCTGGGGTAGGGCAAAAAACCTAAAAACATTCAGAGAGAGATCCAAGGTCTTCACAAGAAAGATTTCAGTTGAAGTGGATTCTACAACAAAACTTGAAGGATTACCATATCTGAGTCAATAGAAACTCTTAGGCCTATCTTATTCATCCCATTATTTTTCAAGGTTCTAAGGTGTTGGCAAAGAGCAGTACTGCAGGCAGCAGCAATCTCTTTAGCAAACTGGTGAGGAACAGGACTGGGTAGTTCATGGTCCTTTAGAAAATAGTATACCTGAAATTATAGAAAGGATAAGGAGTCAGCAGCCTGGTTGTGTTAAAAAATAAGGAAAAGAGTAATTCACTATACACATAACGCACAACAGAACAAAGCAAGCTATAATGCTTGTTTGCTGGCAAAGTATTCTAGTATTTCATCTATTCAATCAAAATACTTAAGTGGCCATGGGAATATCCTGATTACATCTTTTTAGAGTTATCAATGCTAACAGACTTCCAGTCTTTTTCAGAGGAGAAAAATGAAAAGAATGTAAACTTATCACAGAGCCACGGAAAATATTCTGCCTATCAGTATGGCTATACATCAAAGAAGTTAGTTTCTTTAGTAGTATCACTTAGTATGATCACTTTACCACTTAATTATTCTAAAAGTAGCAAAAAGGCTCAAGAACAATGTAATTTACTAACTTCGGTACACTTCATAACTTTTCCCTCTCTTTTGAAGTCTCTGCCTTGCGATACTTTTTCACTCTGAGTTCCTTCCATTGATTTTCCATCGACTGGGCTTAAAATTCTATGGAAGATAATAGTATGGTTAATAATTAAAACCACATTTTATGATTTAGATTGAGTAACTTGTATGACATAATGTTTAGCCATTCTTAAAGGCTATTTAAAGGCTATTTAAGTGTAGTTCTATGCACTGCCAAGACCCCCCAACAAGGAAGCTTAAAGGGATTAATTGCATCCTCACACAAACTGATTACTGATTTGACAGAGGACTTAAAAAGGAAACTGAGGGTTCATGGACTTTTCCTGTCAACTTCCCGAACAGAGAAAACTTGTATTAAGTTTTGGTGAACTATAAGCACAATTGCTCTGTTGGTGACATCTAGAGGACTGCAGGTAGTTTACTGTTCTATCTGCTTTCACGTTTTAGTATCAAGTACTTTCTTTCAATAAATATACCTTAGATTAACTTCAAGAAATTAAAGGTGGATATTTGAAAATTTGGAACAGTAATTCTCTAAGATGTTTTGCTTTGGTAATACATTTACCTTTGGTTTTTCTCTTCATTTTCTACCCAGCAAATATCTACATATTCTTTTATGTCTCCTGTATCCGTTTTGCCACAAGTTATTTTAAAGTCCTTCTTGTCTCTTAACGCCTGACGCAGGCTTTCCATTGTTTCTGGTGTTATTTGTACCATTAGTCCATCTAGAAGAAAACCAGTTAAAATTTCACCTTATCTACAGAAAGTAGTACAGCTTTTTAGTAGACTCTTGGCTTAAATTCTAGTGGGACCAACCCTCTCCTACAACTTGTTAAATAAAAGCACAGCAAGTGGACTCCACCCACCAACTACAGCATTATCTATTATATGAAAGAGGAAGTAATGAAAACCTTTCTTGTCAAGAGAACTAAAAGATCAATCTTTTCATTAATCTTGAAAGTTTTCTGCATTTATGTGTCAATGTATATATTTCATCACACAGCAATGAAAACAGTTCCACACAGAGGCAGCTGTAAAGGAAAGAACTGGTTTGACTACAGCAAAGTATGTTAAAAAAAACCCAACTTCGTATGTTTTAAAACAAGTAGGTGAACTAGCATGTATTTTTTATACATTATTTGTTTGCAATAGGTTTTCTACAAAGTTAAGATTCCTGAAAAGTTTAGCTTACTGAGGAATAAAGATCTTACACAAGACTGCTGCTAATTTTTTTTTTTTTAAAAAAAGTTCTCTTAAGAAGAAACCACATAGGACAAAACTCTTACCTTCAACTATACTGGATTTAGCTAAAAATCCTGAAGTTGTTTTTAAGGCTCCATTAAACACCACAAAACTTGCACCTGTAACTAGAAGAAGTAGGAGCAAAGTGAGTACCACTTCGTATCACTCAAGTTTGTCATTATTAACATTTTACTCACATTCCTTTTTAAAAAGGCAAGCAAAAAAGCTACTATTATACTGAAAGTGCTAATAGAAATCCCTTACTGACTGGATTATATGAAACACGACTCTCTAAAGAGAGAAGAATTTTTTTCAATCAGACCTTGGCAAAAAAGACCAGCTTTGTTAACTTATTTTCTGAGCGCATCCAATATCCTCTTAAGATACTGGTCACAAGCCAACACAGGCAAGCCAAAAAAGTTCCTTATACAAAGAAGAGACATAGTTGAAGAAACAGTGGTGTGCAGGTTGTTTTTTGTCCTTTAGAACAGACATGCTACTGGAGTTTTAAATTTAATTCATTTACAGATTATATTCCTGAAGTTTTGATTATTTTCAGTGGTACTGTAAGTAATTGGAAGAAAAGATCACATAAATGAATTTCCATGCTACAGAGCTTTGCATAAATTTGTTAGTTACACACAGTGCTTCAAAAAAGTACATGCTAAGTAGCTGTGCTTAGTGAAGCGCAGAATATTTCAAGTTGATACTGGAGGTGGTAAGAGTACAGTCCTATCAATCTGGAATTCCCCCCCAGCGATGGGGTCTTATTGAAAAGCATGACTCATCAGCCCAGACGAACTACCATGCTGCACAGCTGTATTACTTTCAGAACCTAAAAGGTACCTCTGCCCTCTTCTCTGTACAGGTGGTTGTGTAAGTTTGCTGTATAGGTGTTGTATAGAGGTACTCATTGTTACTGTATTTCCATACACTCAGTTATTGAGACTATTTGTTTACATATGTAAATATATTGTGCAATTCACACTAATATTAAATTTAGTTTTTGAAATATGTAAAGAAACTGTCTGAAAATATAAGACATACTAATACCATTCTGGAAACAAAGAGGAAAAAAGTTTTAATCTCCTGTTAATACGACAGTTGTAAAAGGTAACTAAGTATTGACATAAACCAGCAACAGTTTATTTTGCATTTAAATTACTTTGCTGCTTGAATGCTGAACTTTTTGTCTCAACAACTTACTGGGGATACAGATTTTCCTTGCAGCCTAAAAGTGAACTTACATTTCTGCTCTAAAAATGTGATTTTTCTCCATAAGCCCGACTAGACAAGCTTACCTTTCCTGGGATGTCCAGTAGCACTGATTGCTTGTGTGTGATAGAGGCCGTGCTTATTCTGCACACACACTAAGTGAGAATCTGCTTCAGTATTAAAACTCGCTCCAATACTAATTACGTGTTCATTAGAAGAATTTATCACCTTTATTACCTGTCAATACAAAATTTGTTATTAAACTGAAAAATCTCACTTTGCAATACTCATTTTAAAGACAAGACATTAGAAAAATCCAGCTCAAAACAACTCCCAAGAATTATTCACTTAGTTAATTCCAGACAGTTTGAACAATGCAGTTTGCCATGACAAGCTGGAGGAACGCTAAGCATAATCGAAAATACTCATCCTTCTCAACTGAAGTTGAAGTAAGTCTGAATACCTACTGCTGGACAATGCAGAATATCAGTTGTAGGGATTTTGTTGGTCTTAAGGCTAAAATATGCAGTTTACTATTCAGGGTTGGTTGGGTTTTTTTGCTAAAGCTGAAGTAAACAAATTGTTATAAAAACTACACTGGCAAGAAAGATTTTTTTTTTTAAACTTTTAAGCAAACCACCATCATCAGGAAATGTGTAGGAAACAAGTCTTGAAAATGTGTGCTAAAAGATTTTGAAGAAACTGCTAATTTTTCAGCATTTAATAGTTATCCTAAAGCTCAGCTTTTCACTCATCATTACCCACCTTCCAACATATCCAGGAAGAAGGAAATGTGCATTCAGATAATTCCATGCCCTCCCCCCATCACATGTTTACATCAGTTTAAAGTTCAAAGGGTCTACTGCACAGCAAATAGAGTCATCTAGAAAGCTGCTATCAAGAAGAGAATTCACTTGCAGAACTGCCTGCAACCATTACAGAATAAAAACATTACAGCGCCTAAGAACTATCCCCTTTTTTTCCTTTTTTTGAAGAGCTCATGTTAAAGATGTAACTGATATTATATGAAAAATAAAGACTAAAGCAGTTTGGATTAGAAAGCTAATCAAGATGGTTTTACTCACCTCATTATACTTCCTTAGGGGTATTTTAATACAGCTTCTACCCATTTCCACATGAACAAACAGGCTGTCGATTGTATGCAAAGTATATTGATAATTTCTAAGGTCCTATAACAGACGAAGTTTTTACGTTAGCAGACAATTAAGCATCACTTTCTTATCTTTTACAACAAATATTATCTAGACAAAGTACTTTACATACACCTCTAAGACTTCTAAAGAGCAATGACGTTAAGGGTGGCTGAAGACTTAGTGATAACATTTTTCCTACTGCGACATAGGTGAAGGGTACCTTAGTTAATATATAAACAAATATACAGCACTGACAAAGTAGCTCTAACTATTTACCAGTGGGTTATTTGGACTATGGCTAGCTTATACATGTTAGGATCTTACAGTGTTTTAGATACCAAAATACTTCAACACCTTCCCTCTCTGATAGAAAAGCAAAGCATGGAAGACACCTTTGAGATTAGTTTGTTTCCCAGCTCACACCCTGTCCCCTACAGCTCTAACTTCTTAAGATATAGCGTGAATACTGCACTGTTTCTTATACATTTTTCTAACAGAAGTTACCGTCCATCATCTCAGACACTTCTGCAAAATCTTCCTATTCTGTTTTATTCCAGAAGAACAACATTAGGTGTAAAATGGTCTCATTTGCCTTTACTAACTCAGCTGAACAAAGATTAGAGAAGGCTGTTGTCACCAGCTGAGCCTTGTCTTCATCATTTACCACTACTTCAGTCACCTGGTAGTCCTGCCAAGGAGCCCATACTCCCACTGCTTGCTTCAAGCTGACACTACAAACACAGCTATGAAGGAGAATCAGAGTAACTCTAACCCAGCTTTACATAAACACCATAGAAGCGCCTTTCCTCAAAGTCTGAAGATGCAATTCCGCATTGGTACTGGCACTTCACCAGTCAGGCAGGGAGCTGGCTCATGGAATTAAAAGCATGATTATTACCAGCTTAAATGAAAATGTCAACATTTATCTCATTTGTTTACAGCCATTTCTTACTACCAGAACTAATGCATAACGATAGAACATGAAAGATGCAGCTTTCCTAACTCACATTTCAATACTCTTTGGTAAGAAAGTTTCAAGTCAAGTATGAAGAACAAAGATATCAAGCCTTTTGCCACAAATGACTCTGCTTTCAAGAATCAGAGTTTTGAGGATATTTTACACAATCTAAATTACAACAGGAAAGGAAAAGAATAAACCATTTACTCACAACAAGCAGATTCATAATCGTGTGTCCTATCTCTCCGAAGAGTGGCTTCCGGTGCCTGAAACTTACTACAGGAGTTGGATAAACTGGGGGGGGGGGGGGGGGGNATGTTTACCTATCAACAACTGTAAGACTTGCTAATCCAAGTATTTATTTTTATTTTCAGCTATAGCCTGTGTTTCTTAATCTCCATATCTGACCAGTCAAAGGAACTGGAGCCTCTGTCTGATTCTCTGTTACAGACTGTCCTTCAGCCCACTGTGTGGTTTCCCACCCATGGTTAAATCCCACTGCAATGACATGGAGTCACTCTCCTGTGGCAGTAATTTTGTAGCAGAGACTTGTTGCTGCTTTCATGTGCTTTGTCAGCTATGTTTCTTGCAATAGGTGATCTGGGCAGAAACATCCTGGCTTCAGTCTTTGGGACACCAGCTGTGGGAGGGGTTGCAAGGCTTAGTAGTTGCTTGAATAAGAATACCATAGAGGTTAACATCTGCTTCTACGTTAATGCTGCAATATAAAGTGAAGTACCACTTAGTATTGATAAGCAAGAATAGAGTGAGTGAGGATATTCATACAAAGTAATATGCTTTAAAGTCCCATGGCTGCAATGGGAAACACATGCAGATAGAAACTAGGGAAGGGAATGCGATGCAGGAGACCACAGTATGAAGCCATTTGAAAAAAAAAAGAGGTAGCATAGCAAAGTCAGGATTGTTAGGTCAAAGATGCAAAATTGGTTAAAAAAAAAAAGACAAGTAGTTTAGTAAGAGAAAGAAGAATGACAAAGAAGCTACCACCCATGTCAACATGCGGTCGGAAGCCTTGCCCGTAGAAATATGCTATTGACTCAAGAAATCCATAAACAAGCGAGTGATACATATTTATGGACTCGCAGCTTCTAGAATGATAGGCTCATTTATCAAAAATGCATTCCAATCAGGAAAGTTGTGTATGATACATTTTTGAAATCCATTCCACTCAAGCAGCTGCTGCATGCTGCACCTGATCTGAATCCCTGCTCTCTAAAATCATAAGCAGTGGTGCAACAGGAAACAAAACAGCATGTATATCACTAAATTAAGTGTCTGCATTACTCAAGCAAGTACACAAGCAACCCTAGAAGACCTTTAGGACAATATCTACTTTCAGGTTTTGCTCAAGCTAGCTTTATCTGTTCTTCAAGGCAATCTGTGTAAACACTTCCCTTTGGTAGGCCTGGAGCAGAGTCAGTGTACATCTCACTGGCAGAGCAGAAAATGCTCACATCAGCCTGCAACAGACTGTGGAAGGTAATTCCCACATAGAGATTGTGTCACTGCACAACCTGTTGTGGTACACACATACACTTCTATCCACCTCACTTTGAAAGTACCTCCTGAATTTTTACAGCCCTAGAGACTTCAAAAATATTAATTGGTAAGTTATCCTTACAAGTAAGGAATACCTTTATCCATTCCATGAAGCAGTAATATTTTGCCAATATAATCAATGTTACTAATTTAATTCAAAAAACCAACTTGTCAGAGTTGTAAATGGGGCTTGTGAACTTCCCTTCAGACCTTTCTCCTATGACAAGTCAGACATTTTGATAGTTTACTGCTGTCAGTTTTGCTTTGTTAGCTTTCTCATGATCTAAGAAGAGAAAAAAAAATAATCAAGGGAGCCTAGCAGCACTATGTAAATTCCTAAGTGTCTCAACAGGTGGTTTTCCATGTGTGAAACTTACACAAGCTTAATATAAAATACTGCAAAGATGATTTTAAATATTTTGCTTGTCTAAAAAACTTGTATTTTCCAAAAGGAATTTTATATTTATACAGTTATTTAAAGTGTTAAAACTTACCCCCGTATTCTGCTCCCAATCTCAACATTAAACGGATTGGAAAAACTTTCGCCCAGGGTATTTCCATCTTATGGATGAGAATGCCACAAAGAAAAGGGTTATCTGGTAGAATTTGATCATCAAGTTTCTGAAAAATTGGTGAAACAAACAGGAATCCTCCATGCTCTTTGTTACCGAGAAAGTTTTCAGTAAAAGTAATGTTTTCCATATTTCTTATTAACCTTCCTGTAGAAAGAGGGACAGACAGTATTTGCGTATCTGGAGATATAATACATTGGTATCAAGAAAGCTACTCTAACCAGTAGTCTTCTACAAACTTGTGAGTCATATGGTATATGTCACATCTTCCTGAAAGTCTGACAGACATCCAAACCCATAGACTAAGTGTTCAATATTTATTCACTAAATGAACTTGTATATGAAACTTTTTCCAAAAAATACCAAAAACCCTAAAGTGTACAATATTCAGGCAGACACCAGTTGATGAACTTCGATTAACAGGCCTCAAACATTTACATACATAAGAGTATTGTACTTCTACAAATGAAGTTCCACATGTCCTAAACCATACACTCAAGGACTTATACCCAGAATCTCCAACATAGTATGACTGAATAACAACAAAACTGCAAAAAGGACGTTTACAGAGGTATACGAAACAAACTTAATTTTTCTTTCTGTTGTTTATTTAGAGCTCAAGGCTGACCCCACAAGATTTTTCAACAGAATCATTAGATACCTACAAATACTTCAAGCAAAATTACTTATCAACTTCCAGCTTTAAAGATCAGCAAGAAGATATTATAAAGTTAGACATTAAGATTACATACCTTTCATTGCATCCTTATAGATGTCAATAAATAATTTGAATATTTCACTAGGAAAAATCTCTTCATCTGGCAAACACTGCAACAGAATGACAATTTCTGCCTGACCCAAACCATGTAGTCCGTTTGTTGAGAAGTACCAGCACTTTTCTGAAGAATCTGTAATTAAGAAGGTAGATACCATAATAATGTTATTTTACAGTCAGAAAAAGAAAACTGGATTTAATGGAAAAGATAACGTGCACTACTTACAAGTTATTAGCTTGACATTCACAAGCAAGTTTGCATTTAGGATAAAAGTTAATGGACTAGGACCTCCTTCCACAAGAAGCTGAGTGACCTGTTGGTGAGATGGATGTTCTTCCACTAGAGGACCTAAATAAATTAACACTAAATTTAGTTCAACATGTCAGCCAACTACCTAAAACAAGAATTACAGATCACAGCATATGAAAGACTATCCCATCTTCCTATCTTAAGAGGGTGGTAATTATTCTCAAACTTAGAATTGCTACGCATCAACCAATGAATAGCTTACTTACCCTAAGATTCAAGGAACGTAGAAAAATAAAGCAGTGACTTGTGAAAAAGGTGCAAACTAGGGCTACCATTCATTTGGTAATTACTGACAAATTGTGTATGCTGGCTCCTCATCCATATACTGGTACTGTTAGTTACTATCAGTGAGCATAGCCACTACCATAACAAATCTTTCCGTAACCTCTTGATACTGTTAATAATGCATGTTCATTTATCCAACAATCCCATGTGCAGAAAATAAATGAGAGATTAGAATTGTATTAAAATACAAATTATAAACACACAAGTTGGTATTTAAAAATCTTGCATGAGGTGATTAAATATTAACAAATTTCTCAAATCTTACCTTTTCCTTTTTCACCCACTGCAAGTAAAAGTGGTGGCAGTTTATCACCATCAGGAACAAGACTGATCTCTCTACGAACACAGTTTTCAACACCGCATAGTGCTCTGTAACTTGAAGGACTAACAGGCATATCACTTGTAGTCTGATCAACTGAACTGGAAGTAGTCTCCTCAGCTTCTGCAGTAGAATGCTCTTTAGTTTCTGAAGTTACAGATTTATAACTATGTATCACCTCACTCTGGTCCAGAACAGCCTGCTGTGCATCATCTGAAGAAACAGGAGGACACAATTCCTCCGTTCTTGTAGTAACACCAATTTCTTCCTTAGGTTTTGGATTTACATCAGTTAAGATACCATATTCCTCTGGGTTTGCATCCTATGAAGAAGAAGGAAAAAAAAGTAATCTACACTCTTGTCTCTCAACATGCTAAAATTTCATTACTAGCATTCTAGAAGCAAAACCAGAAAGAAATCTATCACCAATATTGAGAATGCATTTCCTCTAAACAAGAGGGTGGCCACCAAATCTCTACTGGATTTTTTTTCCCCATCTTTAGAAGTTACACTACTCCCTATATTTTAGGTGAAGATGCATCATTAATTTATTTGTTTGGTAACACAAAATTCTTATCAGAGCACTGCAGATCAGTCATTTTAGCATACAACAGTCAGATGTAACACAACCAACAATAAACAAGTACTCTTCCAGGAATCTGTTTAGTATTACTGTTTCCCCACTCACAGCTACTGAACATTGTCATCACTGTAATTCGCAATCAACGGGATCAGCAGTTCAGTGCTGAAAATGTATTTCTATTTCTACATTACGTACTAATTTTACAGTCATATTCATTTCTACTTTGTCAAACCAATGCTGCTCCCCCAGCTAAATGGATACGACAAACTATGAGCATAGGCACATTAGGATATCAGCTGCCATCAAAAAAAACCACCCCAAAACAGAATAAAAACCAAATCAAGAGGTGTGCTATCATCTTTCAAGTATGTTAGATTTTGCATTGCAACAAGAAAAAACCTAACACCTCTATGCTTGTCCTGTGATAGTTCTGGTATGCCATCGGCTTCCTGCAAATCCTCTGTTTAGAGAATACACATGCCAGAAAAAGAAAAGAAAGACATCAACCAGAAAAATAAACACCTCCCAAACACACAGACAAAAACATGACTCAATTGGCCTCTAATAGACTTCTTCCCCATGAATTTGCTTGCTGGTGTTTCATATCACTTTAGACTTTTGACCTTCATAGCATCCTGTGGCAGCATGTTCAGGATTATGAATTACCCAGTAAAGTACATCCTTTGCTTTAGAGCTGCAGCATGGTGGTTTTGTTTGAGCTTCTGAAGCTGTATACAAGAACCATCAATTAATTGTTTCCCACTCACTCTGTCCGTGCTGCTTTTAATTTTAGATATTGCTCATCTTTTGCAAGTGAAAATACTCTACTCTTGCCCCAAAATGGAAACAGGCTGTATCTTTTGATTACTAAAATAGGTAGAGCAAGAGCTGCTAGGTATATTCAAGCTCTGGGAGCAGCACTGATGCATTTAGCGTCATAATGATTTTCCACTTCACTTTCATTCTGCTGCTGTCCCTGTTGCCCCATCCCTGGAAACATTCAAGTTCAGGTTGGACAGGGCTGTGAGCAACCTGATCTAGTTCAAGATGTCCCTGCTCACTGCAGGGGCGTTGGAAGATGTCCCTGCTCACTGCAGGGGCGTTGGACTAGGTGACCTTTAAAGGTCCCTTCCAATGCAAACCATCCTACGATTCTATACCACCCATTTACTTCCTTTTTTAACAACTGCTTAAATATTTTCTGCAGGTTGATGACTGATCGTAAATTCTCCTTTTCTGATAAGTCATACACTCCTTATTCTGCATTTAAGGACACAACAGCATCTGTCATTTTAGCATCTGGTTCATTAGTAACAGGAATCTATCTGCCTTCACTGTCTGAATAATTTTACCTTTTTTATCATCTGTGAGTACGCTGAAGAGCCCAGAGTCCAGGACTGTGGGTCTGGCCACGTCTGTGGGTCTCAAACCTTAATCCCTTTATCACTTAATTGGCTATTCAGTTCTATCTTTATAAATGAAAAAATCTCCTTTCAGTTTGTCTTATTGATGCCTAATTTCTTTTCAAGAGCTCTAGATGAGCTTTTCTAGAAATACAGGTTCATCAACAATATCAGCATTACCCCTATCAGTGCTGACTTCTTTACAGACTAATAGAAGTGAGAAGCACAATCATCCCTATAAAAAAAAATCTTAGCACTTTCTTGCTGTTACTCTGAATGGATCCTCAGGTCTAAAGTTTCTAGATAAGCCAGATTCCCCTGCAACTTACTGGAGTCTGTCCTTTTCAAATGAAGTCACATTTACTATTATCCATTCTTCATGAATTAATGCTGATTTACATGCTATATTCTTGGTAACTATTCAGATCCTCCATATACAAATAATAATGATCTGCTCGTTAGCTTTACTAATTTGTTTTAAAAACTCCTGAATGCTCTTAGAATCATAGAATTCATGTTATCACTTGAGAGAGCACTTCAGAGCTATGTTTTATTTTAAGGCGGCTCCATCTGAGGAATCTCTCCAAATCTTTCCACAGCAAACTTATACCACTTCTTTGGACTCTTATTGTCAAGTGCAACTAGTTCAACACCGTGAATATGATCTATTACAAAAAAAAGCCAAGCCCCCTCTCAATACAGTATTAGTTCGCATTAGAAGCGATAAGCAGATTTTCTACACCCTATAATGTAGTATTCTAGGGCATTAAACAACTTCTTGTTAGTCTAATCCAACAGGCAAACTATAGCAAGCCACTGGAAAAAAACCACAAACTTCTACTATAAGCATGCTGTTAATGACAGGTTTCAGAACTATGGATGAGGTTAACATCACAAACGTAGCTAATCAAAGGCTGTGTAGAAAAAAACGCTTGTTTTGGAAAATTTTCTGCCACACTATTTTTGAAATTCACATACACACCAAAACAAATGTGGTCTCCTTTGAAGTAAGGTCTACAGAATATTTCAACCCAAGGGCCTCCCAGTCACTCCCCCCAAAAAATAATCAAATACTGGCTTAGATTTCAAAAGCTGTGAAGCAAGAGTCATATTATAGTATGTCAGGGGCACAACCAATAGCAACCAAAGGTATTTCAAGAGGTAATTCATGCACCTACATACACTTCTTAATTCATACCACATGCATTTCTTGCAAGTCAGGGTTTACCGGACTGAAGTCCTGCGATGACCTCTTTGCTCCAGATGAAAGTTTTGTTGTATCTGCCACTTCACCATTTGGTAAAATACCATCTGCAAACCAAACTCTCCTCTGTTCTTTGGGGCACAGACCTAGGACAGGTTAAGAAAACAATACTGACTTCATATTATTGTACTGGTCTAATAGCTGAAAGGGATAAAAATTAAGCCCCTTCTCCCCGCAAATATATAGAGAATCTGTTTACTGGAACAAAGCATAGGTAGACAGTTTGACACCAGCCAGTCTCCAGTCAGGCAAACACATGCAAAAAATATCAATATCAATATCATATCAAACAATATAAACAGAGAGGACAATGAAAAAAAAAAACCAAAACATTCACGTTTTATAAACGGAGACTTAAGACAGACATGGCCAAGCTCATACAAGGCATCAAAACTGGAAACTAAAGGTAACTTTCCAGTGTCCCAGTTCACAGAGTTTCCATTTCACACAGAAAATATCAGTATACCACGTATGTATCCATGATGTGATAAACAACTCTTTCCAAAGAGATCCTGATAGTGTTAGATGTATTATACTATATTTAGCATACCTTCAATACCAGGTTGTTTAAGTACTGAGATAGGTAACAATGCAGAAGGTGAAGGAGAGCTAGCACTACCAGATATCTGCGCTTCCTCCAAAGGTGGAACAGCAGAAGAATACTCAGAGGACATACTGGAATTAGGGACAGGACCAGTTGGACTCATCATCCTTTCAAATGCCTGTGCTAAAAAAATGTGGGTAGTTTTTAAGATCTCACAATTACATTCTCACAAAAATTTGGTTTACAGTACAGTACTATGGGTGGGTTTTTTTTGCAAGAGCAGTGCACAATTTTTGAGCTAGTTATGAAAAATGAACACTCAAGCTAGTACACAAAAGAAAATTTAAACTTCTTGATTTTCTACCTGCACATTTGCCTAATTCATTCCCAACATAGAAACAGACCTCCTTGTACATCTTGCTACTGTTGCAGTGACTACTCTGAATCATATGATCCCTGTACCTTGGTGCAAATACATATATCACATTTATCAAGTCAAATTCCATTCAGGTGGCATATTAAATATCTGTTATGTTTTCAACTTGTTATTTAAATATTAATAATTAGGACATCAATTTTGTCCTGATGTTTCCATAAGCATCCATACTTAACTTTTTCTTAACTGAAAGCTATCTTATGATTCAACTACTGTAATACTGTTAAGTGACTTGTAAAAATATTAGGACAGATAGCTACATAAAATGGGCAAATAGCACGTAAGAACAAGTTGGGGTACAGTCTTTAAACATGTAGAAGGCTACTGCAGAGGAAGGATCACTTTTGCTAGACTCCTGCCACAGATGACCCAATAGCAGAACTTTATACTTAGTCCTACAGAGTGCAAAACTACCTTTATTTTTTTTAAATAAAAAATAACCAGCTTGCTACTCGAAGTTTAAAATAAGAACTGAAATCCAACTAAGACATACAATTACTCTCTTCCCTCCACCTCAGAAATAGGAAAACATACACTAACTGAAGTAGTGAAGCTCCCTAAAAAGAACAAAGATTAAAGAGATGCTAGCTGTACCTATTCTTCTTTAATGATTAATGCAATTACAAAAAAAAAACCAACACCTTTTTACCTTTATTAATATCATCATAACAGCCAGTACAGACTCTTGCTTCCTTCTCCATATATTGTAGTTTGCACTTTCGTTTGCAACAACCACCACAAAAAACCTGAATCAGAAAAGGTTGGAATTAAATATTATAGACAAAATCCCAGTACTTCCTGAATTCAGTTCCTATTATTATTTACTCCTTTTACTAAAAGAGCTTGCATTACATAAAGTAGGCATACACATTTTTGGAAGTAGAGAAGGAAGAAAGGAGCTTTAGCACATGTATCTTACAATACATTTCTGTTTGGGGTTGCAGGAAAGTACTAGACTAAAAAGGCTTTTACTGCATCCAGCTCTGGAGTCCTCAGCACAGGAAGGACATGGACCTGCAGGAGTGGGTCCAGAGGAGGCCAGAAAAATGGTCAGAGAGCTGGAACACCTCCCGTAAGAGGACAGGCTGAGAGAGTTGGGGTTATTCAGCCTGGAGAAGAGAAGGCTCCAGGTATACCTTACTGCAGCCTTTCAATACTTAAAGGGCGCTTATAATAAAGATGAGGACAGACTTTTTACCAGGGCCTGTAGTGACAGGACAAGGGGCAATGATTTTCAACTGAAAACTAGTAGATTTAGACTGGATATAAGAAACAATGTTTTTACAATGAGGGTGATGAACACTGTAGCAGGTTGCCCAGAGAAGCTGTGGACGCTCCATCAGTAGCAGTGTTCAAGGTCAGGTTGGACGGGGCTCTGAGCAACCTGATCTAGTGAGAGTTGTCCCAGCCCACGGCAGGAAGGCTGAACTACATGATTTTTAAAGCTCCTTTCCAACCCAAACTATGCTATGATGCTATCATTAAAAATCTCAAACTCCACAATTTGCGTCAAACTATGAAGTCTGCCAAGTCTGCTTCCAATCACGGGTTCTTCCTATCCCGTTCCCCAGAAGCACAATCTATCCATACCAGAAGCTTTTGAGATTTGTCAGGTATTTCTTTTGGACCAAAGCAGTCCTAAGATAAGTTATTATACTAAAAATTTTATCTAGAGCAATGAAAGAATTCCAGGTTGCAGCACCTATTCCCAAATTCACTCCCACTTCTGTTAATCCCATAACTGCTTTACATTAAAAAACAGTGATAGACACAATGACTGAACCCCAGAATTAGGTCAGATTTCCTTTACTGGTTTACTACTATCTCTGAAGATAACTGTTGCAGTCTCCCTTTAGGACTCAGGTAACGGTGAAAACGATCTAGTCTCATACCAGCAAAGAGCCATTCCTTATCCACTGATCTTGCAGCACTGTGCGCTGCACCAAGTCTCTCCACAAGTGCTATCAGTTTGTCATGAAATTCCAAGCTCTTTTACCTGACAGACAACATCTAAGCCAGAGCTCACTGCTTCCCAAGCTATTTACTAATGCTGGCTCAGGAACTACGTTGGCTAGGCAGGCTCCCCAACTCTGTCAGAAAGAATAAGCAGTTGCCTTCCTGTTACGAGCTCCCTTCAGCAAAGCATTTTAAAAGCCTACTGAAGACTGCTTTGAAAGAATAGAATGTGCTCTTCTACTCCAACAGGATATATCTCCTGTCTATTTTTAAGCAGAGATGGGGAAAAAAGTACATCTCTCCAGCCTGGACTACACCTGCACAATCTTGTTCAAAGAATTACGCCTCTAGTAAAGCTGTTTCCCGCAGTAGTTCCCATAAGTATCTGGTGCTTTTCTCACTCTTCCCTTACATTATTTCAAGGGTGATTTGCCAGTTTTCGAAAAGTCACACCATTATTAGCTATATGCAGTCAGAATTAGCCTTGACAAAAGGTATCTTTTGAAACCTTGGTCTGACAGAACCCTTCTACTGCTGACCAGAGTTAAGTAAGTGGAAGGAACACTAAGTGTCTTCTGCTACTCCTGATTATCTCCAGGAAAACAAAGTGGATTAAGAAAAAAAACCCAAAACAAAAACCAACAAGTAAACGGTAGTGACTGAGAAAAAAGTTATTACAAGTGAACTCCTTTAAGTAAAGTCACTGTAAAAACAGTAATACTTGACCTCAAAAAAGAAACTATTTCAATTGCTTCTGCATTAGTGTTATAGATAATTTACCTCAACTGAAAATGCATATGCTCAGTAAAGATGTTAAGAATGTAACTGGTGAAGATTAACTGCTAATCAGTTAAAATCCACCTTAAGGCTTCAAATGCTAAGCAGTACAACCCTTTCCCATTGGTGTTCTCCTTTTACACTTGGTGCCACTGGGACCCACAACAGCAGAGGCCACTTAATCCTAATGCACAAGAGATAAGAGGTGAAGACAAACCAAGAGACAGGTAAAGTAACAGGGGAAAGGAGATGAAGATGAGGCTGCTGAGCAAAGAAATTGATTCTGGTTGAGCCAGGAAGAAGAAGGGTACCACAACAAGAGACAAACACCTAAATAATGAAACTGAGCAGCTGTTTGGCCTCACAAGTGCTGCAGATGGGGGAGAAGGCAGAGACCACTAACCTCACACTTCTTTCCTGCACAGAAGCCAGAATTCACAAGTGTTGCCATTTTCATTAATAAAAAAAGGCATAGGACCACATGAAAACTGTACAACTGTCTTCCAGAATAGTTCACAGAGGACAACTGTGAATTTCTACCAGTTTCTACTTATGTCCAAGTGGTTGAAAACACAACAACCCAAAACAGGTCCACAAGGAGCGCTTTTTTTGTTTAAGACAAAAGTTACTATTAAAAAGAAAAAAGTCTTATGAGGCAGAAAGTCAAGCTATTGAACATTCAGGAAAGCTATGACAGAGTTACAACTGCATAGCACTCCAGTATCTGTAAAGTTTAGATAATCTATACTGCCTTTGCTCATTATCCCAATGAACGTGCATTGTGATACTCTGTCGTGGTTTCACTTGGGATACAGTTAACTTTTTACTAGCAGCTGGTATAGTGGTATGTTTTGGATTTGGGATGAGAAATAGTGCACTGGTGTTTTCAGTTGTGGCTAGGCAGTCAAGGCCTTTTCTGCTCCTCCTCATATCGCCCCACAAGTGAGCAGGCTGGGGGTGCACAGGAAGTTGGGAGGGGACACAGGTGGGACAGCTGACCCCAATTGACCAAAGGGATATTCCATATCATTTGATGTCATGCTCAGTATATAAAGCTGGGGGAAGAAGGAGGAAGGAGGGACGTTCGGAGTGATGGTGTTTGTCTTGCCACATAACCACTATGTGTGATGGAGCCCTGCTTTTCTGGAGGTGGCTGAACACCTGCCTGCTTATGGGAAACAGTGAATAAATTCCTTGTTTGGCTTTGCTTGAATGCGCGGCGTTTGCTTTACTTATTAAACTGTCTTTATCTCAACCCCTGAGTTTTCTCACTTTTATTTTTCCAAATTTTCTCCTTGGTCCTAACCAGAGGGAGTAAGAGAGCGGCTGCATAGTCCTATCTGCTGACTGGGGTTAAACCACAACACACTCCCTCTTATTACACTGTTCTGCCAAAATCCACTCTGTTAACACACAAGATTTGCAACACTAACAGCTGATGGTTGTAAACAGGACTGTGTAGTGAAGGATGATTTTATCCCCATCTATAGACAAGGTGCAAGAAATTTCACAGTGAACATAAACAGGAACTTGAAGTCAGTCAGTCTTATGACTAAAACGAAAGTCACTCTGAAGAACTGTTTTATGTTACAAAACTTCAGCAGGATATTCTGCCAAGTGATTAAGTTCAATGACTTCTAGGCTGTCACAATGAGTTCTTCATTTTCTTGGCACCCTAATGCAGACCTACATTTTAGTTCTCACTTACTGCAGTTGAAGTAAATGGGTACTATGCTTTGAATACAGAGTGCTAGAAGAGGCATCCTAGAAAAAAGTTACCTAGCCTCTCCAGATGCCTCTCAACACTATGGATGCAAAAAGTTAGTAAGTACTGACATTAGGCTTTGCTCTATCTCCTCATCCATAAAGCCTACATAGCAACACTGAAAAGTTAATTAGTATTGTTAGTATTCCCATTTATGTACAAGTGTAAGCCACAGTAGCTCACAAGGGAATTCTGGATTAAGAATAAGGTTTGACATTATTTACTCACTGCAGAAGACCACTGGGTGAAAAAAGTTCTACAGATTACTTGCTCTGCTGGTGAGTACCATTCAGCCCACAAAAGTAGCATACTTTTCCCCTGAGATGACTCCCCGGAAAAATTATACATCTAAACACACAGGAAGACCGGTTTAGGCTATAAATCCTTTGCATTGGTACTGCTGTTACAGCTCCTGACAGAATGCAACCCTTCCAGATTCAAGGACAGTGTTTTACAGCTGGTATAACTACTTACCTGAATTCTGATCATCATCACCACTTCAACTTTTTTAAGCTTAAATACTTAAACTTAACTTAAAAACTGAGTAAAAAGCTGATTCACTGTGACTACTATGAAGTAGTCCACAATATCACCTTCCTTGTTCTATGCAAAACACATTACTCTAGCCAGTAATGGAAGATAAATTAAGAACATTCTCAGTACTTCCCTTTAACTATTTTCACAAAGAAGGTCATACGCTTCTTTATTAATATCATTCTTTTCCAACAGTCTAAGTTTCTATGAAGGAAAAATAAAATTATTTTTTAAAAAATAAAATACTTTGAGCTAGAAAAATTCTGTTAATATTCTTTCGTTTCTGTATTCTGGTTTTCCCTAAATCAGAATTCATTTGCTTTTAATAACACAGGACCCCTCTCCAATAACTTACCTTTCCGCATGCACGACAGTGGTGTCGCCTTTTTGTAAACGTGAACTTCACTTGGCAGTTCATACAGTTGGGTGCCTCTGAATCAGGAACCCACAATGGTTGTTTTCGTGAGAGAGCTGCAGGTATTTTAAGTGATTCTACATTTTCAGATGTTTGGTTTCCTCCAGCTTCAGAGCTGTTTTCCCCAGACTGCGCAGGCTCAGAATTTTTACCAATATTTACACTGGTGCCTGACCCGGGAGCTTCTGGGGTAACAGAAATGGCTTCCTGGTTTTCTCTCTCAAGTACATCTGTTTGGTTCAGTTCTCTCTGACCAATATCTCCTTGGGAAAGGCCAAGCAACTGCTTTGGTCTTGCACCTTCAGCAAGAACATTAGAAACTAGTGTTTTACTACCACTCTCAGTCGTGTCCTGAATAGGAGACATATTCTCTTCTGTGGCAGACTCCAATTCATTGGCAGTAAGAGATACTTCAAATTTACTATTACTGCTAGTTATCTCCTCTAGTTTTGCTTGCACATGTTCTTCAGTGACCTCTGTGAAATCCAGGTTGTTCACATCTGTTAAATTCCCTTCACCTGCATCAGCTTCCATTAAATTACCATAATTATCTGAAGACTTCAACACATTGGACTGAAGACTTTGTCCATACAAAAAATCATCAAGCTCAGCATCGCTTATTAGAGTATCACTTTTAATAACATTCTCTTCAACAGTAAAGTCAGCCATAACTGGGGTCATACTGTCATTGTAGTATGCGTCTATACCAACACCATATGGGTCAGCTTCATATTCCAGAAAAGCAGAGGCAAAAGCTTTGATTTGCTGAGAATCACCATCATCAATTACATTCTCAGTATCATACTTCTCTCCATCTCTACTTTTTTCCACAACACTTTCGTTGATTTTAGCTATACATCCTTCCTGTTCATGCAAGTCAGTGTTTTCACAGGATTCCCTACCAGAGAGATCAGTTTTAGATTTTCCAGCATGAACAGTTAAAATATCACTAATAACCTCCGCCATTTCATTTTGAGGTAGAGGATTAACTTTTTCTTCCGTTACAGCTAATGAACCACATATAGATACAGGAAGTGGAAGACAGGACAGCGAGGTCTGGATATCCTCAACTGAAATACACGAGGTTGAAACACTGTTTAGTATTTCATTGCTATTAAGTTCTTCACTAGCTACATTCTCTTCTGAAATTTGCTGTTCCAATTCAACTTCAGCTCCTGTTTGACAGGAGGAGCCTGGTAAAACACAATTTCCAGGTAATGCTTCACAGCTTTCGTGCAACTGAGGCCTCTTTGGCAGATCTGAAGGCATGGATTCAACACTACTCTCATCTTTTGAGTCTACCTTTTCTCTTCCATACATCTTTTTGCTTACTGCAGAGCACGCACTTTCATCTTGTGGTTCACAAGGAAGTTTTTCATATGCTTTCTCATCTTTGGGACTGCATGCGTTTGAATTCTGTGATGTTACAGGGACACACAAAATATTAAGGCGAGCTGTTTGTTCAAGCTGATCAAATACTTCACTGCACTTTACAGAT
The DNA here is from genome assembly GCA_003993805.1 of Himantopus leucocephalus. Classification (NCBI taxonomy): domain Eukaryota; kingdom Metazoa; phylum Chordata; class Aves; order Charadriiformes; family Recurvirostridae; genus Himantopus; species Himantopus leucocephalus. The sequence goes on from RSEF01000031.1 coordinate 57,423,875, forward strand.
TCTGTCCCGTGTTGATCACCACATAGATCAGAGATCTTTGCTGTAGCATAACTGGCTGATTCTAAAGCTAAATGATTGATCTCCTCTGTTTTAAGATGTCCTGAATCTTGTAGCGTTGAGTCCCCACCACTCTGCTCTGTACTTGAAACACCACTGCAACCTGCTGATGACACACAGGTAGGAACAGGTATGCCAGACACACCAAAGCCAATCAAACCTCCACTGTACTGGAAGTCATCTGGCTGCAACTTTTGAGTATCTTCATGAGTTGCCACTGAATGGATTAAGTTACCTGTGTCGTTAACAAGATCACACACAGGTATACTACACCTTCCCAGGTTTGAAGCCTGAATTTCATTTAAGGAACCACTCTCCACAGTGGACAAAAGATCAGGTCCAGCAACGTTTTTCTCATTTTGTGGTGAGTAACTCAGAAGGGCCTCACTTGTTTGAATGTGGCTAGCTAGAGAGATTTCTTCTGATGAAGTACAGTTGCTAGCATCCTCTTGCAGTTTTGGTGTTGGGTATGCATGTTGTAAGCAATCCAGAACTGATGAAAGTGAGTGGTGTTTCGAGTCAGGTGGACTGTGAGGTATTCTGTAGCAGTCATATTCATCTATTTTAAGCAAAAAGAGATCAAGAGCAAAGTTTTATATAAAACTCCTCCCTCTCCTCAGTGCACTCCCTCTAAAACCCATCTATTCACCAATACATGCTTTTACTTAGCATATGTTACTTTCAAATTCCACTGTAACAGTCATTTGACAAATATCATTATGCTGGAGAACAAGCTAGCGCAGGAACTAACCTGTATTCTGTTCAAATTCATCAAGTAGTTTGTCCAAGTCACAGACTGCAGCTTTAAAGTAACTGTCCATTCTAGTTACACTTTAGTGAAGCTTTAGTCTTCTTAAATCTGAAAAGAAAAATAAAGTGTTTCATTTGTAGCATTTTCCTGTTTACGAAGTCAAAGTGTTACTATTAGAAGACAACTCCTATGAAGTATTTTTTCTTTTTAATAACATTTTCTTCTCTCTCCATGTAAACAAAATCTAAGTACAAACAGGGCTGCAGACTGTCAGCCTCTATGTACTCATATTCAGTTCTACAGTTCTCAGTATACTCAGTACACTATGCACAATACACTCAAAAATTCATCTCAGATCAGGAAATTGAGGCTGCCTTATTAAAACCACATGCATCGGAAGGCACATACTATGGCACTATAACATCAGGAAGTTTAAAACCAGAAGGGATACTAGGATTTTCTAGTTTGATCCCTTATACACTTTACACCACACACTTCACAGGCAAAAACCCAAAATAGGTCATCATTACCCTTGAAACACAACTGAACTGTTTAAATAAATGATGCCTGCATAATTCCAGACATTTTATGCTTTAAACTACAGTAGGAAGCATAAAAAGTATCCTTCTGTTGGCAGAAGTGCCAGCACGAAAAACGTCTCCTTTAGAAGTTCAACCCTGACAACAAGTTCAACACTGACCAAGTGAACATGAGACTTAAACAAACACCTTCTCCTAGTTCCCAAGCTATCCAACCAATCAACCTCAATTACTTTCAGCTATAACCAAATGTTTCAGGTAAGACCAAGCACTGGCTAAAACCTAAAATACATCAGGAACTATAAAGCAGACAACCAGCTGAAGCACTGAAGTATGAGACAGTCAACACTGAGCTGCAACGCATTTAAGGAGGTTGAGGTCAGTACTCCTCCTCCACAGTGATCCACAAACGGCTTTTAAATCCTCCTCTTAAACCTTCCTCCAAGGCCAGGAGAGAGAGAAAAAAAATCCAGCTCATCATCTCTAATCTACTCAAAACACAAAAACCATTCACTTTCCCTGACACCCAAACAAAATTTTTCTTTTTTTAAAAAATCGTTTTAGGGATTTACCAACTCATCAGAAAGCTATTTATTAATCACATTCCCTATTGCAAAACATCCTATTTAATTTGTTTAATGAAGATTTCCAGCCACTCAATGTTGTGCCTTTTTGGTCACTCTGAATTGCTTTCTAATTCCACATCTTTTTCATGTCTGAAAAACATGTCACCCATCCTGTGAAATTACCGAAAACATAAAATCAAGAAGTTATTTACACTTCCCTTAAGTAAACTAAAGGGACTCAGATCCCTTTACTCTAATGTCTGGAAACTAGACCCACGGAGGTCTGTCTAGCTTTTCTTCTTATCAGTGCACTTAGTCTCTGCATCAGCTGACTTCACACCCTACCTCCCCCCACCCCCCACAATGTACTTTGACCATCTAGTACTGTCTCTTCTCAAAGCTTAGGGCCCAAAGAAAGACCTCAATCCTCTCATATCACTTATGCCGCCCTACATCTACAGATCTAGATTCTATGCCTTATTTACTCCACTGAGGTGGAAAGTTTCCTCTCACTGAATGGTTCAGATCAGGTGCATTCACTTATTACCACATTAACATGCATGTGACAAGTATTTTTTTTAAGCTAATATTTAGTTCAAATAGAGACTTGCAAAGCATAAGAAAGGTGAAACAAATAGTATGCAACATAACATAATGCAGTACTTTGTACCCATATATAAGCAAAAAATAAACAATCTGAATATACCACTGTATTGATATCCATGGCCATGAATTAGTCACTCCAACGGGTCTTCAGCATGCTGCACCATACATCAAGTCTCACACAGCTATCTAATAAGCATCAAATAGCAACAAGTCCATACTTAATGCCACTTCTCTTACACTCATTTGAATACAGTTCTTGCCTGTAACAATTATCTCATTTCATGACCTCCTGGCAAGTAGGAGATTACAACCTGAAATAGAAGTTTATTCAATTAGAGCCTTACAAGGTTAACAGCTTTTGCTGATTCATTAAGAGACACTGAAGTACAGATACCATTCTTAAAACAGGTATTTATGGACAGCAACAAACCAACCCTTAAAAATTATTTGAGCAGACCATATAAACTAGAAATATTGAAGGACTGACAGAAAACTACAGATCAAGGAATACATAATACTGATTTTTATTCTCTTAGGGATTTATTTTACGGCCTTACCACTCAGATACAACTAATGTGCAGACTAACATCTATGACCAGAACAGTGGTGGTCACAGGCCCCTCACCACTCTCCAGCCACACATTCCCAAAGCCTTCCTTTGTACTGGCACTCACTCCCATCTCATCCCATAAGAAGTCAGGTCAAAGAGCTAAAAAGACAGAAAGTCGTGTACTTTAGAGAGAAAACAAAGTTAGTTTTTTTCCGTGTTTCTCCACCAAAACAGGTCTCCAAAGTGAAACAAACACTAACCTAGCACAAGGTCCTGGCAAGGATCTTAAACCTGGCTGCTTCACTGCTAGTTATCTACACAAAACACTGTTCACAGAGTTACAGCCCTGCAAGTCAAGCTCCCAATTTACCTCAATCAGAATTTTGAATAGTTTTTTAAATCGGCAATAAATGTTTTTGGTTTTTTTTAAACCTGATTGTTAATGAAGGAAACAAACATCTATCACCAATAAATTAGACATAAAGACATCCTCTGAAATGAATTTTGTTCAGGTATCTCAATTACACCAGAAGCTCTTAGAAAAAAAATCTTCCATATTTCAAAAAATATACTGAGGAGAGACAAATAATCATTTCAGCTATCTTTATCTTATACTTAAAACCACCTAGAGATTATCCATTATTTTGCACTTTTAAGTGGTACAAGACAAATTCTGAATTAAGCATATATGCATTGTTAGATTATAATGCTAAATAGACAGATTAAAAGGATGCATTTGCATTGTACGCTGTTGGCCCACTGGCGTCTCTCAGAGAGGAAAGAACGCAATGCAAAGAACTGCAGAACTGAAAACATATGCAAATATTTACATCCATTTAATATAGATCAAATCACTGCTACAGAAAGCTCAAAAAACTACCATGATACCTCAGTCTATTGAGTCAATAAGGTTGTTACATTTAGTTAAATTAATAAAGTTTTGAAATAAAATGGTTCCATGAGTTAGTAAAGCATTGCAAAGAACATAACTTTCAGTAACTAGCATATGATTCCTGTTATTTCACTACTCTTTCTTAAAATGTTTCACAGGTTTTCAGCTTTTCTAAATCACACCTCCAAGAAAAAAAAACAAAACCAAAACACAACAAAAAAAAAATCAAAATCCCCAAACCAGGGTAACAAGCTCCTTATCTTATCTCTCTCCCACCTCCCTCTCCTGAATCCATGTATCTGCATCACCAAAGGTTTGTAAAAGCCTTCTGGTTTCTCATCTGCCAAATCATCTTTCAGCAACAAGATGAAGTTTTATTTTTTGCTCCCTAGATTTGCCTACAGCCATCCCAATATCTATATTAAACAAGCAGTGGATTAGAAGCTGTGGCGGTAAGCTCTTCCCCCCCCCCCTCCCCCTCTTCCCTGGCTCCTGCTCATGCCATAACTGTCAGGGGGGGTTGTGATGGGTTACACCCGGACTTTAGGGGATGGATGGCAATATAGCCAAACACCGTCTGGAATAGGGACCTAGATGTCTCACTGCTATGCAAATACGACTGTAGATCAATCATTTTACTCTATAAATAGTGGACAGCCCAGGGCACATTGAGCTCTCCTGCATGGCAGTGGGCTGAACACCAGGATCTCCCCTTGTGTAGGGTCAGTGCTCAAGGTTACTCCTCGAGGTTAAGAGATTCCTTGCTGCAACAGATCCTCGGTAAGTGGTTAATGGCATGCTAAACTTTGAAATCTTAGCTAAGTGATAGAAAAGGATTGATTGTGCATATATAACCCTTTAGAGGTAAACCACTGACTACGTCTGGGACTAAGATTGGATCCGGCCACACCTAGACTCCCGAGAAGGAGTTTAGAAAGCAAAGGGGTCCTCTCTGAACCTCATGACTCAACAGGAGGGTCTCCCCGACAGTTCTGTCTCACCCTGTTCTCTATGCAGAAAATAACCAAGTGTGTCTTGCCATTGAATCTCATTAAAACAGTCGCATTTACTATCAACCTTTGTTAAATCCCTGTTTTATATCAATAAATATTTCACTCTTTCTCTCTTAGGAGTGAATCACTCCATCCACGACAGAAGCTATGCAAAAGCTCTACTGACAGGTTTTTATTAAATGGCTTGTTTCCCTGAGCAAAAGAAGTCTGTAGGAACCATTTGTTTTAGCAAACTGCATTTGTTCTGAACATCCTCTTTTTAAGGATTATACTTGTAACAATCTGAAACCAGCAGCACCACCACTTTATTTTTTTAAGTAGGCAGAAGCTTCAGCAGCAGAAATACCCACCATCCCGCCACCCCCAATCCTACAAAACCGTTAAAAAAAGACAAACGACTGAGACGGGAGAGGGAAATGACTGTTTTGTATGGGCAAGGAAAGTGTGTGCAGGCACAGGAGTGCTGCATGTAGAAAAGGAGACTACAGCTGCAAGCACACAGATCTTTCCACTGACGGTTTCAGAGGAACTGTTCTGTCACCATTTCTTACATCATGCCAGCTTAACATCTGTTAAGTGATGTTGTGCACAGACCAAGAACTGACCTGGGTTAAAAAGAGCTTTTCCTTAGTTATTTTTCACTCAGAGGAGATCCTCACGTAGACATAGAAAAAAGCGTGCCTGGACACCAGCAGGGGCAATGTATGAGCAGGAAGAAATCATGACCAGGAAGAAAAGCACAGGGAACTTAATCTGCTTGTCCAGCAGACACCTTCAGGACTGGAGTCAATCCCCTCCTTGCTGTTGCCACCTCTTATGCATTTAAAGGCATAGGCCTTCTGTTGACTACACAGCACTGAGTGCCGCCTTCTGAACACATTTTCTAGAGCTCTGAATACACCCACTAGACTCTCTCCAAGTTGGTTCAAAGATTTTTTTTTAAATAAACTGTCCAAATACAATGTTCATAACTGTATCTGAGGCATTAAGCCCTTAACAGTGCAATGAGATACACCTGAGGCTCTTACCAGCTAGCTCCATTTCATAGACTTTTTTTTTTTCAATGTAGAAAGCTTTAAGTTTTAAACAATGTTTAAATCACTGCTTGTCAAAGACCCTATGCTTTCATTTCAAGGTAAGTTAAATATTTATGCATGAGGAGACTTGAAGATAAAATACCAAGCCTTCTCAAAAAGCCAAAAAAAATAAAGCATGACTACAGTACAGTGGTAACAGCTGTCACCGAATGTTGTAAAACTCAGTGTAAAGAGCAAGATCCAAGAAAGCTTTATTTCAGAAAGTCCAGTTTAGATCAGGGAATGCAGTTACAGTTAAATCAGGTAACTCAGTTTATAGTTTTAGAGATTTACTTTCACAGTGCTGAATTAAGCTAATTAGGTCTATTTCCTTAAGACATTTTATTGTCTACTGTATGAGTAAACTACAAGGCCTGACGTTAGGAGAAGTGCTGGGGTGCTGAAGTACTATTTCTTCAGCCAGAAATACACTAAAGATGGCATATTAATGGATAGAATCAGGTCACATCCTGAACGTCTTACACTGTTACAGGTCATCACACCAGTCCTTATGTACATCTCAATTCCTTAAGCGTCAGCTAATCTCAGTTGAAGAACAGAACACACCGGTTACAAGGGTTTCCAAGTGCATGGGTTGGCAAAGATCCACTTTTTTTTCTAGTTAACAGTCAAGTCTTCATTTTATTGATTGAGTATCCTTTGGCTTCAAGACAAAATAATACTTTTTGTTGACATATTACAAAAAAGCTCACTAAGACTACTTGCCACTTCTCTAGGTAAACATTTGGGATGTTTCTAAACAAGCTCAACTTAAGTCTCTTATCTTTAAAAGCTTTTACTTGTGCCTTGATTTCAAGACCAGCAGTCTTCATTATCTTACCCAAGTTTATTTAGTGGAAAACTAACAATACTCAATTGGTATGCCAGGCAGCAGTCACCATGGTGAACCCAGGAAGCCAGTACCTAAAACAGCCGACATGTACAGTACTTAAGTGAGCCAGTCTGTGGCAATCTCCGGTAGGATTCTGAACAGTTAATATTTAGGTCAAATCAACACTTGGTCAAATGCCCTTCTTTACCTCCTAAGGCCTTCAAGAGACAAGCTTAAGTGGAACAAAAGAGAATAGCAAAGGTTTTCTGACATTATTTGCCCAGTCAGACAAGGCTTGGTCTCTGGGAAACTCCTAATACTGCTTTTTAAATTGCATACATACAGTATCTTAAGAAACGGAGGCAGTAATTCTACTACGTAAAATCTGTTACCTCAGGGAAGCAAATACTGTAATCTGGATGACCGTACAATGAGTGCAAGTGTATCAGTACATTTAAAAACACTACAGGCCACTTCCTTTATACCCTTTATAGGCCACTTCTTTTATACCCTTTATAAATCGCTTCTAACATAATAGGCACGTATTCCAGGGTTCAAACCCAACATTCCACTAGGGACTTCTCAACGCACTCTTATTTAAAGGAGAAGATAACACAAGTCTGCTACAGTAGAGAATGGCCAAGTTACAGGATAGATGGTCCATTTTTTTTTCCAATTTTTTGTCTCTAAATGGAGGTAGTTAGTAGTTTTCAGTGGTGATAACTTGTAAAATAAAATGCATAAGTAAATTATTACCAGGTAACCAGTTTAATGTCTGATGACAAGTAGTCTTTTGATGTTTAAGAATCCCTGCAAAACATTCTCTGTAATCTTTATATAGGCATTACCAGATCTTCAGCTAGTCACAGCTTACTATCTCTGCAGAATCCAGGCTTGCTTTTACATGGAGCATGCTAAAACAACACATTAGGTTAGAGAAAGAAACACACACATGCACACAAGTCTTTACTCCAGAAAACTGACCACAGTAGCCATCTTAATTTTAGGTTATCAAGAAAGTCTTCTTGCTCACTGCAAAGTTACATTATTTCAACTTCACCATTGTGTTTAATAATTATATGTAGTCTGTGCGCAAAGCTACATTGAAGCTTTTATCCTCACAACAGGATTATAGTTTTTTCCAGCTTAACACCCAGCAACTACCACAACAAGAACAAAGCCCCTGACAGAAACACAACCATGAAGAACTATTGAAGTTCACAGTGCCATAGAGGTGCTGCATCAAGCACAGTATGCCTCTATTCCGACCTTAAGGGTATGTAATTATTCAGTTACCAGCCTTCTTCTTGCCCCCTCTCCAATATCCCTACGCCATACACTTACCCATAGGCTTGAGGCCCTACAGACAAAAAAATTTAAGGGTACAACTGCCCACAAAGATCATCAGCAATCAACTTAACAGGGAAGTTCATTATAACTAAGCAAATGCTTTGCGAACAACTTAAATGTTGTCAAATAAAAGTTAAAATGATTCTTGCTGAGCAAGACAACATATTATCCAACCCAAAAACTACAGTGGCTGCTGCTGCTGCAAATTTACTAGCTGAATCAGGAGTTGAAGATAACAGTTACATAAGTTTTCACACACACAAGAAAAGGCTTACAAAGGCTTACGTGGCACACTGTAAATGAACATTCTGTTCATTCAACACAGTTTCTTCAGAAGAATGAAACTCTATTGACAGCGTTATGATACTATCACCAACAGCAATCAGAGAACTCTATCCCAACATCATCTTCAGTCCTGGAAGATTCTCCTTTCATTCATCCACACTAATTTGTTTTTGCTTTTCTGAACAGAAAATAGTATCATTCACACCACATAGAAAAAATTCTGTTGACAATTACTGATTTTCAGCAGTGCTCCAACACATCAGCAGTACCATCAGCAGCCAGGCCCACAGCTGAAGAATCCACTTACTCAACTGAACAAACGCATCTCACATGCCGCCCACAGTGCCATCCATCATTAGTTGTATCAGCATTTATTACTCAGCATTAGAAAATGAGTCACGAGAACACAGTTATTACATCAGGCCTGAAAGATCATTCCTCAACGGAAAACAGCGTTCCCTCCTCATCTGCTCTAATTTGCATGATTAATAACCAGATATTCATATTAGACAACCTCAGCAATACAGCACTACATGCTAACAGCATCTAGTACTGGCAGTCAACTGGATCCTTTTCTGTGCTCTACCCATTTCTCCCAAATGTACTGATAACCAGTTCTCTCCCATTATAGCTTTTATTTAAATACAGACTAAGAATGTTTCCCAGTTTATGCAGAAGCACGTCTTAAAACATTTAATGCCTGTAAGTGTATGGTGTAAGCGTGTCCATTATACTCTGTACCCCATACCAAAACAAATGGAACAGAAGTACCAAAACCATCACTCGTATCTCTAAACCTCTAGGAGCAATTAATCCACCGAAGCAATCTAACATGCACTACGCAGTGTGAAGTGCTGTAAGAGTACTACCCAGTCAGCTGCTACAGTGTGCAAGTATCAAACTGTATGCTAAAAACCACCGGGGTTTGTTCCTGTTTCATTACCATCTTCAGTTTCCAAAGAGCGCATTCGCTGACTGTAAAATCCTTCGGGCACAAAGTTCCTCTAACAACAGCCTCATGAGTTCTGAAGTACACAAGCCCTTCTTGGGGCCTGGAATACACTTCAGTGACACTCTCCTCAGTCGACAGACGCATCTGTGCCTGACCAGGTGAGACAAAGGCAGTCAGCACCTACAAGGCGGCGCTGGCGGCGAGGGGGGCGCTAAGGCCGAGGCCATGTCCCGTGGGGCCAGGGGACGGGCGGGCCACAGCCGCGCCGGGCGCCTCCCCAGAAACCCCGTCCGCGCCGCGCCGCGCCCCGCGGGCCCGCAGCGGCTCCTGCCCCCGGCCGGGAGCCCCGGGAGGCGCCGCAACACGGCTCCCCCCGCCCCGCCGCTCTGCGGGCGAACCGCGGGCTCCCCGCCAGGGAGGCCGGGCCGGGACACGGCGGCTGCCGGCGGGAGGAGGCCGCCCGGGCCGCGCGTCCCCCACCGCGGCTCCCACCAGCCTCCCCCCGCTCCCGCCCCGTACCCACATCCTCACCCCCGGATGGCGGGGCAGGGCTGCCCTCCCGGGCCGCCGGGCGAGGGGGACGCGCGGGACAAGCCCCCCCCCGCCGCCGCCAGTTCACCTCAGAGGCGGCCCCTCCCCCCGCCAGCGGCTCCGGGACGGCGGCGGCAGCGCCCCTTGTTTGCGTGCCCAACCGCCGCGCGGCGCATGCGCGGCCCCGCCCCGCCCCCGCCCACCCCCGCGCCTGCGCAGAGGCAGCGCTCGGCAACATACGCACACGCGCGGGCGCGCGCCCCCCCTTGACGTCACCCCCAGCGGTGACGTGACTCTTACTCCGCCCATCTCGTCACCAGAGACCGCGGAGTTAGGGAAGCGGTCGGGGGCAGCGTTCATCTTGTTTGGAAATAACGGTTAAATTACTGAAATCGGGCGCTTTCGCCACAGGAACAGTGGCGGCGCTACTGCAGTGTCATCGCAGACCGAACCAGCTAATGCGTTGTCCTGGTTTGGCCCCCAGTGATGTAATCACGGGACGTTTTTAGGCATTTCCACAAGGTCTTTCTCTGTGTAAAAATAAATTTATTCCAGCGGGCGGCTATATAGAGACCACCACGGTTTCGTCCGATTTTCCACACGGATTATTTTCTTCGTAGCGCGTCGTCTCGGACGGCCAGGAGTGTGATTTTCGGAGCGTTTTCACCGGGTTTCCCCGTGTTTTTGCGCTGGGAACCGAAGCGGCACTGTTTTGAGGAGGGGGGTTTTGGCAGCAGGCATGGACGGGGCGAGACGGCCCCTGGGCTTCGCGCAGACGCCTCCCCGGCGCGCCATTGCCTCCGTCCTCCTCCAAAACATCATCCTCTTTCATCTCCATCGCGCGAGCGAGCATGTAGCTAACCTTTCTTTGATGAGCCAGAGCCTCCTCTTTGTCGTTTACCTGGGTATTTATTTAATAAGAGGAAGAAAAGGAACAAGTTTATAAGGCACGAACAAGGCAGTCTATGTAAACTGGTAAATTTGCTCCCCTGAGGACTCAACGATGAATAGCTTGAGAAAATACTAACCAAATCTATTAACATCTTCAGGATTTCATGAGGATTGTCTAGCTCTTCGACTTTCCTGCAGTCCACATCTGATGAGAGCAGGCCGGAGAGTTTTTGTCCCAGACTGTTCTTGTTCCCTTGTGACTTGACACGTCCTACAGAAAACAAAAGTACGTGAACTGTGGAACTCAGGAAGGGAAAAAACTGCTTTGGGATAAAATGGGCATGCGTAAAACTAGATTCTGAACAATCTCCTCTAAAAGGGCAATGCAAGCGACAGCTTCTCCCGTTGCACGTAACGGCGCAGATGACCTGCGTGCAGCACCACCCTCAGCATCACTTAAAGGCCAAACAGACCTTTCATTGTATATACGGGCAAACTGAAAATAAAAGTCTTTTTGCTGTATGGAAAATATACTTTAACATTCTAGTTAAACCATAATTTGTGGTAGTTTGTTTTTAAACAGTATGTAGCCTGAAAAAAAAGGGCTTTGACACAAGTTGTTGAAAAGCTTCTAAGAGTTCTGAAAAGGTTAACATACATTAAAATGTTAACGTATGTATCAGGATGTAGAGCTGGGAAACAATGACATCAGTGTAGGGGAAACAGACAACCTGAGATGTGTGCTGTTTTAGTATTGCATCCTGAGGCTGCTCAAGCAATCTTGAAGACGCACCAAACTTCTAAGCCTCACACATTCAGGTCAATGGCTAACACAAGTGTATCTTGAAGCACCGTTCCTAAATTCTGCTATGGTTTTGACCATGACATAAGCAATTAAATACTTCTCCTTATCCTTTTCCTTAAAGAAGGAAAGGATAATAAGAATTCTTCTTCTTTTAGAGTGCTTTGTAACTCACAGATGACCACATGAAGTGTAACAAGAGTAATAAATACTGATGTAGATACACATACGTAATAAAAAACTGTATTGTAATTAGTATTTCAGTGAAAACTCAGTATATATTTTTTGCATTTCTCCTCCTTCCCTAACTCTTTTAACGATCTCTAGATCATTAAAAAAAAAAACCCAGCACATGAAATTGCTGGTAACACCTAAATTGGCCAGGCTAAACTTGCCAGATGTTACCTTTATTGTGCTGTTTTCATAACAAACATCTTTAATATCCAGAATGTTATTGTCATCCTAGAGATAATCCTAACAGCTTATTTATTTGAGCATGTTTCTACTCAGATAATACAGTTCATGATTGTGTAATAAAAAAGGGCTGTGTTAAAAGCCTAGACTGGTAGCTCCAACGTCCTACAGTATTTATATATTCCACGTATACACAGACACCCTACGCTACGCATGCAAAACTTCGGTAGAAATTCTTCAACCACATGACACACTATTTAACATATTTACAGTTTTGACATAACTTTGTTCCTTTTTTTTTTTCAGAAGCCTCAGTTAGCAATTAAACCACAACCATACATTGAATACAATAAGGTCTGCCTGTGCCGCTTGTCAGCTAACTTTATTTTCTATTCAGCCATTACAGATACATAGCATGCCCAGTTACCATCATCTTTCAGACGTCTCCAGTTTATAAATTTCGTTTCCTTCTTAATCTTTATCACTTCTGCAAGCCTCAGTGCTTGGTCTTTCCTCTGCATTAGCTGCTGCTCAAATGCAATTCTGAAGGCATCCGCCATTACATAAGCTTCATCTTTACTCTTCTTCAGATTTTCAATCTGGTTTTAATTCAGAGAAAATTTAAAGTATATTAAGCAATTTGGAAGTAATAGCAGGTTTAAAATCTATTATTAAGAGACAGACTGAAGCCATTAACACAACTTTTAAATAAATATAATCAAGGAAATAGTAGAAACTAAACTACGTGCGTTCTTGCCATGTTAAGAAATGCATTTTGAAATGTGTATTGGAGAAGTCCTTACCCTTCCTCTTCTACACATGCACACACCACCACCCTTCTACACAGACAAGCTGCCAGCAGTGCCTGTTTATCTCTGCACACACAGAAGAGCTTGAGGAGGGCATTAACGTCCCATGCCAGTTGGGCCAGGAGCAAAAGGAGCAAAGGAATGGTATCTATGTCAGGGATGGTAACTTCAGTACAAAAGGGATACGACAGTACTTATTTTCAAAACCAGTAAGTCAGCTGGAACTTCTGCAGTGGGACCACAAGGATGGTTACCACACTTGCAGAGTGAAATACAAATTAGAAGAAAAATTCTTCTACCTAAACCTATAGAATTTCACTAAACTAAAAACCTTAAGAGCTTGAAAAGCACATTATCAGTTTAAATATAGAGTAAATATAGATTAAATACTAGAGAGAGTAAATATAGAGTTTTCAGCAAGATCAGCTTCCTGGGTGAGCGGGCTTGTGAGTGCTGATGTCAATGCGAGGGACAGGTGGAACGCGCTGCCAGGAAGGAAGGGAAAGGGGAGTCATCCCCACCAGTGGCAGTCCACACTCATGCTGTGTATACGTTTACAGAGTGTATACGTATTTTTAGATTAAAAAATATGTGTGGAAGAAAAAAGAATGAGAAAGAGATTTTTTTAACTAGTAAATCTGGTTGATATAATAATTACAGTTTTATATCAGCCAAAGTTAGGGCATTAAAAGCATTACAAACAAACATAACATTATTTCTGTGAAGCTTTCTTGTTTTAAGACACATTAGTTTGTGTAAGCTGCAGTGGAGTGTTTCTGCCTTTATTTGGCTTTGAGCACAAGCGCCCCTCTGCTCGTCCATATCTAAGCCAAGCAGCGTTACCTCTTGCTTGAGATGAAGAAGTTGCTTTCGAGTTACAGCTGCCATTTTAGCACAGGGACAAGGCTGCCCCCCAGAAGTGTTGCAGGTGCAGGCTCCAAGAACTGCCAGCTTAAAATAAAAACCAATCCACCAGTTAAATATCTATCTACAAACACAATGGAATCCAAGAGATGCCAGATGAATAGTAAAAAAACCCATCCTGATACTACAAAGGTAGTGTGTAAGGTTCAGGGGAAGCAAGCTACAAGAGATTCCAGCACGACTTCTTTTGACTCACCACCACACGTGTGAAATGTATTTTTCTGCAAGATAACCTAAAGGCAAAAATTGTCGGCCTGTGTATGCTGCTCCCTGCAGTCCTCATTAGATTTTTTTTTCCACTCAAAGTAAAGCAGTAGGCATAGGAGTTAAGATATTAAGAAATAAAAAATAAGCATGCTGGCTTGGGAAAAATAGCCTGATGCTCCTTCTGCCTATTCTTTCTTTGCAAGATAGGAATCACGACACACGACAAATTAGAAAACTGATTAACAGGCATGGAAGGGCATATTGTCATTAGCTAAAAATGAGTCCAAAGAAACACTTAAATAATCATTAAGCAAAATTCATCTCTATATTTTGAATATAAGCATATCTTTGAACCAGCCATTTTGAAAAACATGGGAGTCATACTTACTTCAAGACCTGTAAAATCTGTAATGTCACTTTTATTCAAGGACATGTTTTCCTGAACAACCTTCTGTTGTTTCACATCCAGCATTGCAAGAAATTCCAAGCACTGCTGATTCAGGACTGTGAAATTAAAACAAGGAAGGTAATTAAAAAGCCTGCTGCTCCAATTTCTTAATTTCTGGGTTTAACAAAACCCACATTAAATTGTTCTGTAGTATAAGCATCAGTCTTGGAATGTGATGAGACTACACAGATCTAGAAAATCAGATCCCAGTTGTCTTTCCTTCTGTTTTACTAGAGGTAATAACCCACTTGCAGAGATGCCACGTCATATATTATTCTACCTTAGTAATAAGGGCTTATCTCTTTGAACATTTACAATGAAGGCAGCTGCTTTTTTAGAATAGCACAATATTGGGAAAATAATGATGTATGTCTGCTATTTTAAAGCTTTTTGGAAACTAAAAATAAGGGAAAGGTGCTTGAGCCATCTGACCCAGGCAGACACCTGCACAACCTGCAGTTTAAAAACCTCCCCTACGAAGCTGGCTGAATACCTCAAAGTTTGTGCTATGGGAATCTTTAAGTGCGTGTGTTAAAAATGAACATCTCTGACACAGACTGTCATTGCGGCAAGAGCACACGGTGGCTCCCCTGGCTGCTGTTGCCGCCTTCCAGGACACGGCCGGGAACAGGGACCGGTTGTTTCCTTCCACGCCCAGGGTGTCACCACACCACTGAGATAAGATAGGTATACTTCTTTCACACCCGATTTACTCTTTAAGCTAGACATACCTGACTTTTCCTATCATTTAATGGGTTTTTTTTTCAGTTCAAGTGACAATGTGAGATGAAAAACACAACTTGTCTGTTTAAAGAGGGTTTCTGCATATCCACTAGCATCAGCTGCCAGTAACAAGAGACTCATCCTGACAGAAAGCTTCCTTCATAGCTAAGTCCTGAATTACTCCTGAGAAAAACTATGTGAAGAGGAATAGCTGTTGGTGGCTTACTTGCATTTTCAGCTTTAAGAGTTTTAACTTCTTCTGTTCTCAGTTTCAATGCTTCCTTAAGAGCTGCATTTTCACAATATATCCTGCAGAAGTTAGAAAAAGTGTTTTAAAAAAAATTTAAAATGGGCACTCAAATGAAAAAAAAATAGCCTGTTAAAACACTGTATCTAATATTTCTGCAGATAAAAATTAGGATTACTGACAAGATTGAAGAAAAAAATCAAAACTGAAAAGAGGTGAGTATTCGGTTTGACAAGATATTATCCACGCAGCATTATACAAGCAGTTTCCTCACGTGTAAATTTTTTTTATGGAAAATACTGTAAAATTTTTCCGTAACAATGTCTGTACCAATAATATGTAGCATGCTGTTAGATCCAAATCTGCTAGCCAGAGGGCCGATAAACAACCTAAAACTACTCCTAACTCTCTGAAGAAAAGTTCTGTGTGGTTCTGGCACAGAACCAAGGCTGAGGAAGGAGGCTACGGCCAGGTTGGCTTCTTTGGAGTCACTCCTTGTTATCCAGGCTGCAGGTGGCTCTGCAGCCAGCAAAACCAGGAGTCTCTGCACTCAGAGAGAGGTTTCTCTGCAACCCAGGTAGCACGCGCTGTTCAAACAGGTTCGCCTTGTTCACGAAACCACACCCTCGCACAATCAATTTAAACGTATCCGACTATCTTCAAATGAATGTTAGGAAGAAGAAAATAAAAAAAAAAACATCCACATGTAAGTAGAAGGTGCCAGCAACTTCAGAGTTTAACAAGAGGTGAGTTTAAGTACCACGTTACCATTAGAAACTCAAAGGAAGTTGTAATTATGAACCTCTGGAACACTTGCTAGAAATCTCTTACTTCCTTGAAAGAACAAAATTGTTATTGGAAATGTGACAACATGGCTCTGGTCTTAATTTTAGAAAGTAAACTTCCTGTAGTCATAATACTGTTCGCAAGAACAGCTGTACTTTCAAGCGTCACAACCTGAGAACATACAATACATTTATAATGCATTTTTCCTTGAAGTATTTAAGTACTTCCTTCTTGAATAGAAAAGTGGCAATCTAAAGTCCTAAATGTTAAAGCAATGCAATTTATCTGGTGCATCTCTTCACCTGTCAGTAAATTCAAGAGGTATCCCTTGACTAGTATAACTAACTTAACAGGTAAACAAGACACAATATCTTAATATAACTCTTCTTACAAAAGTTTGTAAACTTCTGGGTTATTTTTTGATTCTAAGTTTGAAAATTGTAAATAAAAATCTCCTCTGAAATAATTGTAACTCTGATGGGTAGACTTCAGAGATATCATTTCTACACTTAAATAAGTGAGCCTGCTGGTCACATTTTTCAAGGATTGTACTGCATTATTAGTTCAGTGCCTCTGGCATCTTCTGCTTGCCTAACCCCACCTGCTCTCCGTCCAGAGTTACCCTTATTTAAACAAAGAACCAGTTGATCAGCCTCTCTTAAAAGCATTCCATTTTACCTGTACGTATGCTCATACCTACAATGCAAGAAAATAAAGCAATGATTAACCAGCAAATGTTATTTCCACATGCATGCACATACCATTATTTTCTAAACCTCATTTAAAGTAAATAAGGACAGTCTGGCTCCAGCTGGACATCATAATGTAATAGGATGAAAATGAAAACTGAGCCTAGCAAAGCTACCCTATATACATACTGAAGAACTGAGACAATAATTTTAGCAGTTTTAATTGAAAATACAAATGCGACTAGCATGAAAATTAAATCTTCCCAAATCTGGAAGGAAATTAGGAAAACAGAAAATCCCCAGAAAACCTGATGAAGCAAACTTGGAACACAAGATGACATATAGCATTCAATGCAATTAAAAAACCCCACAAAGATACACAGTGTAAGCTGAATACCTGTCATATTTTTCTGTCCATGTGTCTTCTATGTTTTTAAATCTATCCTGATCAAATTCAATTTCCCATTGCAAAATATTTATTTCCTGTGGAAACAAAACAAACTTGCAGCAGCTCATCACAAGCCTCCCACTGAAAGGAAGAACAGGGACTGCTGGTGCTGATGTTGGCACGGGCAGAGATCTCGGTGACCAACGATGATGACAATCTATGATACTGTTAAAAATACATTTGGTGTAGACAGCAAATGTTTCTGCATCACTGACCTATAAATTCCAGACCATGTTGCATGAACTAATGCTTTTAGTGGCTTATGACAAAAACAAACCCACGCTGTCACATTTCCCTGTCCCCTTACTGTTCCGTGGAAAGGCCACATCGGAAGGGAAACAAAGCATAAAACTCGGTTTAACAAGGTAGGTCAATGTCACCTTCCTCCTCCTCCCCATCTTATGAAAATTGGGCACCCATTTCTTAGACCTGTTGGGAACTTCCAGCTTAATAACTAAGAAATAATGCAACTCACTCTGAATGACTGTGAAACTCACAACAAAGACCAACTGAAAGTACAGAGAGAACTGTAGTAACTTTCAGGTATTGTTTGTACACACTATAGCATGAAAACATGTAGATCAAAAGAGTTACACGTGCACATTTTCCCTTTCTAGTAAAAAGGATTAAGAATACTTTCAAAAAACCTCCTGGAACTAATGGCAGATTTGTACCGATTTAAATAACAGTCAGACAACCCCTTATTAATAGAAATGGATTTCTATGTTTTTGCACAGGTGTGAAGGAAACATGCACCCTTACCTTTTCTAAAGTTCTCTTTTCTTCCTCAGTTTTTTGAAGCATTGCTTTTGTATGACTCGTGGCTTTATTAAATACTGCCTGCAAAAAAAACCCCAACAAACCACCAAAACACAACTATGTCAAATCCTGTAATTAAGTTTACTTAATTTGCCTTTAGCCCAATTTTCAGTTTTACATCAAGAGAAGTTCACATTCTTAGTTAAACAGCACTGTGCAGAATTACAAACACTAGCAACTTCTGTAAGTCCCAGTGGGTTCTAATTTCAAGTCACTAAATAGCTATGTTGCATAATGAACTTGTGTTTCAAACCCATAATCTTTTCTATTGAAAAACACAGCATAGTTTAAAATGAGATGACAGCTTCTTTAGGGCTTGTCCACAAAATCAGCTCTTAAAAAAAAAAAAAGGGTTACAACATACTTATACTTTGATCCAGGTGTAACTTACTCAGAATATCCGAGGGTATAAACTGCAGAACTATAAATGGGTTATGCAAGTAGGCTAAAAAACAGGAACTGATTTCAACGTAATTCGATGTGATAACGAATAAAAATATTACAAACTGTGAACAAAAGACTGACCTAACCTTTAACGCATACTGTCCTCTAAGACAACAGATGGAGCGGTGAACTGAAAATATCTATGCTTTGCAGTAGAATTTCAAGCATTGGCAAAATCTGTAATTTAAAGGATTGGAAAGAAGGTCTTATTCTTGTAAGTTGAATAGCTAAATCTTCAAGGATCCTCAAAGATAAAATTATGAGAATCTGCTACAACAGTAAAGTTTTCTTAAATAACTGCAATGGTACCTTGCAGAAAAAGTAGTAAATTGTAGAAGCTGAGTCTGTAGACACTCGCAGACTCAATGCTTTAAATTACAGCCCTGGGAAGACCTTAAGGTTTGGGGGGTTTTGATGAGGAGTGGCAGGAAGTTTTCTTCTGTCTTCTTCCCTTTACCACTAGGTACCTAAACGATTTCTGAACAACTCCTACCATGCTCTGCAGAATTCTGAGGGCTTCATCTTTTCCTTCAAGCTGTCTTTGTGATGCTTCAAGCTCAATTTTCAAAATTTCAACTTCCTGAAGCAAAATAAAATAGGTACACTGAGTAAAAGCCAAGGTAATCCTGTTAAAACTCGACTGTAACAGCAATGTAAAGCCCAAAGCTTAATAAAAAAAGAAACCTGCTAGAAAAGGAGCACAATCCTTTTAATATTCTCTACATCTTTAAAAATACCCCCCCCCCCCCCCCCCAAAAAAAAAAAAAAATCCATAGTAAAAACTGCATCAACTGCATCTCACACTGTGATTTCCTGATGTGATTTCCTGGCATAAAATTTAATGAGGATTCCATCTAGTGCTTTAATTTCAAGAACCTGAATCCATCCAAGATTCTGGACATGACAAGATCTTCAGCTGAACTAGCACTGTGCTTTTCTTTGCTACATTAAAAGGAAATAGAGATTTCAAGAGCAGCACACTTGGCACAGTTACCAACCTCTAGAGCTTCCTGAAGTTGTTGCTTTAGTTCTTCATTTGGCACTTCAGTATTAGATTCTGTAAGATTGATAGGAGATAGTAAATAATTAGATACTGAAGTATTTACAAAAGAAAACATGACAATTTGCTTTACCCTGAAAACAGGTAATGTGCGGAGGTGAATTTTCATCTTTTTTTTTTTCTTCTGGAGCTAATACACACATTTAAGAAATATGTAAATACTAAGCTCAAACACATTCTTTCATAGTTAAAGAAGTGAAATGGGAAAAAAAGATCAGTTGTAAAAAGACCTAAAATACGGACAATTATTTTAGAATTTTCTTTTAAAAAAAAATCCCAAGAAAATTGCCATCTTGATTAAAAAATATATTTCATTTTTTAGATTCTTTTCAGATAGTAACTTTTCAACAGCCAAACTAAACACAAGAGTAGCTAGCACTATTTAGAAGTAGGGGCAATTTTCAAGACACAAAGATCAAGTACGGTGGTGGAGTATCCCACAAGATCCAATATTTCTCTAAACAAGCAGTTACTACTGGTAACGTTTTTCTTAAACTGAGCATTGCAGAGATATGTTAAGATGCAGCCTCCTACTAAATCAAAGTCAGGCTCATGTGGACTTCAGTCATGCTTTCATGGATATTGCTGTGTGAAAGACTTGGATCTTTCTCAGCATACAGAGACCAGCAGAAGGACCACGAGACCAACAGGAATTACGCTGCTCTCTTAACATCTCACTGAAGATGCTGAAACCAATAAAGAATAATTACATGGCTTAGCTTACTGCAGTGCGTGGAGAGGATAGTGGGGACTTGTTCTAAAGCAGAGAAATAAGCAAGTTATACAGAAATACTTCAGTCAAAATACTTAAAATAGCTAAAAATGTAAGGTAAAGCATCTGAAGTGTAATGAACAGCACTGCCTATATTTGATGTTATTCACAGCAGTGTTGTCTTCACAAAAAAATTAATGCCAATGCCACGAAGACAGAGATGTGCAGGTTCTAAAACCAACTTCTTAACCTCAAAAGTAGGCCAATTCACAAATTTCAACTGAATAGTAAACAGGACTTTGAATATTTAGCCATAAGGTTTAGATACAATCTCTAGGAATACACACTTAAACAAACCAGGAATCCAAGCAATTCTAGTCAATATCATGTGTCTATCCGGAGAAAAAAACAATGCTGTCCCGCACCACAGGATGCTTTTTGCTAAATGTTATTTTCAAACACAAAACTAAACACTTTAAAAATGGTCATTTTATACCAAGAAGGGCCACAGCCACATTCACTGCAAAGCAATTCTGCAGTTAATGTTTTGGGAGGAAGATCTAGGAAGATCTAGGCATTGAGCATCTCCTTTTGTGACACTAAGAGCAGACGCAGAGGCTGCACCAGCTAACTCGCGAGGCTGCGCTGGATCCCACCAGGAGTGCAATGCACGCGCACTTCTTGGAATCCTCCAGAGATTTCAAAGTGTTTTGGCAAACGGTTTAAATTAAACTTGGTGACACCTTGCTGAACTATGAGGCAGTTTTGCTAACAAGAGATTTTTCTCGTAGAGAATAATTAACTTCCAAATGAGTCTTACCACAGCTATTCTGTCGGGCTGAACTAGTAACAGGCTTTTTGGATGATCCATCATAAAAACTGTTCCGTTTTGAAGAAGGAAGAGCTGTGGCATCACTTTCTTCCACTCTCTTTACTGACAAGAGAGAATTACAGATCTTTCCAGATCCCTTCCTAGATCTAAATGAATAGTTTTGTAAATTCTCCCCTTCATAAACACCTCCAGGTCTTCTCCCGAGTCCATTTCCCAAGTCTCCACACGTCATGTCATCCTCTTCTGCTTCCTCCATCTGCTCCTCCTGNGCCTCCTGCAAGACAACAAGTATTTTATCTAGAAAAACAGAAAAGCTCCATGATTAACGCAGCAAAACATTAAAGACTAAAATCTGAAGCTGCTGGTGTGTGGCTGCTTCTAATATGGGTTCGGTCTGCCGGAAAACGTCACTCCCGTTTTCTGCACGGTAGAACATTAACGCATTAAGCATTAAAACAAAACAAAACAATACAAAACCAAGAAAAAAAACAACGTTAAAGTGAAACCTCCGGCTGCGGACGCATCTGCCGGTGGGAAGGAAGGGGGGGGGCGGTGGCCGGGTGCGGGTGGGAGCGCCTCGGTGACATCCCCCCCTCCCGCCCCGTGACATTCCCACGCTC
>RSEF01000031.1:57449149-57468904 GCA_003993805.1 Himantopus leucocephalus
TTTTTTTTTTTTCCTGCGTGTAAGGTGTTTATTTTTTTACTTACTGGTGCTGCGTGTAAAAAGGGAACCCCCCACACACGGTGGTATCAGGCCCGCTGGTAAATATGCAAATTCAACTAAAAATAGCTTTTGTCAGAATGACGTTAAATGCAAACCATACAGAGACAAATCCTCTTTGTTACTCTCAGATAATCTCTTGTCTGGTAATGGTCTGCGGCTTAATTTGTAAGACATGTAAATTGTAGAGTATTCACAGACGTTTTTGGAGATTATGTGTCTATTCTGTTACTCCCATTTTCACAGAAGTGTATTTCGGCATGTAGCCTGTTACAGTTCCTATGCTAGAAGGTTATCATGCGATTGTTAGCAGTGGAGAGCATGTGACCACTGGGATATTATTTTGGGACCATAAGTAGGCTGAAAAGTGGCTCTGGAGTGCAAGTTTGTACACCTGTCCTAGCAGGATATATCTTAAATCAAAAATTAAATATTGACACTATTAGCCGTTTCATTCAGTGTCACTGTCAGACTGACTTCTGATACGTGTGACAGTCTGATTGTAGCTCAGTCCAAGCTTCCTCACACAGCAAATAAATAATATATATATATAAATACTTGTTTTTTTTGTGCTGCCTAAATAGTTTTTCTCTGTCACCTATTTCTAACTTTTAAACAGAAATGGTTGCATTCTAAATGCTAAAAAAAAAGCCATATACTGATACTGTACAGAAACAATATGAACATGACCTTAACATAAAAATGGTATAAATAAGCTTATGCTGTTTTTTTTGTTCTTATCTCTGTTTTAATTTTACTTCTTCAGTTTGAATGTGTGTTTGTAGAATTTTCGACTTGTTCTGATTTGCCAGTTTGCTACAGAATACTCTTATCACAATGCGTAAGGTGTAGCCTTTTTTTCATACTGAAGAAGCATGTAATTGACACATTTGGAAAGCTTAAGTGCCTGTGTTTGCTGCTAACTAGTAGTATGCCTTTCAATGTTACTAAAGTTCTTTACATCTACGAGATATTCTTACATACACTTGATAAAAATCTTCAGTTTTCTAGAGACAACTGTACCCAATTAAGCGGAGGAGAGTGCTACATTAATAGCAAAACGTTTGTATTTTACCAGGTAACAGATTGGTTGGCACATTCATTTGATGACTTCTTTGGAAACACAACTATTTCTTCTAGTGCTGTTCCTGTGAAGCCACTAGAAGGCAACTCTAGAAGAAACCGGCAGAAGCAGAAGAAAGACCTGTCTTCTGTGCCAGAAAGTACCAAAACTAAAGTTCTGCCCAGAAAAAGAGCAAAGTCATCTTCAGTAGATCTGCCTTCTAACAAGTCCAGGCAAAACTGGAGCCAATCTCAAGATGAGCCATGGGTAGATAGATACAAACCTGAAACTCAGGTGTGTGAGTTATTCTAAGTGCTAATATAGGGCAACATTCTAGTGTGACATGTTGTGCTTCTGGTCTTAACCCGTATTGGTCAGTTCTAAGTATATGCTATTTTACTAGGGCAGTGAAGTACTAGGATTTATTTACTGCCTGTAGTTAAGATTTTAATGAGCTACTTCTTTGTAGGAGATGCATTTTTTTT
The DNA here is from genome assembly GCA_003993805.1 of Himantopus leucocephalus. NCBI lineage: Eukaryota > Metazoa > Chordata > Aves > Charadriiformes > Recurvirostridae > Himantopus > Himantopus leucocephalus. The sequence goes on from RSEF01000031.1 coordinate 57,450,755, forward strand.
CCTCAGGTTTCCTGAGGAGATAAAGCTAGTGATGAGATGTTGTTTCCTGTCCACCCACTCCTGAACTTTTGAACCTGTTACTGAATTTCAGTCAAATCTGACAGCCCCAAGTACTAGGAAAATCCACAGCTAAAGAAAGGAGAGAGAACTGAGTTAGTGCATTTATTGTGGGAAAGAGAACAGAAATTATCTTGCATGTTACTGACAGCAGTCAGCTGGTCTGTTAGCATGTTCAGAGTACTTGATGAATTGCAGTTTGGGCTATCTCTTGCTTGCTCGATGCATCTTAGGCATGACTTTGCCTGGTGGGTGTTCTGGTGCCTTAGGGCTTCAAGGAGAAAGGACTCAAATCTGTAGTAAACCTGTCTTCACTGGTTCTGCTCATGGAACACCTTTTTCACAGTGTGTTTCAAAGGTATCAGCGTGTGTGTTAACTGTCTTTTAGACTTGAGTGCTGGTTGTTGTAAGTAAGTTAGTGTAGTACTTGTATTTTATATTTAAATATTCAATAGCTCAGCTCTGGAGAGGAATTGAGTTACAAGGCTAGAAGAAGAGTAAGCTGTGTGAGATTTCCAGAAGTTCCAAAATCCTATGTAGTGTTAGTCAGTAGAGCATAAAAAGTACGAGCTCCAGCAGTAGCTGTAAAGTGTACTGATGCAAACAGGCAAGATTGTAATGTTGTTACTTTAGGAATAATAAATAATTCATTATTTCCAAACTGCAAGCAATGGAAAATTGGTTGTTTGAGGAAGCAGACTGAAATGATTATTCTTAACTGTTGCACTTCTGCATAGCATAAATATATGTAACTGGAATATACATGTACATGTCTAATTAGTATTTTAGTCAGCATATATTCTGTTCTTGAATCTTATCATTACAGTCTTAGAAAGCAAGAGGTGTATATATACATTTCATATACTTTAATCTTGTTTTAGAATGACCTTGCTGTGCAAAAGAAGAAAATTGAAGAAGTTGAAACCTGGTTAAAAATGCACATATTTCAGAGGCAGCCAAAGCAGGTAATGTTGCTAAAATTAGCAGCTAGAGATATAAAGACATACAAACAAGCTGGATTCAATTTTATTTTAATTTCAGAGAAAACCTTAACTTATCAGTAGTGATTATGTATCTATAGCATTCTAAGAAATCTGTTAAGAATATAGATTAGAGCTTGTATTTTTTTAGGGCTTATGCTGCTAAGAGGTGGATTCTGTTTTTGATCAGAAATACTGTTTTCTAGGATCCAGTTAGTTCATACCTCTTCAGTGTGTGCTTGTAACTACATTTTATCTCCCACAGATTAAGTATCTTGGAAAATTTCCAGTTGCTCTGTCTTGAGGTAATCAGATGTTTTTAACCTCTTGATTGATAAGAGGCGTTCTTATACACATGCATCATTTACCAGTCTTACCTAGTGTTTTTCAGACCTGATTCTCCAGTTCAGTATGTATTATGTTGGTAGTGTACATGGTGTGCAGTTAACTAAACAGATACAAGGCATTCAGACTTCTGGTCTAGCTCTTTCTGTCTGAATACTCAACAGGTAAATTAATAACACAAAATAATTAACTCAGTTTTTACTGAGAAAAGAGAATCATTATCTGAGAAACTATAGCAGAAATTCAACCAATATTCATCTTCAGCCAACTTGCAGTGTTTATATATCATGTTTGGGATTTATTTTTTTTTCCCCTGTAACAGGGTGGCTCTGTCTTACTGCTAACTGGTCCTCCTGGTTGTGGAAAGACTGCAACTATACAAATACTAGCAAAAGATCTTGGTGTTCAGGTGCAAGAGTGGACCAATCCGGTATCTTTAGACTTTACAAAAGAAGACGTAAGAAATATGTTTGGCCATGGTAAGTATCTTGTTTTTTTTTCTTTTCTTTTATTTTTTTTCTGGTTACTTTTATGATTTTTGTATTCTGTGTTTTTTATTCTTTTGTGTCTGTCACATATGAAGCCAGGTCCTCAGTGCTTAGTAAGAATCTTTCTTTTGCTTTTATCTGGAAAGGGATTTAGTTTTTTTCCAATGTTTACTCCAAAATATTTTGCAGTTCAGATTATAGAGAGCTATGTAGTAGCCTGCATATCATTTGAGCCAATTAATTAAAAATAGGTAAGTCTGTCTTTGTCTGGGTCCTCAATTGAATTCTACCCTTAAAAATTCTCTTGTATTTGTCATGTGTTTGCCAAAGGGCTTGGCTGCTGGCGTTCAGTAGCTACTGTTAGAAAATAGCATGGGTGGGTATTAGTTCTTGTGCGTATTTATATGCTACTTGGTATAATATATAGAATACATATTTTTAATTAGTTTTCTTTTTCAGACTCAAATTTTCATACGTTTCCGAGTCAGGCCCAAGCAGCTCTCTTTCAAGATTTTCTATTAAGAGCAAATAAGTATAACAAACTTCAGATGCTTGGGGAGTCCTCAGAAAATGATAAAAAGCTTATTCTTATTGAAGTAAGTGAAAACTTGTGAAATCTTGTTTTGGAAACAATACCTTTTATGATAATATTGACATGCTGTCTAGCTTCAGCTGGTGGATTGGAGTTGCCAAAAGTTAGTCTGCTTTACTGCAGATGAGTTCTTTATTACTCTTTGAGTCTCTACAGCAGGCTAGAATGAAGTTCTACCTGTAGTTAAACTATGTAAGCTAATAGTCAGGCAGAAATTGGAGACTAGTTTATGTACAGACCTAAGTAATAGGCTATCAAAAAGTAGATCAAAACAATATTGAAAAGTCATACCTGTGTTTCTGTATGATTAACTTTCTAGAAATATATATGTGTATAAACAGGAAGATACGTGAGAATACAAGCAGAAGGCATTTGAAATTTAGCATTCCCTGGTTTTAGGTGGGTGGTGTTATTTAGGACAGAGATGTGAACACCGAGGGTTTGTAAGCTATAGTGGGAGGTACAGGAGAAGACTTTTATTTTTACTTATTCAGGAGTGGATTTCAATAGTATTTTCTTTCTGAACTTTTCATTTTCTCTGACAGAGGAATTTTCTAAGTTATGATAGTCAAGTTGTCTGTAAACTTTCAAGAAAAAGAATAGATGAGATAAAAAGTCTAGCTGAGTAATGTGATGTACTGTAGAATTTAGGAAGAATAGTTTTCTGTGACTTCTCTTCATGAAGTCACTTCCTTGTGTAGGTCCTCTCATATCTCAAGTGGTATATCCTGCCCTCTTTCCCAGTGGAGCTGCTACCTTGTGTGTTTATCCTCTGAGTAAAACACTGTCTAGTAGGCAATGTAGTCACCCAAGGCTGTTTCTTAGGAGACAAGGACAGAAAGAAAATGTTTTGGTTTAAATAGTTTTTTTTTTTCCATAATAAAGAAATACTATGCTGTGTTGGTTTTTTTTCCTTTGTTTTTTTCTTCCTGGTTATTTTCACTGCTAGTCGCATTCAAATTTAGTTGAAAGCAAGGTTACTAGGAAGAAAAAATGTGTACCAACCTACTGTGCCGTAACAGTCAGTCTGTGGGAGAGAGTATTTACATCTGAGTGTAATGACAGCAGTTTATTTGTTTTGAATAGGACATACCCAACCAATTCTATCGAGACCCTAGCAGTCTACATGAAATTCTCAGGTCAGTTACAAGTAAGTTTTTCATTATTAGCTTTAGCCACTTGCAGTAAACTGGAGATTAATTCTTGTTATATTTGCTTATTTTTCAATTTAGGAGATTTGTTCGTACAAGTAGATGTCCCCTTATCTTTATAATCTCGGATAACTTCAGTGGAGACAGCAATCAGAGGTTACTGTTCCCAGCGGAAATCCTAGAGGAGTTGTGTATATCCAGTATTAGGTAAGATCTTTTATCTCATTAAAACTAGATTGAAATAAATGAGAAGTCAGAAACTAATGAATTTTTTTTTAAATGAAATTCAACAGTTTCAAGCCTGTTGCACCAACAAATATGATGAAAGTTCTTAATCGAATAGCTGCAACAGAAGCTAGTATGGTAAGTTGTCAAAACTGGTAACTTCTGTGCAGTGCTAGGACCAAAAGATTTCAGACTTGTATATCTGAAATATGTTATTTATATTTGTTACTGTATTTGTTTGATCTTTGATAGCAGAACCCTACACCCTCCCCCAAAACCACCACCAGTCCCACCCCAACAGAAAACAAGGGACAAACTGGAAAGATGTCTTGTTTTTAAGATTAGTTCCACTTGATCCTTGTTCTAAGTCTTCAGAGTTACTTCTAAAAATTCTTCTGCCTATTACAGAAAGTATATATATGAAACAAATAATAGGAATAGAAGTAATTTTCATTGTATCCAGCAAGGCCAGAAGAGGTTACGAACCTAAATCCTGTATTATTCCTGAACTGTTGATTACAACCAAGTCTCATACTGAGTGACACCTTGCAAAGAATTATGTGCATTATTCTCTTTAATATTGCAGTATGAAATGTGGCAATGTGCTTAAATGGATTAAATGTTTTAAAGTTAGCAATATTTCATGGTTTGAGCACATGGTGGGTGCTCAAGTAGTCTGTTTATGGTGTGCATCAGAGGTGGGTCCCCACAGCCAGAATAATATTCAAATACTCCTTTTCCTACTTTTTCTTATTGCTTTGAATGTTGCTTTTCCTTGTAGAACAGAGAAAAGACTTTGGCTCTTGATAGAACTTCTCTGGAGTTGCTTTGCAGAGGTTGTTCAGGTGATATAAGAAGTGCAATAAACAGTCTTCAGTTTTCTTCTATGAAAGGTAAATCTGTGATTTTTGTTAAGTGAATGACATTTTGATCATTTCTGCTGTAAAGGTATTCTTTTCACAGTTGCAGCACAGCTGGATGAGCTGCAACCTGCTGCTCTGGAGCAGGAATAAATGGCACAAAGTTTGGTGATTTTGTTTGTTGTTTAAGATGAAAATGTTCCATTTCATGACTGTTACGTAGTCCTAAAACTGAGTGAGATCTGCTATGTATGTGTTGATGTAATTTAATGATATGCCCTCTTCTTGATATCTTTGCGATTGGTGTGTGTGTACTGATAAAACTTTTATGATACAACCTTAATTTGAGAGGGATGTTTTCATTGCTTGGTTCTTTATACTTCTGCACGCCCTTATCTTTACCCTTAAAGCATTTCTGAAATAGCCCATTGACTTTGCATACAGCATTTCCATAATGACTGATTTTGCTTTGAGTTCCTATGGCTGTTGGTAAATTGAAAAACTGTGAGGTGGCGTGACCTACTGTGACATTACTGAATGTATTATAGAATAACTTTGGAGTTCAGTGTTTTAGTGGTCTTCAAAGTATTTGTTTGGACAGAGTTCAAATCAGACTTAGTTTGGCATTATTTTGAATGTCCCAACATCGAAAGAAAACAGGAGACTTACTGTAATTTCTTTTATAAGCATCGGAAGTCAATAGTTGTTAAGAAACTAATGGATGTGAGTTACATAATCTATGCTTTTCAAAAAGCAGTACTCTGGCATGTGTAGTTCATTCTAAGAACCATTAGATGGTGCCAGTTCTTATAGTCCACCTAGAAGTAAGGAAGTGAAGGGTTGTTTTCTGCAGTATGTCATAAAGCTAGCAATCATCTGATTGCTTTTACTCATTTTTCTCTCCCATCCACCTTGCAAATGGAAAATGTGCTCATGGAACACAGGACTAAATGTTGTTTCAAGTCCTTGTTGTGAGAGGGAGTATTGTAGTTTGAGTTTTAGAGTATATTGAAATTAACTTAGCTATGTTTGTTAAATTACCTGAGGGAGAGAGTCAAGTTTCTAGGTTTAACTTGCAAACATAGAAGCTAATTCTTCTGACGTTGTCTTCTAGTATACTGTTTGTATTGTTCTGTGTTAATCAGAAAAATATAAAATTCTTCTCAGTAAAATCATTTTGATGATAATGCCATTAAGTTAATAAATAGGTTTGAAATACCTGAGGAGAGTTTGCAGTAGCTTACTGCTGGATGCTAAGTAGCTTCTACATAATGTAGAATATCTGAATAGTCCTAAAATGACCAGTTTGTGTAACTTTTAATAAGTTACCTTGGAAATGTGAAAATATGAGAGTTACAAAGAGAACTTGGGAGAAAACAACGGCATATGGCTTGACAACTTCTGTACATGACATCACAAAATCATGTACTCATCATACCATACAGAACAGTCTTTTTTCATGTTTTCCCTAACAGATTGAGAGGAGTTGCCTTCACGTTGAATAGAATTTTTTTTAGTTGTTCAGGTATTTCAGTTAGGAAAATGATTCGCAGCCAGTGATATTTTGTAAATTTTGGAGAGATCTCACCTCCTTGTTGATGTCCTGAGAATGCATTTTTAGTTTATATAAATATATATATAAAATTTCTTTCTTAACTCATATATGTGTGTAAATGCAAGTGATACATTCGCTTTGGTAGTATTAATGGGTAAAATGGATCCATGGCAATTGTGGTAGAAGAGAAAAGTAAATACTTAGATGATAAGTTCTCTTAGTTTGATAAGGAACATTCACCTGCCACTAAATGAAATTGTGGGTGATAATTTTTGAGTTTTAAATTACAGCAGAAGAAGGGGTTTATTCCTTGGAGCTCAAAACATTGTGGAATTTAGTCGGCTGTTGGAAGAATCACCTAAATGAAAGGTTTTCTTTGCTCCTTATATTTTAGTGAGGGTATTATACAGATAATGCAAATAGAAGATAAATTACTAAGTAATCAGAATGTAACTGATAAAATTTACAAATATTTGCACTTGCACTTTATAAAGAAGAAATCTTTAAGAAAGGCAAGTTGGGGCTGCATTGGAACTAAAATAAATTGAAAACATATATTTATTATTCAAAAAAAGTACTTGGCGTCCTAGCTGTGGCGTAAGGGACAGAAGTGGAATGAAGCATGCTAGTTTAGGTGAATGGGTTGTCTTCCTAAAAAATTAGTGTCTCTGTTTATATAACCTTTTCTGTTCGGTGGGGTTTTTAATTATTATTTGTTTGTTTAGAACATTAGCAGTAGCAATATAATAGAAAACTTCTTTGGATTCATGTACTTTATCCTGATTGTATTTTTGCTTTTATTGGTAGACTGCTCATTAGAGAAAGAGTTTTGGTCAAGGAAGAAAAGGAGCTCCACATTAAAATGTGAAGCAGCAGCAGTATCTAAAGTAAGAAAGAAAAGTAAATCTGATACTTCAGAAGACCAGGAGATACAAGCTATTGGTGGCAAAGATGCTTCCATCTTTCTTTTCCATGCTCTGGGGAAAATAATTTACTGCAAACGTAAGAAAGCTTTGACTTATTCTTCCTTTCAATGGGCAAAGCATGTCAGCTGCTAATAGATTTGCTAAAGCAAGGCTTAGAGTGAGCTCTAAGTCACATGTTTAGTCATTAATAGGAGTATAAAAACAGTAATAAAAGTTTGTGGTAACTGAGATTGCAGCTGTCTGTATCTATTGGGTAAATAAACATTTCATTAAGATGTACTACCTGTATGTAATAAAATTACGTAACGCTAGTTGGATTAGGTCCACATGCTGTCATGCACACAAAGCTAGGTAGATAGCCACCACATTTGTTGTATTGTACAAAAGCAAATTTTGCTTTTATGCAGAATTATACATTGTTGTATGGTTATGTTCTGTACTTGTCTGTATTCCTAAAGGTAACAGAACAGCCCTGCATCCTCATAGGTACTGCCTCCCTTATTTGTGTATACAGGTTTGACTCCTGTGGTCTTTTCCTCCCTACTGTTTATCTGAACTCTTTTTTTCTCTTTAACAGACATATGTGCTCTCTCCTTTCTGAACTGAAAACCTCTTCCACTTGTCATACCCTGTCTTCCTTTCCACCTCTGCAAAATACTTTCCACCTTACTACTTACTAGTGAAAGTTCTACTTCTTATACACTCAGGTTCTGTAAATTTATAGAACCTATCTGCTCCCTGGGTGTGGTTGCAGTACTGTCTTTTTAACATTTAAAAACGATAATTCATAAGCACTTGGCACTTACTAAACTAGTACTATCTGCACTTAGCTAAATCAGGATCCATAACGCAGTTGGCTGTTCACGTTTCAGGAATAATTCACAATATTAGTTCCAAAATCAACTGAGGAGAAATAGTGAGATGAGGGAATATGAAAACAATTAAATTACACTTGTTATATGAAGTGTAATTAACTAATTATGTGTTGTTGACTATATAATATTGACTATATAATTAAATACTTATGCCTGCATCAAGAGCTTTCTGGGAACTGAAAATGGTGTAATCTAGTTGCTGGTAGAGTTGACAGTTGCTAAAAATTATGCTCAATATATGTGAAAACTACTGTTCATGCAGTTACACATCCCTGTTCTTGTGCCCATCTAATTTTTATTCTAATTTTTAATATCTAATCTGAAATGTGTGTCTCTTTCTTCTGGCTTTATTGGTTATGTGCAGAAATGTAACAACATTTCTGATACCGAAAGACTAAAGATTATAAAATCCTTTGTAGGAGAACCAGTGTCAGAATCAGAGATTCCTCAGCTGCCTGCTCACTTATCAGAATACCGTCGAGACACCTTGCTTGTTCAGCCTGAGGTACATCTGCAATAACTACTCGATTCCAGTTTGGTTTGAAAAAAACCAAAACAAACTGTTAAGTGATTGATGCAAATTCTCAAGCACAGTGGTTTTGTCGCCGGTCTTAATATACGTGTACTCAATCTGTCTAAGTTCCAGAATAATTAATGTGGAAGGGACCTCTGGAGGCTAACTTCAAAGGTAGACTAGGTTCCCAGGCTCTTGATCTGTCAAGTTTTGAGTACCTCCAGTGATAGAGATTCTCTCACCTCACTGATGGAATTGTGCTGGAAGGTAGACTTTCCCTTGCTGCAGCCCGTCATTGTTACCTCTCATCCTTTCGCTGTGCATTGCCACGAGGAGTCTGAGTTCACCTTTCTGTTACCACCCATTAATAGAGTTGAAGACAGCAATGGCTTCTGCCCCTCCATCCCCACCATTAGCCTTCTCTGGGAGCAAACCAACCTCCCTTTTGTAATAAGCATCACTTCATAGATCATGTGTGCCAGCTGCCGTCTAACTGTATCATAACTTTTATAGGATGTTTTTCCTTACATACTATGTAAAACTTGAACTTCTTTTTTGTCCTGATAGGGGATTGTGGAAAAATCACATATGTCTGGAAGCATATTTAATTTATACCTTCACCAGAACTATGTAGACTTTTTTTCTGATATAGATGATGTGGTGAGAGCCAGTGAATATTTGAGCACCGCTGATGTCCTTTGTAGTAATTGGAGTGTAAGTGTCATTTTTTATACGCACATACTTTTTTTTTTTTAATACTCTGAGATTGAGCTTCTAAGTTTTTCTCAAAGTGTTTATGAATGGTAGAAAGAAATTTTCTTGCAATTCAGTAAGAATTAAGCTATATCACTTCAAACTTACGGTATAGGTGACAGTGAATTGTTAATGAATGCTAAAGTACATCAACTATAAGAGATGCAGGTCCAACGTCTTGTCCAACTTCTGTTGGTGTTTTATTATAGTGGGTTATAGAGTTTGTAAAATACTCTACAAAGTATTTTTAAGTAGAACAGATTTATGCTAAAAATGTGTTGGCGTCTCTATGCCTTTTCCCTAAAGTAATTGAGCTAGCTTTTTCATTCAGCTGCTTTGAGTAAAAGTTTCACAGTAACCTAAACGTATTCTGGGTGTGTCATGTCACTGGCATTACACAGTGTGTTTTAGTTCAAATGAGACACACTGTGCAGAGACCTTCAGTTCACATAATGCCTGATTTCTCTCTTAGACACGGCTTGTGATGGAAAAATACAGTGCATCTGTGGCTACCCGAGGGGTGATACATTCAAATACATCCAGAGCCTTTGCCCACCACCAAGGAGGGATGGGGTTCCGGCCATTACATAAACCACAGTGGTTCTTTATCAATAAAAAGGTAAATGCTTGATTTTTTTTAAATTTTTTTTGGTAAGGTATGAGAGTTGAGTAGTATAGATGAGATCTGCTTACACTGCTAAACTTGTCAAATATCCTATTTTGATATAAGCTACTTCTAAAAAGCACTTCTTGAAGAGTTACATTTGTATTATTCCTTTAATGGAAAAATAAATGGGAGGCCTCTGACAAAGTCTGATTCCTGGGTCCAAGTTGGCATACTGCTGGGAGAGTCTTAAACCAAAGTTAATGGAGACACAATTAGTGTTGAAATACTATAAAGTATTCCTAAAAGTAAGTTTTTGTGCAGTTTAAATCACATTAAACTGTTGTGTAAGTTTAACAAATCACTGCTGTTATGTTTTTTGTGTTTATCAGAAATACTTTGTTCATGAGATACCAAAACTCTTGGCAATGTTTTACATTTGGACTAATACTTCTCTTGCTTTATCTGGCAAAAAATATTGGCCTGGATGGGAGGGGAATTCTATAATCAAGAGATAAATATTTTCTGGAAATCTTAATGCCCAGCAAAAGGCAAAAATGAAGGAATTTACCATTTTTCTGATCTGTATGTTTACTCTAACTGCCTATCTTTTTTTTTTTCTGGTCTCATTTTTCAGTAGCTTGTGTGTAGTCATCCATCAGGCAAGAAGGAAGTCTGTCTTTTATGCTGCAGAGTATCTACGTTAATAATGATTCACCAGGTTTTTCTACTTGTGTTTCTTTCTCCCCCCTCTTCCCCCCCAACTCTTACAGTATCAAGAAAATTGCCTTGCTGCAAAATCTCTCTTTTCAAGCTTCTGTCTACCACCTGAGTGTCTTCAGACAGAGCTATTGCCTTACCTTGCGATGTTAGCAAATCCAATGAGAAACCAAGGTAAGATGGGTGTAATTCTTGATCTTGGACCCTTTTTTTTGGTAAATTAAAGCATAGTGAAAAATTTTGTAACCCAAAATGTCAATACTATCTGTGGTTTTGCCTCAGTAAAAAAAAATACTTATGGTAAATGCATATAGCTGATACCCAAAAATGCTTCTAGTAACATAGACAAAGCTGTCCTGTTAGGTTTGAAACAACATCAAGAACATTTTTATAACTTGCGTAACTGAAAGAATTAAAATAAGTATCTCTCTTGGCGTAAGTGAGGTGTGTATGATGCTTTATAAATGTTTAAGATAGGGTCCTCATGTCGGAGTATTTGAAATAATTTTTCCCTTTTTTTACTGAATGGATTTCTGGTATCTGTGTACTTTTGAATTTCATCATGTTGCCCTCTCACTCAGTCTCTTAAGGTCCTTGCACAATTTTTCTGTCTGCCCACATCCTTACTTGCCTGTCTAACTGGGTGGCATCTGCAAACATGCTCATCTCACACTTACCCCCTTTTTTCACAGCGTTACATTTAAGAATGTGCTGGATAGCGCAGTTCCTAGTGCAGATCTCCACAGAACTGCATTGGCAACTTTTTCCATTGCAAGAGTTAACTGTTACCTCATACTCCTGTCCCCACTTCCTATTCATTAATTATCAAACTTTACTAATTAAGTTGTTCTCTTAGGCTTAGGGCTTGTTTTAAATCTACTAGAGGATTTGGTGAGAAGACTTTTGGAAACCTAGTAGGCAGTATTAACTAGATCTTCATTGCTTACTGATCCCTTTCCAGTAACATCAATAGACTTAAAAAGCTTTAAAAAGATTTTCTTAGATAAAGTGAACAAAATTAAAAAACCATGTAACCTGAGGTAATCCAATAGCAGACAGTCCATGTGGAAAAATTTACTTTGTATGGTACATAATCCAAAAACTAGTGTTTAGACAGCTGGGTCTCTTATGCTATGTTAATTACTTCTAAGAAAGGGGCTTCATGTCTTAACTAAGGCCTTGTCATCAGGATGAATTCACTTTGTTGGCTAGGGAATAATAATTTTACATCATAAATACATAGTTGATGAATGTCAGGGATTTTTTTTTTATGTGTAGGCAATCTGTAAATATGGTAATGTGGTAAACAGTTTGAAAAAAATAAATACTTACATGCATGTGCAGTGTTTTGATATCTAAAATACTGCAAATATACACAGGAATATTTCACTAAACTTATGAATTACTTTTTTTCCTGTATGTTTAATTTTGTGTGTTATGGTCTACCCCATATGATACTGGTGATTCTTTTTTCTCAGCTCAAATTGCTTTTATCCAAGACATTGGGAGGCTACCGCTGAAAAGACATTTTGGGAGGTAAACTTGACTTCTGTCTTTTCTTAAAGAAAGTTAGACTTTCTTTCTTTCTTAATGTATTGAGGAAAAGAACCCTTTAGTAGAGAAGCATCTTCAGTGTACATCTGTGACATGACATTTTCCCTCATTTGCAGCGTGACAATTTTATATTTTGCTTGTTAAAACTTTTTCCGGTTCAAATCTATTTATCACTGCAATGTTATTAGCAACACTTCTACTATAATCTTGCTTTTAATCCTTATTTAGCTTTCTTTTCCATTGTATCAAATACTAGCTCTGTCCTAGACATACCTATCTTTCTCCAGTGCATGATCTGAATAAAATATTGTTTTACAATCAAAAACGTTTATGTGAGAATAAAAGTGAATTGATGCAAAGAGTATAGTGCACTTTGCCTATTGTTTATCATGACAGAAAACATTAATCTGGAAGTTTGATAGAACATTCTGTGTTCACGTGCATTGGAGGTGTAAAAAAGAAAGTACAATGGGGAAGTATTCTTATTTCCTTTGAAGGAGTTGTATATCTATGAAACTACAGAATATTTTAATGAGTGCTTCCTCTGAAATAAGATGGCCACACTGATTTTTGTTTTGTGGAATTTCTGCATGTTTGACTACTTAGAGTAAATCTTTGTTTAGATTGCATTTTTTTTTAAAATAAAACTATAGCTACTTAAGTCACTCTGTCTTAGATGTTAAATACTGAAAAAATACTTTTTGCTTCAACTGCAAGACTGTAGTGCTCTACTTACAGATTGTGTAGCGCTCATGGGGTGATGTGGCATGACATGTTATGTTGTGACTCCAGTGAGCCTTCTGAATTGGGCATCATTTATACTAGTAGAGCCTCTGTTACATTTCTGTAACTTTTGATATATCTAAAATTTAAAAAGAGTTTTAATTGTGATGGTCTGTTTCTCATAAAGGATGGAGATCACTGTTAGCTGGAATGAGACTAACTCTTTCATCTCTTAACCAGGAGAGAGAGTTTGTTAGGGTATCCGACAAAGCATCTCATATTTATCACTGTGGCATTGCTGTCCGAGTTACAAAATACTGGCCTGTAAGGTAAAGGCTGTTTTACCCAAGAACGACCCTGTTCCCCAACAGTCATATTAAAAGCCATTTTGATTGCTCGTCAGCGAGAGTGTCCCTGACGGGTGTATTTCTTTGCAATCTCCCTTGTCTAAGCCAAAATGTTTGTAACCTTACAAATGAATTGTAGACTTCCTTATGCCATTAATTTTGTGTGCAGCATACTTGTAAATATTGATAAACATTTTGTATCTGCATTAATAAGTTGGGTGTGTGTCATTTAGAGTTTTATCTGAGGGGTGACTTCCTCCTGAAAATAAGATAATCCTTTTTCATTTGTTCACTGTTTTTGAAAGGAAGTATAGAGAAATGTAGGTGTTTCAGTAAGCATTTGCTTCCTTCAGGAATGCTAATTGAAAATAATTTATTTTGTGTTATTAAGCAGTTTTTAAAATAACTTAAGTGCAGCTGTTTCAATGGAAATAAGAATACTTTATTTTCTGTTATATTTATTAATGGAATGGGAATGGTGCTGGAGTAATAATACTGGCGTCGAGGAGAGTGCATGGTATTTGATCAGCTGGAATTGGTGTCAGGATGAGTTTTTGTCAGTAATTGTGTATGTTTTTATTGTTCCCATGTAAAGTGGGAAAAACAATAAAGGAATATTGTTAACATGCTGACATAATGATACTAGAAAGATTGAGATGCCCTAATAGTAAAAGAAATTTAAAAATATAAAAATACTTCCTTGCCACTTCTTTTTTTTTAAAAAAAAATAAAATTCGTCTTTCAAGTTAAATTGCTTCCTGTCCTAAAGGATTTCAGTTTTGCTTGGAAAGAGTCTAATGTACCACAGGCTGTTGTCAGTAAGTTAGTTGTTAGCAGTTCACGTGCCTGAGGAGAGCTCAGCAAAACCACTGTCACCGTAAGGAAGAAACTTCAAACAACAGTGGGTACTAGGGAGTGATGGAGCACAAACATCATCTGGTGTTTTGCTGTTGCTGTGGATTGAGGCTACGTAGCGCAGTCCTTTCCGTGAGAGGAACACCTGTGTCCTCTGCAGGCTGTCACATAAGCTGTACAGTGTTGAGTTCTGGGCACAGGTATCTATACCTGGAAGATACAGAGCTGCAAAAACATAATGCTGAAGATAGTGATATAAGCACAGGATGTGTATAGCTTGAATTAACTGTGATTGATGGATGGTATTACTGCTAGAAAATGTGAAAGCTGTTAAGCACCAGTGAAGAAGGGTGACCCATGTGGCACACAAGCAGTTTTTCCTATTGCAGCTTCTGTGTGAGAGAGCAGATGTGGTTTTTTNGGTTTTTTTTTTTTTTTTTGTGGTAACTTACTTTTGTAATGACAATTTTACAGGTTAAAGCTTGAAACGCTTACTGACAAAGACCCTGGGATACCAGACTTATTTGCTAGCTCTGAGGGGGACTGTGCCGATGTGTGTGGTATGGAGACGGCCGCACAGATGGACAAGAACAGAACAAACGAGAATGAATCGGATGGATTCCTGCTCTCCTCAAGCCAGGGTAGTGGAAGTGAACTACCTTGCAGTCAGCCTCAGCCTGTTGCAGCTCAAGCAATCATGGAGGAAGACGAATTAAAAATAGAGGAATACGATAGTGACTGAGTACAACAAAATACCAAGCACTGCCTTGCCTGAATACATTAATACTCTACAAAGGCCTTTGCTAAAGACAGTGTGGTCCCCGCCAACGTGCTGCCTTAGCTACTTGGGTGGGCAAGGAGGCCAAGTGTAAACATACTGTGTCAGCATCGAGACAACTCTCCTCAGCTTCGTCTTAATTTTGCAGGGTCAGACCTGAGCTGAATACTACATTGCAAGCTATTCCCTGCCTCTCCTGAGCCATGAAATAATCTATATTGATAAAAAGAGAGTAATAAATGATGATTGAAATTAGTTTGGAAGAGACTGTAGATAAGCAGTGCCACTCTTAAGTTATTTTTATTTTTTACACATTTTAATTTACTTTTCAATTGTATAGTATGTTTTCTGAGCACACATTTGATAAGTTGTCAGCACTTGAAGGTTTTATTAAAATTTATACCTTCAAAAAAATTGCTGTTTGAAAGCGTGGCCCTTCTGAAAGGAGAGACTGAAGTGTACATGTAAAAAGTTTGATATCCCATACTGATGATGTAAATAAAACTACTGTATTAATAGTTTTGTACTGTTCCACAGATTTTTATGTAAGTTGAATGTATCTTGTACAACAGACTATTTTGGATTCCTTTTTGAAAGATATTTTCATAATTTATGGAGGGGAAAATATAACAACTGAGCATAAGTCTTATCCTTTGTATTCTCTAGGAAGTTCATGGTGTATTGTGCAGTATTTCTCCTTAATTGCAGTTGTGCTGGGGGAAAGAATAATCCTGTGTTTGGTAACTGACACAGAAGTGTGTTGTGGTTGTCTGAATAGACTGTTTAATACTTCAGCGTTTCTCTTACTGGGATTGGTCCATGCAAATCAATCTAGTATGTTGCTGTGGTTGATACCACAGAAATAAGAAAAAAAAAACCCAAACAAACAACTTTGAATGCATAATATATGTTTGCATTTCTGTATTGCTTACATCCAGAGTTTAGTAGAAGAAATTGTGTGTTTATCCGCCATAACCTTGGAATTAATGCTGCTATTAAAAAGTCCACTTCTGTCTTCTCTCCAGGAACAGGTGTAGTCTTTCCATCTACAGCTATTGTTTAATTTTGAAGAGGGAAATTTCTCCCTTAACTCTTAAATTCTGTTACAGCTATACGAATTACAGCAAAGTCAAAATGGTTTTTGGCTGTTGATGCCCCTTAACGCCTTAGGTGGTAGCTCACTTCTCATGGGCCTCCTGCAGTTGCATATCACTGAAGTGCTGTCTGACCCCTCCTGCACTCCTGGGGGATCTTCCAGTGCAAATGACAGTAAGCCATGAAATACTGACTTCTACTTTGCAAGCAAAACTCTAGGCTACTTCTTTATATCTTTTCAGCCTTCCTGACAGTAGTATCACATAATAATAGTAACAACAGTGTTACTTTCGCATCAAATACTTTGCATTACTGTTGGCCTTGCCCTTACTAGGGCAGTATTCAATACTCACCTGGTTAATTACAAACTGAAGTAGTAGACACTTACCACTGTCAACTACAGTGTTCATAATAATTTGTGTAAAACCTCTTTCAGATGAAAAGGCCACCAAAACCAAAATATGCATTATTCTCTAATGCTTGTGTTTGACTGTCTATGCGCTTGCCTCTGAATTGCCATGACGTGTAAAGCACGTGAACAGGATGGAAGCCCCAAATCAGTGAAGTGCTAATGAGCACCCTATTAAAGCCAATGCCAAATTAAGATTAACTCAATCCCCAGGTAAACCGAAGGGAAGTGCTGACAGCTGTTAAGCTTGCGTAGCTGCAAGCAGGAACAAGAATGTCAGTTCTACAGCCCACCCTCCTATCTATCTAGGGAGTGGAAGGGTCACCAAAATGGTGCTCTCAGCAATGTTACTCCAATTACCTTTGGTTGTGATGGCCTTCTCAGGCTTCCCCTCCTCTGAGGAACAGTTATTTAGAAGAATGTTTTCCAACTTGTCTAACAGCAAAGTTCTCCAGAGATGAACTGAAAAATTCTGCAAACTGTGGGCCTGAACAGGAAAGCTCGCTCTTGTCAGCAGATGCCACTGTTTCACCTCAGAGTTGTGTGGGACATTCAAGAGGAATTGCCTCTTGATCTTGATCCAGTTTACCATGAGCGGTTCTCTTCTGCCCTCTGCCAACAAAACCCCTTGCTGACACCAGTTGCCTGACATGCTCACCTTGCCACAGGCTCAGTTTCAAATGGATGCCAGAGGGGGGCCAGCCTGGTGCAACGCACTCCTCCAGCTGCAGAAGGACATGTATTGGGTGTTTTGTGTAAACGCAGCCTGGTTCAGGCTGCACGATTGTATCTTACAGGGCAGTAGTTCTTACTGAAATGCAGTGAATTGGAGTTGGATCCAATAAGTGTTTATGCTGAAGTGGTCTTAGACACAAACATGCACAAACATTTCTCCCTTCATTGGCAAATGTACAGGGAACTCTCTGCCTGTGTATTAGAAAGAGACCTCGTGAAACCACTGGCTGTATCAGGATACTAGAAAAACTGCTAAAAACTACAATAAAAAATTTCTCAGTACTTTGGCAAAGTTTTCAAGAGTTGTGGCAAGAAGTTACCAGATAGTGAGAACTGTTTTCTGTTCTGTCCTCTATTACCTTCTTTGGGGATATTGAAATTAAAGTCATGCCAATTACGCAAATTGCTCCACTTCGCTTTTTTGTTGATGTTTTAGCCCCTTTCCCTCTTTTGCGTCTGGAGATAGCACTAGCAGTGAATATGGGTGTGCAGAGCACCTCACATGGTGAGATCCAGGACTCAGCTTTAATCTCTGTGTCCCGGCAGCAGCTACCCCAGCGCCCACCTGGGAGCACGCACCAAACTTGGCAGCCCTGGCGCAGTTACAGGCCATCAGCCCTCAGCTGTTTGCTATGGACTTTGTGCTATGGTCTGTATGTGGGTTGCATTCAAATGCTGTTGGGAAGATGAGGTATTTTCTGTCCCATTTTACAATCAGCAAGAGACTGTCACCGAGCTTAAAGACAGAATTGGATACAGTCCACTGCTATAATTGGAGCAGCTGTGACAAAACTGGACTTGTGCAAAACATTTGACACTGTCCCTCACCACATCCTTGTCTCTATATTGGAGAGACAGGGATTTCATGGACAGACCTCTCGGTGGATAATGAATTGGCTGGATGGCTGCACTCAAAGGGTTTCGGTCAGCGGTTCGATGTCCAAATGGAGACCAGTTACGAGTGGTGTTCCTCACGGGTCGCTATTGGGACCAGTGCTGCTTATCCTCT
>RSEF01000031.1:57469004-57492665 GCA_003993805.1 Himantopus leucocephalus
AGAAGAAAAAGAAAAAAACAGATACACAATCCAACCGAAAAAAATGAAAGCAAAAGCTAATCCCCATGCTGGAGAAAAAGAGGACAACCAAATAATATAGGAAACACAGAAACTCAATATAAAAACCTAAGAACTGACAAGAGAAAACATAAACTAAGCTATAGCTTCTTCTTCAGTTAAATCAACAAAGCAAATAAAAATAAAACCATTCCCCAAAATACAAGGCAAACAGAGCTAAATCTTTTCCCACCTCAAAGCTTGTGCTTCTTCCATGCAAGAGTCATACCTCTCAATTCAAATTCCTGACAGTCCACCAGAACATTTATTCAACCAGCTGCTTCAAACTACCTATTAAAGGTGGAATGCCTGCCTTCTAACTAACTCTTTTTTGTGCCTAAGTAACTGCAAACAAATCAAACTTATGTGAATAAAAGTTTCATGGCTTTTTTTTTTTAATTTAACAAAAAGCTTTCTAATTCTTGCATTTATAATGTATCCATTTCTGCTTTGACAAATGTTTTTCTATCATAGGCACAAACTGAAATATAGAAAATTCTATCTGTAAATATGAAAAATAGCCACACCTTCTTTGCAAGGAGACTGGTCAAACACTGTAACAGGTTGTCCAGAGAGGTTGTGGAGTTTCTGTCCTTGCAGACGTTCAAAACCCAACTGGTTACGACCCTGAGCAATCTGCTCTGCCTGCTTCTGCTGTGAGTCAGGGGGGTTGACTAGATGATCTGCAGAGGTGCCTTCCAACCTCAATTATTCTCTTTTATAGAAAAAGCAAAGAGCATATTAGAAAGGAAAGGAGATATTGAAATAGATGCATCTGCACACAAATAAAACCCACTGTTTCAGAAAGAAAAAAGAACAGTGGTAAAATACAACATATTTTGCAACTATCTGGTGCTTTCTAGCTTTTGTGTGCTGCCTGTCTTGGTTGCTATTCCTTGTGAGGAGTTCATTAGTCTGATATATAAGATGAGCAGACCTACTTTCCACTGTGTAGGCTATGTGAAGGAAAACCAAATGAGAGTATGGGAAAAAAGAAAAGGGCTGGAAGAAGAAAATAAAAGTGTTTGTAAGAATCCTAATTCTTCCTAGTGGTAAATGTGTGTAATTGCGGTCATCAGCTGGTCGAAGTTCTTTCCCACTGTCTTGTACCATGTATGTTTCTACACTCCAACATATTACAATATTTTTTGTTTGTTTTCAGTTAGGCTTGTATAATATAAGAATTTAAGTACTCACTACAGGAAAAAATTCTTTAAAATCGATGAAAAATATTCAAGCTGAGTTAGTGAAAATTTTAACACAACAACTTTCTGAATGTAAAGCACTTGTTTTCATGCTTATTGAGTGTTCTCCATAGTTTCTGTGTGCTTTTGAGGAAGTGGCAGCTTCCACACTGATCTCCTACCCTTTAAGTTCCACTTCTAGTAGCAACTTTTCTAACAAATGAATTGTCTCATGTTAAAGGCTGACACAGAACTTAGGGGTGATCTCAAATTAGTCAAATTAATTTCTCTTTTTTAACGGATTTGTGCTTAAACTTAACATTCAAAAAATTCTGGGTAAGTGGTCTAAGAGGCAACTGCTCTCACTTCGGTTAATCTAAGTAGCCCTTACCAGTAATCACAAATAAGGAAACCTCAGTAAATCTGTCTTCCTTGGGAGGACTCTAAGGTATGAATAACTTTAGCTGATCTTTCTTTCTGAGTAGTCAAAAGAGGTGCCATGTGTCTTCCTAAAATCCAGAAGGTCACTTACAGAATAAACACTAGGTAACTTCTATTGGCAAAGGCCACATGTAAAGCTGATGGAGTTCACAGGATGACACCTGGGATGGAGATGACCAGAAATCCTTCCATCTTCCCACCTCCCTTTCTTTTTCCAAGATCGGCTAGGTTACTCAAGTACTTCAATCTCAAATTACCATCTGTTAATGGCATCCACGTGAATGCTTTTGGGAAAATGACAGCGATAATGTCAGATTCAGTTGTCCTGGAAATGTCCTTCAGTTCCACACTAAATGAGAAGCTGTAAAAATTAAACCATAGTACTAGCAAGTTTAAAAGGCAAAACAATGTAAGACCTCTATAGTCTAGCAGAAGGAAAATTTAGGCTTTATAAACATCTGTCTCTCCCTGAAGTTTGTTTTTAACAGCTTCTCAGAAAGACTAAGTTCTCTCACTAATCAGAAAATCATTCTTTAAGAAGCCATTAAGAGAAAAGGGGGATAATTTGGGCTTAGTTAATTACAAAGTCTCTTGGCTGTGTTCCAGATAGGTTTGTCTACAGTTGTATGAATATCTAAGTATTCTGGGGAGCTGGAGGAACTTAGGTCTGCTTAAAATTAAAGATGTTGGAACGAGACTATTTAAACCACGATGGGCAACACAGTGAGGGGTGTAACTGCTACAAGACAAAAAAAAAGCCTTTGAATAGCAGTATTTTCAGCTTGAAGTATAGGACATAAATTTGTCCTGACCTGCCAACAGTGTGGTCTGTTCTCCCCACTATTCTCCAAAGGTAATATGAAAGGGCTTAGCACTAACAAAAGAGCAAAAAGCTACTGAGATCTATAGGACTTCAGTCCTACCTAATGGGATGTTACATGTACAGATGAGTAAATTTCTTCATAAAACCGTGATGAAAGCCTTTCAGCTTTCCTTTCTTTTAAATCTAGTTAGAAAAAACTTAATCCTAAACTATCTCTGTTCTGTCAGCCAACAAACACAAATTTTACGTTTGACCAGAGAAACATGCTGGCTAGCCAGTGAGGAATTTTCAGTGAGTTATGAGCACAATTAAAAGCTTATCTTGAATACTGTGATAACTTTTAGTTTTATGACTGCTGTGTCATAAAGATATATAAGACCCGCCATTACCTATAATATCTGAGCCATAAAGACTTCTGTATGTGCAAACTGAGGAGTTTAGAGCCTCATAGTTCTTAACTGATCTGGTTGGCAAAATAAAACACGAGGGATCCAAGTGTGAGATAGTAGCTACAGAATACTTTAGTTACACTTGTGACTTTTTGGCTCAGGATGAGAGTGTCTTAGGGGAATTAAATCTCAGGAATGACTAGAACATAGTGAGTGTACACATTAGAAGAAGGAAGTCAGTAAATAATATAAAAAAATAAGATAGTAAGAAACATTCTTGGTAAGAGCTGTAAGTGTGGTATTTCACCGTAACTGGGACAGCTAGAAGTGGCAATTGTTCTTGCCACTTGCTTCTTCAGCCTTTCCATTTTTTTATATGTCAGAATAAAAACCTTAATTGGACCAATGCAGTTGTGCCCCATCTACAGTAAAGAAGCTGTGGTCTTCATTTGACAAAAGGATGCCTCTAACTGCACCTGTCAAAACCCTCCACCCTGAGGGTAGCTGTTGTGGAGAGGTAACAATTCCGGGCACACAAAGGACGTGTGCCATTTCAGACTCATCATGCCTTAAACTACAGCTAGTAGAGACAGTCGCTCTGTCATATTCATTCCTTCCCACCAGCTGCAAGTGATGACTTCCTTCTGGAAACAAGATACTCCGTAGATGCAACTTCAAATATTCTGTCATAAACACTGCAGGTACTGCTCTTTTACCAAAGGCCTTGTGAGAATACTGAGAGGGGATTTACTGGCACACTTGCACTCTCCTTCAATGACGTTGAAGGGATTGAAGAAAAGACAAAACAAACAGTTTTATAATGTGACCACTTTCAATGGCATCAAGTTTAGAAACATTTCTCTTGCTACCTCTTCCCCAACTTCACCATGTTCTCTACTGAGAAGGACAATATTTTTTCTAAAGTGGACATTACTGATTAAAACAGGTGAATATACCAGTGATCTCCTGCATCAGTTGTATCTTTCAACAAACTTGTTAAAATATACAATATATCTTTGATCAATAGTATCATAGGAAGCAATCTTGCCCTCACCTCCTAGTTATCCATAAGTTTCTGGAGAAATCGACAACAGCTGACGGATATCTCTACTTGGCAACATAAATTCTCTTAATCATACCGGAACCAAGCATCCATAAGACCTGACTTAATTTGTCATGAACTTAATATAACAGTTAGTCTTGAGATGGATTCAGTTCCAGGTAGACAAGAGTGGAAATCAGGGTACAAAATCCCCCTTTTGTCAGGGCTATCAAAAGGAAAACAAATTTTCTGTCTGTCCTTGGAAGCTTAAGCTTTGATTAATCCACTGTCTACCTTTAGGCAGCAGACTGAGACACACTGGAGACAATCAGACTAAGAACAGACAGGAATAGTTACTAGAGGAAGTAAGGTCACTCTTATACACTGCATAGATTTCTCATCAAATACTCCACAAATCTTATTCTGACATTGAATCTCTTGGGCGGACAATGGCATGGGTATTCTTTCTAGAGAGTAATAAGTAGTATGACCAACCTACAGCTAGTGTGATCCAGCAATGAAGAAGCATCCCACCTGAAACTTCAATGAAGCTCAAAGTTAAGAAAATAGTCTTCGTTGTGAACAGCCTGCATTAATAAGCAGGTGACATAGAAGGACACACAAATGTTTAAAATTAATCTTCTAGGTTTCAACTTCAATTCTTCCATCCTGTGCGGGCATCTTTCCTTGCCCAAATGTACTACCTTGGGCAAATATTAGTGCTCCATTAATTTGCCTCTTGCAGTGCATTTTAACACAAAACTAATATAATACATCCTTTGTACACCAGCCACTGAAAGAAAGCTGATGGGTGGAAGTAAATTATGCCCTTCTGAAATATCACCCATAGAACAAGCTGAAATGGACCCAGAAATGGTATGGAACTGTGAATCATTTTGACTGATTACGTACATTAATATTTCACTTTCTTGTCTTCCTAAGTGCTCTTTGATGCAGAGGAGGTCATAGCTTCTGCAGCAGAGGCAGCAAAGGTTTCTGTAACTGAAGTGATGGAACGAGCTGGAGAGGCTGTTGAGAACAAGCTAAGATCACCAAATCAGTAGGAACTATTAGCATGAATGCAGCCCCAGAGGCAAGCAGGGGCCAGAAAGCTGCTGTCAGTTTTGATACCCTGCTGGTAGCATCAAAGGAATACCAATAAGTGATGAGGATCTGTGTGATTATTTTGTATTAACTCTTCCGAAAAGAGGAAACATGACTGAGTTCCTGGGATAAATCAGTTTGATGCTACCTGGATCTAAGTGTTATTTGGTATTGGATTATACTGTCTACAGGTAATATCTACAAAGCACCAGTAATGCTATTCCTGGTGTGTATAAGTCAGTCTGAAGGTCTTCACAGGAACAAAGCAAAAACCAAAACTCCACCTCTCCAACCTCAAGCGGTTGACTTTACAAGCAAATATCCAGGGAAGGGTTAGAAACTTGTCAAAGTTAGGCAGTGTTTCAGAGATGTAGTGAGGCTGCTGCTGCTAAGCATGTACTCTTGACAACAAACTGGTATGCTAAATGTTCAAGTTAGAATGTGGCTTCCAGTTGATCAAATGAAGTGGAATCACTTCTTTTGTTGATTTAAACTTAACTTATCTCACATCATCTGTTCAAGATAGAAAGATACTTCAGTCCTAGGCAGTTCAAATGAAATGTAAGCAATTGGTACCACTGGTGGCAAAACCCCCTCTGACTTATTATAGGAATTCATAACTGCAAAGGAGGATTTAAGGAATCATCCTTGACTAGCCACTGCAACAGCTGATGCCATGTATGGTCAGACAGAACTTGCATTCAGGCACTCTTCAGAACTATGCTCCCTTAAGCATACAAGGTAGTGCTTTATGACTGCTTTTTCTGATCATCTCACATTTCCTTTGAAAAGTAGAGATGTTATGTGGCATCCCTACCTTGGCAATATCTGTCTTCCTCCAAAATCACATGCGCGACTTTCTCTGAGGATTTCACCTATAAACTAGTGTTCTTCACTGCAGGATTAAAGGATAGGCTTTCACTGAAGATTAGATTTAATTCTTCTCTGTATCAGAGTTCACTGCCTAATAAGTATAAATCAAAATCACAAATTCCTGTCTTGAGGTGTCTACAAAATTGCTCATTATGGCACCTGTTATGGCTGCATGAATGCTCACAGCACAATATCCACATAAGGCTGGATTAAAACTAGTTGCACAGAAGAGGCTGGCATGCAATAACTTTTTCTTGATCTCTTCCAGGATAGCATGCAGCCATCTAGCAGCTGCCTGTACCTTTCCCTTAGCTAGAATAACCCTTGTTACTACTTTCAGCTAAATTTACAAAAGCTTTGGAGAGTTTTGAAGCTGCTTCCATAAAGCAGGGGAAAAAAAACCAAGAAAGTTACTACGTTTGTCTGGACTCTTATTTCAACTAAACTCCACCAGGGGGCCCACCAGAGCTCCATGGTGAAAATGCAACAGGTTGGGCAAAGCATGAGGAAAATCTCCCAGATTCAGCAAGCAAATCCCCTGGTGAGTAACTGTGTAAGGTTTTCAAACGCTCTCAATATTCAAACCTCTTGGTTCAAGCTTAACGATTCCAGGTACTAATTTCAGGAGATCCCTGTTCAGCCTGTATGTGCATTGTATTTGGATAGTGGAGTGGGTGACACTCACTCTTTGCTTGCTAATGAAGGGTTTCCGAAATTTGGCATAAGATATAATTTCTCCTCCCCCCCCCCAAAAAAAAATAATCTATTTTGATCAATTAAAGAAATTTGTCAGCAATAAACTGAATATAATGCCTTTGATATAACAGCAACTTTTCTGACAGAGTTGTGTTCTAAATTCTTAAATAAAACCTGCTAACTTTAGTGGGAATGTCCAACATTTGCGTATGACATACATACTTTTCTAATCAGGCAGGATGTGCACATATAGACATTTCTGTACATGCACTAGCTCAGCTGTAACTTGAACACATTCACACTAGGCTGTAAATCTGCAGTTTATACACGATACTTAAATGTTCTTCTATTGGGAGGTATTGGTCAAAGAGGAAAAATGTAGATGGCACTTTCAGGAATTTGTCCATCAGCCACAAGTTGATAGTGTCAACTCACTTCTTACGAGCTGACTAGTAGTATGAATGTAGTTTGCTGTAGCTTCTGATCTCAGAGAATGGTCTCAACACCTCCAATTTGCCTCCCCAAGCCCTAGCTGGACTGATCCAAGGAAGTGGACAAGAACCTTCAAGATAGCAAGGAAAAGCAAAAGCAGCTCTGGCTGGAATGGTGTAGGGAGCAGCCTGGAAGAAACAAAGACCTGCCATCTGCCCAGCCAGAGGTCTATCACCAAGCAGTACAACTTGATGCTATCCTAATGGATATGCATTGCTGAACTAATGATTCCATGATTCTGCTGCACATAACTTTAGGTACTGTGTTTTTGATTTTCTGACTCTCTTTACAGCATATAGAGTCTTGTGCTTTGGCAGCAGTTTGTGCTATTATCCAGTTCTTGAAGGTGCATCAGAAGAACAGGTGCATCAGATCAAAGATGAAGATGTCCATGCCGCCTCCTCTGCTGCCACATCCTTCCAGAATCTTTCTAGCAATTGTTTCTGCCAGAGTAGAGAGAGAACAAATAAAGCAAACAATGTCTGGATGTCCTACTGGACTACCTAATTCATAATATACCTTTAGAAAGCATTTAGGATCCTTCACTCCTCATAAATCTTTGGAGAAGGAGGAAGAAGAAGATTAGGTAACTTCAACTAACAGCATTTTGGACTTGATAATGTAAAAAACTTAATCATGCTCCTCTGTAGACCATCAAGAATAGTCAGAAAAGCTAAATATAAATTGTTGTTTTCTCAGCTAATGTAAAAGTGACTGGTTCACGACTGGTTCTGTACACCTAGAATTTATCTAGAAGATAAATCAATACTTTTATGTAAGGCTTGCTTTTCATGCCTGCAGCCTTCTCTGCAAGCAGTACCCCTTGTAGTCAACCATTTAGCTGCAGATACCTGAATGACAACAGGATTTATATAGAGCTAAAAAGGTAGGAGGGAAGAGTTTGACTACTGTGCTTCAGCACAGAGGGCACTAGTGCGTGTAGTTCAGGGAAAATCACATATGCAGTTTTTACATTTTTTTTCCTCCGTACTAAAGCTTTTTCAGCATAAAAAGCTTTTTTGTGTGACCTAACACCTATTTATATCCTGCCTAGCTAAACAGGCTGAACACCTGCTGTTGGTCAACACAACACTAAGCACCCAAAATGAGATTAGTCTAACCTGTCTGTTGAAAATGATTTATTGATCTTTTGGAACAGATCCCCTGACACCATAAAACATGCTAATTTTAGAAAGATCTAGACAACAGTCTTGCTTCAGAGTAAATACTCATTGCATTCTCAAATGATTGCCTCATTCTTTCAAAAGTAAACTTATTTGTGTATAAGAAGCAGAAGGGACAGTTGAAAACCCCTTTAAATAAATAGCTTGTAAGCACTAAAGCCTTGTAGTAGTTCTTCTATCCTGATTAGCGATATCAGGATGCTAATGCACATAGCTAAAGCTTATAAAGATACAAGTAAGTTCTAGGCAACAGCAGCTCCATTACCTCTTGAGGCAAGGCTGTAGACCTTCAAAAACGCAGCCAAGCTCATGCTGGCTCCCAGGTTAACAGGATGACCATCTCTAGTCACCCCATAATGTGTCCTCGGTCTCATTGTTCAATAAACTGGCAGCCTTCAGCTATTTTCCCTGTTACATTACCTTGATTTAGATCAAACACATTCACACCACCAACCCCCTCCCCCACCCCACCCCCACATCAAGATCAGGACTGGGGAGAAAGTAAAGAAAGTAAAGAAAGTAAAACTTAAGGATGTGTGACAGAAAAGAGAACAGTATTTCTGCCATTGCTTTCCCTCTTGCTTGCTATTGTTAGCAATAGGTCTATGAAGTTAAATTTTGATGTGATTATCTTTACTTCTCCCCATTTATTTTCCTCAGAGCCTTCTGTAAACTTTCTTAACAAAAAGAACTATTTGTATGGTACAGTCTATTTAAGTCTTGCACTATAAAGGGGAATATAACCATTTGACTCGTGAAGTATTGTTCCAACAGGAACAGTGTGCACCTGTGGGTCCTATACCCCATTGTGGAAGACGTCTGCATCTCCCCTCTGTAAGGGACATGGCTTTCAAAGAATAAAGGCTGAGTCAAAAGGCTGGCAGATCTGTCTATTGTATCTTTCATTTTTCTTTTAAAAAGAGCGTTTCATTGTAAACTGAAGCTGTCTTTCATTCCATCGGTTGAACCTTGGTCCATTTCTGATTTCTTCTCACTTGTCATTTTGTGCTGTTTGACCTTATCTTTTATGCCCTTCAAAACGACAAGGTTAATGTGATGCATTTCAGTTAATACTTCTGTTACGCTGCCGCAGATTCAATGACTGTCTTCTGCAAAGTCAGTCATACTTCTGAATGTAGTACCCCCATATAAGCGTACGAAGCTTAGTACAAAGTATATCTATGCTGAGAACAACTCTTTTCTCAAACTGCCATCCATAATGGATTATGTTATGTTCCACTTTCAGCCTCAAACAGAAGCTATCCTAGCTGAGCACAGATATGTTAACTTTGCTGTTTTAAGAAGCTGCTGACTGCTTAGACAGAAACTCTTCTCAGTCAGCTTCTGTGCAATCACTAGCTGTCAAAAAGGGTCAGTTGTGCTCTGTCTTGCCCTATATTGTTCCTATGTGTGTGTATACATATAAGTCCCCGAGACTAAATTTCAGTACTAAAGTAAAAACAAGTTTTGATCCTGAGACAAAGAGTAGTAATAATCTCCTGTATGCCTGTCTACAACATGTATGTGCCATGCTGAATCCTATGACTGAACACAAACACTATTCCCCAAGTTTGTCTCTTTCTTCTTTGCAATTGCTGTCTTTATAGCAATGTTCATAGCTGGAGGTGTCTAAAGAACACTGAAAAAACAAACTACTGTTCTACACACAAAATGCTTTTGTTAACTGAAATGATGTCTTGGAAATGGTTGGCATTCATCCTTGTCCCATTTCTTTATGTGCAGCATATCCATGAAAATGTTATCATCGACTGATAACGACATGGGAGCATCCAGTCCTGCAATAAAGAACTCCAGATATTCATATGTCAGGAATCCTTCTTGAAAAAAAAAAAAAATTTATTTTTTTAACATAACTTTGCTCCGATATTACTGTCTGTCTTTTTACTCAGTTTTGAATCATTACATAGTATAGCTGGGGGGGGGGACGGGGACGGACTTTAACTAATAATGAAGTTTGCAGTATCAGATATGGGATATGAATTGTCAGAATTTTAATTTATTCTCTCTACATGTATAGAAGCTATTCTGTTTTTAATCATAAGGTCATCATCTTCCTATAACAAAGGTCTGTCTGCTTCTATGCAATCACTAGCTGACTTTCCAGAATTAGGAATAGTAGCAGTATTACACAAGCTAGGTGCAGAGCCACTGGTTTAATTTGTTGTAGGGGTCAGCATTACAGGTTATCATAAAACTGCAATAGAAATGGATCCAACAGAAAACAACTGCCAAATTTATATTGGGGTTTTGTTTTGGGGTTGGGGTTTTTTTGGTGAACTGATGGATGTTGCCTCATTTTTTGGCTTGTAAATTTGATTGACCAAGAATCTATTTTTAATACTCTCCACTTTTGATCCTGTTATGCCTCACTTCTAAAATGAAGATAATAAAATTTGAATGTGTTGAAATGTTGAATGTTTGAATGCGGAAGATAAACACTTTAGTATTTCATGATGCCCAGACTACAAAGCATCATAAAGGAGTCTAACGGAATCAATTACATTTTCAGAGAGAGGCTATAAAAGGTGTAAAATAAAATGCTTTCCAAACACCCCAAGTCCTTGGGCTCCTCATCCCAGACCACAGCCTCCTTTGAAGAGAGAGGTCCGGATGCACCTTGGTGCTCACCAGTTCTTCAAGAAATTCTACATTTCCTTTTGGACACCTGAAGAAAGTCTTTTCCACCGTAACCTGGAGCCTTTCAGAGCATCTGTCTGGGTACTTCAGGAGACCCTGAAGAGATTTACTAAGCTTTGTCCAGCCTGAGGGGCAAGTTCAGAGATTGGTGTGGTTTAACCCCAGCCAGCAACTAAACACCACACAGCCACTCGCTTGGTCCTCCTGGGTGGGATGGGGAGAGAATCAAGAGACTAAAAGTGAGAAAACTCATGGGTTAAGATAAAGACAGTTTAATAGGTACAGCAAAAGCCACACAGGCAAGCAAAGCAAAACAAGGAATTCATTCACTACTTCCCATGGGCGGACAGGTGTACAGCCATCTCCAGGAAAGCAGGGCTCCCAGTAACACTTACTTGGGAAGATAAACGCCATAACTCTGAACATCCACCTCCCTTCCTTCTTCTTCCTCCAGCTTTTATTGCTGAACACGATGTCATATGGTATGGAATATCCCTTTGGTCATTTGGGATCAGCTGTCCAAGCTGTGTCCTCTCCCATCTTCTTGTGCACCCCCAGCCCACCTGCTGGTGGGGTGGTGTGAGAGGCAGAAAAGGCCTTGATTCTGTGTAAGCACTGCTCTGGAACAGAGAAAACATCCCTGTGTTATCAACACTGGTTTCAGCACAAATCCAAGACATAGCCCCATGCTACCTAGTATGAAGAAAATTAACTCTATCCCAGCCAAAACCAGTACAGAGAGTCAGCATCTCTGACAGCGTGGGTTCAGGGAGCAGTAAGTGGCTGAGAGGGTACAAAGGCTGGAGGTGACTCCATTCCTATCACTTTGATAGAAATCTCTTCAAAAGCAGGCATAGCCATGCTAATGTTATGCTCTGTAAAGCTATGGAAAGCAGCAGTGTACTTTTGTAAAACTACCAGCTGTTCAAAAACAGTCAATTATCAATGTGTAAGACCTGGAGTATGATCTTTCTTCAGACACCCACCCAAGTGAAAGTTGTATTCTCATTTTCTATACATGGATTAGTAGCGTGGCTTGCACCTTCTTCTAGCTCTAACTGTCAGGAAAGATCAAACTCAGAGAGAAACAAATACATTTGATTTTTTCAATTGAGAAATAAAAATCCAATCATTTTTCTTGTTGTTGTTGTTTTGTAAGTATAAGTAAGGTTTATTCCATTTATGAACAACTCCATTCTTCTTTTTATCTGACATCTATCTATGAATAGCCTGTTTTGAAATATGCAGTACCTTAGCGGAATTACAGATTATGGTCTTTTCAATTGGACTGTCGTATTCTCAGGAGCAATTCAACATTACTGATATTTAGATACTTGCTTACATCAGCAAAATACTAGCTGCTCTTAGACATCTACAGAATTTTCAGTCTTTACTTAAGGAAACAGAACCTGGTTAAAGTTCACATTGTCAGGCACACATGTGTTAATTCGAACACCCAACATCAAAACCACCTTATGTCTTCTTTTTTTACAGCTGCTTCCATGTGTCCAAACAGTGCCAAACACAGCAGGATTTTGGCAGTGATAGCAACATTTGGAAGCCATTGCATCATGTACCTAATATTTATGAAGTCAAAATTTCATCCCAAGGACAGTCAAAAGTCCAGAACTCATAATGAAGGGAAGAAGAGAGCAGAATTGCTCCAAATAATGGGCTGGAAAAATGAAGCACCAAATCTTCAAAAGTACATAGCCTTCAACAATAAAAGAATTCTTTTCTAAAAATATTTATTATTTAAATAGCTGCAGTTTGCAAAAGTTTGGCTCAAACAATTCACTATTTTTTGGAATGTTATGGAAGATAATTGAAGTACAGTAAAAAACCTTGGTCCATGAAGCACCAAAACATAATCCTGGGAAAATCAAGACTTGAGGTAAAAAATAAGTCTTTTTTTTTTCGACAAAANAAAAAAAAAAAAAAAAAAAAAAAAAAAAAAAAAAATTTTTTTTTTTAAAAAAAAAAAAAAAAAAAAAAAGAAAAAGCATCACCCACCAAATACTACAAGACCCATCAGATTAACCATTCCTTTGCACAGGTTTCTTGATGGAGCATTAAAAAAAATGTAGCACATACTTTTTTCCACATATTCCTTCTTAGAAGTGGCATGTTCCAAGCGATTCATGTTTGTATCTCCCACAGTGTTACTTAATCAAGCATGTACTTGCAAATCTGTAAATTCATACTTTAAGATCATGAGGTAATGGCTTCAGTCCAACATGTCAGTATTCTGGATAGGGATAACCCCTTACATAGATAGTCTTGAGAGGAAATGGAAGAAATTGACATGAATCAAGGTTAATGGAATATACATAGAAGACAATGACAGGGTGAAAGGGAAGGAGGATCTAGTGGTCATGTCCTGCAGAGAAGGAGGACAGGAATATTTCTGAAAAGAAGCAACAGCTCATATTATGCAGTGCAGCCTTTGTAACAGTGAGGTGAGGGACTCAGTTAAACTGAATGGATGCTGGGAATTTCTGACAGGTCTCCTGAGGCTTCCAGAGTCCTCAGAGTAACTGGTCCCACGCCGTGGAACTCTCACTATCCTCGACACTCACTGGATTTTTAAGGAATCAGCCAGCAGGATTAGACCTTAATATGGGATTTGGTGACTATAGTTTCACCTATTTCATTTCTCACTAGCCTAGGAAACCATTCTTTCCATATCATAAGTGCCTACTTATTATCAGACTTTAAATTATAATGGCATAAAAAGCTTTGCTCCTCATACTATAAATAGGTAAGCACTGGAGTAAAACAAATTAGCTGAAGAATGAAGCTGTATTTTTCAGCAAGTGTAACTTGGATCAGCTCCACTGACCTCAGTGGCCATGTGTTAGTGGTGAACGTGGCACAAAGAAGTCTCCCTCCCTTCATACTCTCTGCCAGTCCTTCACGGGTAAGGTATATTTGGTGCATAAACTCCATGAGGTCTCTAATAAAAACATTCTCAAGATGCTGGGTTAGGATAACAGCTACTAGAACTGATACAGAAAACGCTGCGGGGACTTTTCTGTTCCTCCTAGTGAGTTCTGTTGCAGGAGTTTATCCATTCATTTTCACTCTTAAAGAGCACAAACACCTTCCACCAATTAATCGAGGCAAACTAAATGTCCTAGGGATAATTTCTAAATCACTAGGACTTTTGAGTAGATTAGGAGTATCGTATTTTAGCCTAAGTGAATGACTTTGTTATGTGATTGACAGTTAATTTATCTGCATTAAAAGGGTTAAAAATGCTCACGCTTCAGCCTAAAATTAACTGTAAGAAAAAAAGGGGAAGTATCTCCACTCTAATCAAATTGCTTCACTGTAAAAGAGATGCTAGAGTGCAGAAAGCCTCTAGGTGGTGATTTCATGTGGTCCCAATATAGGTATGGATCCTGCTCGTATTGTTTTTATCCCTGCCTCAGGTACAACAGCATCTCCCTCCCACTCCTCTCATATCAGCTCATCCTTTTGTTGTACATCCATCACTCTAAAAGCTGGCAGGAGACATGGCTTTCTGCTGACATCAATTAAGCACAAAGCCAGGTCTGCAAGCCCAGTTTTCAAGAGAGTTAGTGGAGTAAAACTGTACAAAAAGAAACTCTCCTGACCATTCCCCTGTGACAGGAGTGGAAATTCACTTTGAGCTTACAGAAATAATTGCATCTGAAACTCCCTCCCCACCCATTCTCAATACATCCTCCTGAAACTGCTCCCAGAAATGCCAGATAACTATGATGAGAGATAAAGAAGCAATTGGCTAAATATTTGTTTTGTTCTTTTTAGTTGATTGAAACTGTGGCTCATAAAAAAATTTCCAGTAATAGAATTGGCCATACTGATAACAATTGTGATTATACCCTTTCTACAGCATGGACTTAACTGCGTTAACATCCACAGTTTTCCCTTTCCCAAGCCATCCTTGATTACTGATGTTCTAGTATTCTCTGTTGACTTTGCTCTGAAAATGGTGATCTCTGGAAGAGGACAGAGGAGATAGCTGGAGGAAGAAACCTCTTAAATTGCTACTGCAAATCTGTGAGAAATCATCTCTTAGAGTCCCTAAGGCTTCAACACTGTGGTGAGAACTTACTTGGTGAATCAACATAACCTGAAAGAAAGGACCGCTTTTTGTCCCCTGGAAGGTTTGGCCTCCTGTTCACATTCAGAAATGTCCACTCCAGCAACAATATACCTATACAAAACTGGCCTTCATGTCCTAACAGCAAGAAATTCTGCCCTGACCTGTTGTGCTATTTCAGTCAACTTTAGCACTTATACTTAAGAAATATTTTTACTCTTCATTTCTCAGGAGAGCAGTCATGAGCACATCAACCACCAGACCGTGAACAAATTCAATCAGTACTAAAGTGCCATTCGAACGTATATGTGAGTGCAATTCATCCTTCTCACAGGTGGTCAAGCCAAGCAATTAGCTTAACAAAGACATCACAGGAAACCAATGAAGAGCTTGATACCAGCTGGATCTAAGCATATCAGGGACTAATTTGGCCCAGCATGCTAAATAACTGCATTGACTTAACAGTGTGACATCAGAGATAAACTTGGTTCATAGCCAAGAAAAGAGAAGGGCAGAAAGAAGGAAAAGGAAGAGATGTTCAGAAGGCATTAGAATAATTTAGTACATTATACAGGAACATTTTCTCTGGCAAACAAAAAACACCCCAATATTTTGAAGTGCAATTCCACAAGCATCTAGACACATTGCTTATTACAGTTTATAGGTCATATATAGAAGAATGCTTTCAAAAGCAAATATGAAACCAATGACCAAGTTCAAAATGGGAAAAGGAGTTGTATGAAATAGCAGCCAGTAAGTCTATTAGGATTTCTTGCAATTACTTTCATGCCATGTCTCACTCCATTTCCTAGCCTATTAAAGGTATTTCCTACAATACACAATTTTCACAGAAGTCTTTAGAAAATCTTTGTTTGCCCCAAATTTCTTTTTTCGTAGAAATCTGCAATGATTCATTGGTTAACTATTGCTTTCTCTTTTTTTTTATACAGAGATGCCACTTCTAAGATTAAATATTATACATTCTAGGTGCTCCTTGCATTTTTATTGAATTTAGAGCTACCACAAGGTGCCATGACAGAGAAGATTCTTGTTACCTGGGTCTCTGCATGTAGAAAAAGAGATACAGCAAAGGCAACTACCTCTGGCAAGACTTCACTGTTGTCTGTGTACAGCAACAACGTTTAAAATTCTTGAACTGAAAGGCATACAGCAAAAATAGTGAGATGTTACATTTTTATCTTTGTCAGATTCTTCCATCTTTCACATGGATGAACAGCAGCAATGACATTCCTTCTTTCTAAGTCATTAACAGACTGCAATGTTTGTTCTATTTAGGACTAACACATATGTTACTCATAGGCAAAATCCCTAGCAAATGTAAACAAGTTTTTGGAGTTATACCACAGAAAATCTATTTCACTTTTACCAGTGAAATATGGTAAAAAGCATTCATTGATGCACAGTAATGTGCATACCTTCAACTATGTGAAGACTTTCATTTTCTTAAGAAAAAGTGACTTAAACAGATTTTTTTAATTAAGATTTGCTTGAATTCCAAACTGATTTTTTTTTCCTTTTCAAAAAAAGAAAGACTCAAGTAAAAAAGAAACCTATTTTGGAATATTTTTAACACAAGTAAATGATGAGATTTATAAAATCAGGGAAGGATGGAATAACCCTGCAACATTGAAATAAAGCATTAACATGGAAAGCAACAATACAAAATCCTCCAACTTGCTAAATTTCCTTGCAATAGTTTTCCAGCTTCCTAGAAAGGTAACCTTATAAGTACAAATTACAGTGTTCTGCAATTAACTCATTTCAGTTTCTCCTGTTGATGCATTATGGAACTGAGACTGAAAAAATAACTCAGTAGTTAGTAGAACACTTTTATGAGGATTGAAAAACTAGTTTGCAATTATACTTCTAACATCTGTTTGATCTATACTTGGGAAGTGCCTTGCCCTAAGATATTTAGAAAGTTTTGTTCCAGAGTTCTTCATAGACCACTTAAGGCAGACACTAATAACGTGTGGCACCTTGGATCCAATCCTGCTGAATCAGGAAAAAGAGGATTTGAACTAAGACTCCCACATCCCAGGACACTGTGTACCTGTTATGCTGTGACACTTCTGCCTCTGCCTTAAAGAAGGTCACTTAAGCACGTCAGTATTCATTTAGTCCAGTGATTCAGTTATTGCTCAGTTATGATTGTTTGTCCAAAATTGTGTACAAACCATTCACCAGAATATTTCCCATGTTCTAGTTTTAATAAAATAAAGAATCAAGACCTTCACTAGGAGGCTTATTTTTTAGTATTCAGACCCTAATGCTATCTGATATTGATGTTATGGCAAATAACTGAATGTGAAGTGAAAGACTAGCCTGAGTTACACAGCTAGAGGTCTGCTGTATTTGTAAAGCCAAGATGTACAGCAGATTTCCAGAGTTGCACTCTTTGTATAGTATTCCGGATAAGCAGATTTCCCTGGCGAAATATTAAGGCAAAAAGCAAAA
The DNA here is from genome assembly GCA_003993805.1 of Himantopus leucocephalus. Classification (NCBI taxonomy): domain Eukaryota; kingdom Metazoa; phylum Chordata; class Aves; order Charadriiformes; family Recurvirostridae; genus Himantopus; species Himantopus leucocephalus. The sequence continues at coordinate 57,486,516 of RSEF01000031.1, forward strand.
TGGGGATAGACAAGACAATAATATTCTGTATATCATAAATACAGACAAAATGTACCTTGTTTCAGTCTGTAAAATAAGATTTTGCTTGTCTTTTCCTAAACACAAGCTTTCATTTCTGTTAGCGAAGATCCATCGAACCCTTTTTGGCTACGTATGGATTGTTCTGAATAGGTAAACTTCATTTACTATTATTTACTGGAATTCAACAGCCGTTTCAAGATGTCACCTGCAACAAGGACCTTCTTAACACTCTTTCACATATATACAACTTTTAAAGTAAGAAACCAAAATGTGTGTTTCAGCAAGTAGGACAGAGCCCCCAGGGCAGAAAACGTCTCTAATTCTGAGCCCCGTATTCAACCCACAGGCCACAGACTTGTGTCATTAAAAGTTAAAATTACTTGGCACTGTTTCAATTCTTTTCTTGCCAGAAGGCGATACAGCTGGCATCAGCGGTGATATGCTGCGCACACAACTGTTGTCTTCCCAAGTCACAGGAGAAAGGCCTGCTGCTAAACCAGTATTAATCTGTACTTGGGCTGAGGCAGAGAATAAACCAAGCCAGGGAGAAAATCCTCACCACCCTGGAAGAGTTGCAAATATACAGGATGCATTAATACAGACACACAGAGACTGACATATTAATAGAGATATCAATAGCCTGGACACTAATTTGAGGCGTCTCTTACTCGCATATTCAGGCACAGATGGCCTCCAGTCCTTTTATACTCTTGACCCAGTCTATCATGGAGACACATAACCCTGTCCATGAAACAGTGAAGACAGGAGTACCTTGCCTAAAAGAACTACTTCACCTGTACTCAGGAGCAAAACAGAACTCACTGTCTCTGTTTTTGAAAGCTTAAAATCAAATTAAGCTTAAAGACTAAAGGAAATACAACAGTTGCAATTAAACTTATGCTCTTTCTCTAAGCCAAATGTGCTAAAGTATGGCCCTTGCACCACACATTACAAGAATGTATTGTATACAAGACCCAGAGGTGATAAAAATACATGGAAGCACAGTGAAGTTGGTGTGTGAAGAGTGGAAAGTGGAAAGGACTCTCCAGAAGCACACTGCATACATTACCATCCAGAAAAATCACAGAACAAATTCATCTAAAGCCCCAACTATTCTAAACCTCCATGGCACTGTTAACTTCAGTATGATTAATCTGATAGTCATTGATGGTGGACTGGGTTCAAATAACAAATGCAAGAAAAGCTTCATTCAGGAAGGGGAATTCAAAGTTCACCTGAGAACGAACCAGAGTATAAGGAAGAAACAGAAAAGAGGGGTGAAAAGGAAGCACCTGTTACACCAGTTACGTTCCCCACTATCCCCAAAGAACCCAGAAACTGGAGAAGGTCCATTTCCAGCTTCTGAAATGGGCACTAGTTTTCCTGACAGAAAACATAACACACTGCTTACAGAAAAGCCTTGGTTTTAATCCATTTAATCCATTGGTTATAGAAACATCTGGTAATGAAAGAGAGAAAGAAAGGAAGAGACAAAGGGAAAGAGTGGCGAAGGAGGCAAGGAGGAAGGGAGGAAGAGGAGAAGGATGTGAGATGAATAAAGGAAGGAATAAAGAGCCAGCATCAAGGGAAAGAGCTGAGGGTCTTTTGCAAAGTGAAAGGACTTTGCAAAGAATGCATTTCTCAAGGCAGACCAGAGTATCTACATGAGGAAAGCCTGGCTTCAGAGAGTGGAGAAACAATGCCATTTGTATTTGTGGAGAGTGGAAACCAGCCCTGTACAAAGATACCACACATTGTCCCATGCTTTTGCAACTACTTTCATGACCTGCAAGTTTGGTGGGTCTTGAGCAGTCACCACACAGGAAGCAAGAAAGGCTGTTATTTCAGAATACACCTGGAAAACTATAGAAGAGGGAGAGCTTACCCATCTGTATGAAGTATGGGAAAAGCTCTCTTATGAAGCATATCACTCAGAGTCTAGCAGAACATGTACTTCAGTGCAAAGGAAACCTTGTACAAGCACAGAATGTTAAAGAGAGCTCTGCTTCTCCAGCAGAGGACACAGGAGCCACCATGGAAAAACACTATTTCTTCCGTTTTATGGACTGTGATTTGAAGTGAGTGATAGCCTTCTTCCACTAAGTTTATAGAGAAGACAGCAATTTCACAGTCTGCATATATGGAGAAAGACAGTAGCCTGTTCTCTTCCACCTGTTTCTGCCCCAATCCAGGGACAAGGGGTATAGACTTCTTTTCTGCACCACCTGCGCCACCAGGAGAAGGATTAGCTGGGGCTGACAGACACACCAAATTGTCCAGTAGACTCAGTCCCACTGCTACACCCTCTGCAGCTGGAGCACAGTGGTGTGCAATGGAGAGCAACTGACACCAGCAGCATGTGTCCTACAGGAATTCGGTCGTTGGACCTCTGTTCAGCTGGCGCCTCTCTACAGCATGACATTTGGCAGAGACATAATGTACCCTTCCAGAGCACTCAGAGTGCACTCCCTTCCTCACCCTCCTTTGGCTTTCAAGAGCCATTATACAGCTTAAAGTGTTTTGTGAGTGCAGCTTCCTTTACATCTGCTGGTGATGCAAAAACATCAACACCACCACAAAATCCTCTTTAATGTGGATTGCAGCAGCAGCAGCCAGCAACTGTTTCACCCTGTCAGAGCAAGGAGCGTTTTGAAGATGCACAAGAACATTAGCAAAAGAAATCAGCTAGGGTGGGAGGAGAGTAGAAGAGAATAAAAAAGATCTTGACTGCATCAAGGACAAAGCTAAGCTGGGTTCACAGGAAAAACACGCAGGTTAGTAGTAATCAAGGATTTTGAAATGCTGGGGGTTAAATTCTCATGTTAAAGCCATAGCTTAAACTTTTACTTAATTACATCCTTGTACAAAGATTTTGTGTTTTCTTCCATCTTCTTCTGAGGTATCCAGTGTTTTGCATAGTCAGAAATGTGATACTGAATGATGCACTGTGAATCTAGTCTCTTCTGACAAATCCTATGTTCCTGTCCGTCTGTGCAAAGAGGATGTTTTTTTCTGAGGGAGCTCCTCTCCAGTCTGTATAGAGAAAGTTGTTATTTTCAAACCTCAGTAAAAGAGGAAAAAAATCAGCATATAAAAATGCCCCTGAAATGAAAAATAAAAAGGCACAACAAATTCTGCAAGTTAAAGATATGGCAAGTGAAAACAGATATGGCATGTGAGAATAAGCAACATGCAGGAATCTTCATCTTGTGAAGTCTGCAGGTGAATGCTGGATAACTTTCTGCTTCAAAGCAACAGAAACATACCGAAGATGATGACACTTCTCTAAAAAAAAAAAGAAAGAAAAAAGAAAACTATTTCAACAGCTATTGCGTTTTGAAGTCATGTTAGCTGGGCAACATTATTCTTCAACACATGATAGGTAGAGCACACCAGATGTCTAGTAAGACTTTTGAAAGGTCGAGAGCAAATGACAAATGGTTTATGCTTCCATTCTTAACATCTGGAAATTATAATCCCAGAAACATGAATGTTAAAAGTCATTCATTCTCTATACCTTGAAAGGATTGCCATTTGATATAGATCTGTGAGCAATTTCATCATTTACTCAAAGTCCTCCTCTTTTGTTTATACCTTTCAAATGATCCTCCATCTCCAGGTTAGTTCCGTAAGGCATATTTTTTACCATCTTGCTACTGCAGCACTAGTGACATATTGGAGCCTCATTTGCCCTAAATCACAGTCGTGCTGCTTTAGGTTTTAGCAAAGCAGAGGTTACAGTCATAAGGCAGACGTCAGTGCTGTGAAACCTGCTGATAAAGGAAGCTGCCAGTCAAAGTAACGATGGATACCACATAGACTCCAAAAGGTGTCCTGTCACATAGTGTTAACCCCACATTCAGCTGACCTATTGCCACACAAAACAGGAAGATATATCAGCATTTTTTGATCTTGCACTATTTTCACCAGGAAAATTGTCACTGATTTCATTTTAACCATTAGACCAAAAGAAACACAAATATCACCTGGAGCAGAATGGGGCTCTTTCATACAGAAATCCTTGTCGTCAATTAGGCTTGTGGTTTTGGTTTCTCAAGAGGTTTAAAGCTGAGGCTGCTCTGTAGATTCCCTAAAGAGTTTCCTTGTCAGTGTCATTATTCTTTTATTACTTTGAAGGCAGATTAGACAAAATCCAGCACATCTGTTATCTCACCATTTTGATGGTTTAAGATTAATGGCTGTGATAATAGCCTGCAGTGCAAGTCAAGGCAAGAAATTTTGGAGAGTTCAGTGTCTTCCATAAATCCACATATGGCTGCTTTTTTGATGAAATGAATGCAAATGTTGAACACAGCCAGGATGAAGTTATGGTGTCCTTGGAGACCCATCCATCTTCAGCTTTCAGGTGGAATAGCAGCTTTTACGGAAGTGCTGATGGGACTCTAGACTCCACAAAAGGTGAAGGGGAAAAGAAGGAAAGGAAGGGTTGGTTGCATTTGAAATCTCTCTAGTCTTCCCTTGGACAGAAGAAAGGGCTCCAACCACATCTCCACCCTATCATGAAAGCTCATTTCTGTGAACTCCATGAGCTGGTAGGTAAGTGGCATTCTCAAAAGCTAAAGCAGCATAACAGTTGAGTGGAAGGCCAGCAGACCATGAATAGGGGGACTCAGCTGGAGATCACTAGGTGAAGACCAGGTGCCTCCCCAACTTGCCAGAGTATAGAGCCATATGCCCTTTGGCGAGGGAAGGAGAAAAGGGGACTGGAGAAAGGTTTCGTTTTCAGCTCTGACCAGATAGCATCTCACCAGTCTGTGATCCAGGTTTGGTCGAGCAGGCAAACCACTTGCATGTCTTTGCCCTGCACAAATAGGTCAGGAATATTCAGGCCAGTCAGAGCAATTTTGTGCCCAGTATGGTTGTATTTTAATCCAGTTTTAAAGCAATGCTTCATGGAGTTACTCAGATCTGTCCAAGAGCAACTGATCAGCAGGTCTAACACTGCTCACCCGTGGCACTCAACAGAACCAATTCCTTCAGACCTAGATAGAAAAATAGTTGTTACCTTAATCACTGAGCAGACCTTAAGAAATGCATATGGTCTTTACAACTTACCTTTTTACACAGTGCTTTATTTTTGTTTTCTGTGTTTAAACGTGGTATAATGTTTGAGATAGAAAGTGATCAGAAAAATGAGTTGTTAATGTATGTGCAGTTGAATGAGGAATTCAATTTTGCCATGTCTTCTCTAGTACAGTATGCAGCTTAAAAAAATCCAGTACCAAAGGTCTCAACTCACTGCCTCTGAAACCAAAACAACTAAAAAAGAAAGACAAATACAGAAGATTTTGGATGATGGCTCTTACTAAATATACTCCATCAGAATGTAAGCAAAAAGTCTCTATAAACATCACATCAATTGCAACATGAGAATTAATAGCATCATTTAGCAATAAGGTTCAATCTATTAACATTAATTCTTTTTTTTTATTGGGCTTTCTCCACTTTTTCAGACAGCAAAATTAATATTCTTCCTTTATCCTCAGATGCTGAACTCAACCCTTTTACCTTACTTTAAGAGGCTAAACCACAAAGCATACACAGAGTGAGGAGGATTATTCCCAGCAGCAGTTCTGGCGAGTGCGTGTTAAAAAGTGTTCATTCTGGTTTTGGCCACTTACTCAATTAGACAGGTAAACAGAGTATGAAAATTTTATTATACACGCCTATTCTAGTGATTTGCTACATTAGCTCTTTTGACATCAGCATGAAACAAAGATCGGTTTCTACTCATTAGAACCCTGGGGAAGGATCATTTATGATTAGACTTTGGATTATTTTTAAAGCTTTTTAAGCTTCCCACATGGAAGGAAATAAAATTCAATGACTTAAATTTGTGCTCTTCCAATCTGGTGGGACTGCTAGCTTGCACGTATAATGAAACTCCTATCCATATATACTGGTGGAAGTCATCTTATAGGATATAAGAATATCTCTTTTATAACTGAAAGACAAGAGGTTGTTTCTAAAAACAGCAGCTGGGAAGTGAAGGAAGAACAGGAATGTAGAAACAGGAAGGCAGCCACCTTGTCCACCATAAATCTTAATACCCATTGATTTAAATGTATTTCACGGAATTTCAGAGTTGGAAGGGACCTCTAGAGATCA
>RSEF01000031.1:57492765-57523173 GCA_003993805.1 Himantopus leucocephalus
GATGACATCCAGAATGAGTCGCTCCATTACCTTCCCAGGGACATTTGCATATGTAAATCCAAGATATCACAGAAAGATTATGATTAGCCCCTATGATATCGCAGACCACTAGCTGTTGTTAAAAAATAAAGCCCCAGGCAGGTTTCCCTATTTGCTTTCAATCAAGCGCAGCATTCAACAGCCTAGTGATTTCAGGACAAGAGTACAGTTTCAGTCCTAAATTCGGGAAGTATCAGTTACCACATTTTTCAGCCATGCTCAGTATCTTCTTGCTTTCACATGGTTGGTTCCCTTTCCAAAAGAAAAGAAATCGGAATGAAACCATAAACCATTACCGAATATGGTATCTTAAAGGACAAGATCTTAATCTTGTAATTAGGTCATCTACTGCATGCTTAACCGTCTGTACAAAATTTGCATTGGACTCTGGCACAAAAGACATTGTGCCAGATTTCACCCTGGCAGAAGGTCAGAGCTTTTGGATGCAGGGGCAGAGACACTCTTTGACTCCTGAGAGGGCTTTATTTTTTGAAGGTCACTGCCGGGGCTGCAGTTCTTCCAGTCCTACCTGCTGGTGTCTGTGAGCCAGCTGCTTTGGGAGCTGGTATCTGCTAGACATGACAGCACAGGTCTGTGCTTGGAGAACTCAGTTTGTATTTGCACTGCCTTTGGGCTTAGAGCTAGACTCTGTATTAAGCTAGACTTCTCCCAGTACCCATTATTCAGTGCTAACAGTATGCAGGATTACTTTAAGCAAAGCCACAGCTGTGCACATGCACTCAAAGAGAGTGGAAGAAACCCCATTATTTGTAGGAATTATTTAACTTCTTGCTTATATTGTATTCAGACTCTTACCGCTCCTTCCAAGATATCTTTTGGGAAAGCTCAAGCAGTTTTTTCTGCCACTGATCAATGGCCTGTTTGTCTAGTAGCCCCTGCCTCAGTAAAATTCATTCATAATTTCCTAAATTCAGATAGATCATGGATATCTTTTAAGTCCTTTACAAGCTAAGAAAAGGACAGATTCCTTTCATTATTAGAGTAGAGATTTATGGCACCTGATTCTTCAAAAAGTGTTTCTAGGATGAAAATAGGTATCTGAAACTGAGTTGCTGATTTAGGAGAACAACAAAAATCCAGGTATATTTCTGTATATACCAAATGGAGCACAGCACTGTACTCACAAGACCAACAATCTTCTTCTGCTCTCTGAAGCATGGATCCATGCCCAGCCCTTCACTTTTCCTCATGGCTCTCTACAGCTACATTCCCCTTTTTCCAAATGTGTATTGAGTTTGTCATTCCAGTAGAGTTGCCACATGACATTTCAGCCGTGCTGCGCAGCACCAGTGAAAGTCCTCTGCAGCACCTTGTTCTGTGTTGCAGTAACAGAGCTGCGTGGTCCTTCCTTTCCCCTCTTGACACAGAGAGCACGTGAGTGCCGCTCTTTCATACATGATTGCACAAGACTGGAGGTCACAAGAAGGGTCTCTTCTTTTTGGGTGCAGCACACCGATTCCAGTACACAGAAAAGGAGGAGGAGAGGCCTCTTCCAGGTCTGTGTTCCTACCCCCACGTATAGCACATAGCTGACCCTCTCCAGCCCTTTCAGATGCCATTGCAGGACCCAGGTTTCATGTGTGAAAGATGGTTTTCATCTGAACTGTCTTTGGCCTCCCCAACACGCACACGGGCTACCTTGCATACAGTGTTGACTTACAACCTTCTGTCCTCATTTCAGATATACAAGCCCTGCATTTCATTTACAGATATACAGATATACAGATACTCACACACATGGGTGCATGCATAAGGTAAACACATTTAACAAAGCCATCTGCTGTATGTACCTACTTCAGTATAGACGAACGATCTGTTCCTCAGATGATTTCAGGCACCAACTCAAGTGCTCCACTCCACAGTTAATACAGCTCAGCAGAGGTAGGAGCGCATGCACTGAGAACTGGGAGCTCAGATAATGCCTTCATAACAACAACTCCAAAAGGAATTTTCACTTTCAATTGCACCCTCCAAGTTGTGCTCATTTAACCCTCTCATCTAATGAGACCTGCAGCAGTCAGTATGCGATCACTGCGTTACCACCTATTAATAGGCACTTTGCTAATGCACATCCAGTACTTGCTGAGTCCAGTTCAGCTGGGAGGAAAACAGGCAATCAGGCCAAAAGAAGCAAAACAGTCCACTTTGTTAAAAGACCACTTTGAATTGAATTTTCCATTATATTTCTTTCACTGTCACAACTAGCTAGAATTTTATCTAATTTTCTGATAGTGACTATTTCAAATTTTAGGTTTTCAGTCTGGGTAAAGTGTATCAACTAAGCCCTGTTCTCTTCATTAGAATTATATTTGGGGCAGGATAAGGAGTAACTACTAAATTTTCAGCTGATGTTTCTTTTTTCTGCCACACCCATCTTAAGTTACTCAACCCCCTCGCACATACTCACTATTTAAACTAGTGAAGAAACATTTACTTGTTATTATAACTGTCGAGACAAGCACTTGCTTTTCTTAAAAAAAATGAAGGGATTGATGAGATAGGTCAAACCCTTTTTTTTTTTGTTGTTTTGACAAAGAACTAGGAAAATCAGAAGTTTGGCTAAAGCTTCATAGCTTTCAAGTATGATAATCTGGGAAGAAAAAACACACAAAAAAATGCTAAAAAGCTATCAGAAAAAAAAAAACCAAAAATGCTACTACAGAATGTCTGTAGGTGAACTACAGAAAAGAATGAGGATTTGTTACCATTTCATTTTTGTCTCTCCCTTACCCCTCAAATACAACTTTCAAAACCCCTGAACCTTTTGTCACAATGTCCATTGCTGTAGTAATAAATGTCTCTGCCTGACCTTGTAAATAGAATAATTTATGAAAATGTGTTTCTCTGCTGCTCAGCTACTCTGCAAGCCACTTCCTCAGTCTGAGTCATAACAGCAAAGACTGGAATAAATAAATCCTGATCCATAGTACTATTTTACCTTTTAACAGCCTATCTTGCAGACACTGCTATGTCTGAATTTGTTGTAAACAGAAGGGCTTGGTGTTCTTAATTATGCAATTACATTTGCTTTAGCCTTATTGGAATTAAGGAGAGTAACTCAAGAAGATAAGGAAATACTTTGGGGTCTTGGCATATAATATAGCGGAGGACATGGAAAAAACAAGTGCTTCTCTCATGCAAACCATGAGAACAGTAGCTAGCAGGTAGACTAGATCAATGTCTTCTCAGGATTATGAACTGTAGAAGTGACTGCTGGGTAGACATGCCCTTAGACAAAGGTGAAAAGCTATTACTATTCACCCAGACAATTGTGTGCTGGTCTTCATGATGGATATATACCCTTTCCACAGTTAGGCTGTAACCACAGGCAGTGTTTCTCAATTCATGAAAATCTATAAGACCCACAGGAGAGAGGAAAACATCAAACAGTGATCCACAAAATGACCATAAAATAACAAATTCATACACTCCTGCAAGCATAAGCAAGCTGGCAAATTGTTGGGAAAATATTTTTTTAAAATTCAGCACCATTTTTCTTTGGTTGGAAATGAGAATCATAATGGTAGCAGCACACCAATTGCTCCTTGCATATTTAAATAAAAGTGGATTTTAAAAGATACAAACACTTCTTTGCAAAATAAAAGTAGAGGATTATAATTATTAGTAGTCGTGAAATTGAATTCTCATCTTTTCACATAGCTTCCTACATTAAAGGGACCATCCATATAAAAATATCCTTCTGAAATCTTCCGTGATGGTTTATATCCTTCTCTGAGGCTACAGAAGACCACTGGGTAGGGAAAAGTTGCAGAGGCTGGTGAGATCATTTCACTATCTCTAGACATTACCACTATCCCAGTCTAATTCCAGGTACTTCCCCAAAAGGGGTAGCAAGATCTTGTACATCTGTCATCACAAAGTTTGTTGACATATAGGAAGGTGAAACATACAGGAGCTCCTGCCTGTTTGGAAGTGTAGGAAAGGTTGCTTAACTCCTCGAAAGGAACACAGACATGAAAGATTTTGGTTTTTAAGGAAGTTATCAAGAGGCAAAAATTCCTCTTTTTCACACACTATCCCTATTTAATGAACCAGAAGAAAGATCTTTAAAATATGCTTTTAGAAGAAGATGAAAGTAGCAAAGGTCTGATTTAACTGATAGAAGGTCAAATGCTTCCTCTGTCAATGTGGTATAAATCTGGAGTTCTCATGAAATCGGAGCTTTAGTCTGGAAATTTCATACAGGAAAGCCAGCTTATAAAAAAGCATAGCAGAAACCATTGCTGAAACCATATGTCTTCACTGTCATCACCAAGTAAATTAAGAGGACGGAACAATCCCACATTTAAAGAGACCCAAGGTCTGAAAATTTTTCAACCAGTTGAACCAAATACACTCTTCTGTTAAAACAGGAGCCCTACAGTTCATGTTGTTCACCCCTTCTGATTAACAGGCAATTAAAAAATAATTAAAAACTACTAAAAGACTCAATGAAAACAGAGCCTCCCCAGCCCCGTACAAGTCCCAAAGTATTTTAGGCGAAGCCATTCCCCTGTCCCCCTATAGCGGAGTAGCGTGAACCCTGGTAGTGTTTCTTCTACCCTTTCCTGTGGGAGAACCTTCTATGCTCTTTTTTTTTTATGAGGGAGTTACAAACAGAAGAAAAGCAACATTTTCCCTATGTTTTTCTCTATCTGAGCCTAAAATCTCACCACATTGCACATGAAAATGCCAGTACTTGTGTATTGTAAATTCCATGCTTAGGAATATTCTCTGAGTTTCTGATGTTTGAGTCATGAAAACATAAACATAGTACAGTGAAAAAGTAGCGCTGGAAGGGATTTCAGAGAAGTCATCCAATTACACCCCTTTGCCCCAAGCCAAGAACATCTTTTAGTGTTTAAAATCCATGTATTAATTGTGATCTATCAAACCAGACTTGTAAACCACTTGCAAACTACCATAAAGAAAAAGTAAAGCTTTTTCTGTGTGCAAGCACTGCAGATACTGCAGGGTAGGGTTCATGAACAGCACAGCTGCCAAAAGATTGAATACACATTGTCTTGACAGGTCATTGGTGAAGAAAAGCAAGAATACCAAAAATATGATGGATACTAAACTCTGTTTACAGGCTCTCTTGCTTACTGCCCTCATTGTAGACATCAGCAACTTCCTAATGAAAAAAATAGATTTTTAAGGCTATATCTATCATCTTTATCTGTCTACATGTTCATTACATTATTACTTCTTCAGCACACCTCTTCTATCTGTTTCTAGCTCCCTGTATACCCACTAGATACAGGAAAATATTCCTAAGCATATTACTGATACACTCTGTCTCCAGAAAAACTAGATGATCTCTTCAAATAAATGACTTTTAAAAGGACAGAGGCTATGGATCTGTACACTCAACTTCTATTTCCCTGATCCCTAGCAGCCTGCAGGAGAGGATTATTATTTCAGGTTAGTCCCTCCTCTCTCTGTCCTGAGGAATAATTTGTTGTATCCTAATTCATCTCTAAAAGATACTATGGTGATTTCTTCTTAAAGCATTAAAAAAAAAAAAAAACTTCCTTGACTTCCCTAGGTAGCTTCCTTTATTGATCATCTATCTTTAGTGCAAAAAGTTGTACCCAATGTCTCACCAGGTCGTTTTTCTTCTTTATCTGGAAGTTACTTTTAACTTTCCCCATGTAGAGGTCATGCAGAATGGTTTACTGCTGTCCCTTATGCAAGTATTTTAGTTGTGGAAAACAGCTACTGTTCATCTCCCTTCAGCCTTATATTTCTAAGATGAACACAGCTAATTCATTCAACCTTCCCTCATAGGCCCTGTTTCATAAATCTCTTATCATTCCTGGTGTTCCCTCCTGCAGTCTCTCCAGTTTGTAACCAACATCACTCCAGTCCTCTGCTTACACTGGGACACAGTGTCCTAGCCCCAGCCTCATCAGTGCCCAGAAGTAAGGCATCATTTCCTTCCACATCCAACATTTAATGTTCCCTTTAATAGATATTTTTATTATAAGTGCCTTCCCCTCCTTCCCAACAACACAGCTGATGCAGACTCAGATCTACTGCATCTCCATTACCCGCCTTTTCTTTGTTCACTTGATTATATTTTTTTTTGCCTTAAACATAGTACATTGCACTTGCGCTTACTGGATTTCATCTTGCTGATACTGTGCACTTTCTTCAATTTATCAAAATCATATTTAATTTTAAACCCATTACCCATCATGCTCTCAGCCCTTCCCAGCTCCACACCATCTGGATTAGCACAACATTTCCATTTTATCATTTAAGTCATTAAACAAGACACTATCTCTCTGCCACAATTAACCCTCAGGACATCACTTGCAACATCTTCCCAATGTAAGGCAGCAAATACGTCCACAGGCCCCAAGTCTGTATCATGTTATACTACACAGTTTATGTGAATGTCTCATAGCACTGTGTCAGGACTCAATATGCCACATCTTCTGTTTCTTTCATGCCCAGCAAACCAGGTACCCTGTCAGAAAAAAAAACATTAGATTAGACCTGATATTGTAATTAGCAGGCCAATTTGAAAGCTTCAGCCTGCGGAGAGTTTTGGACTCAGCATATTACCAGGTACTTCTGTTATTAGTTTGTTTTCTGGAGTGGTTTTGGTTTGTTTATTTGTTTGTTTATGATTCACATATGATCAACTCATGTTTTTCTGCTGTTGAATTCAGAAAACTGAAACATTCTTCCCTCCTGGGATTCAAAAGGAAAGCTCAAGACAAAACAGCAGACAGGTCCTCAGGAGCAGGAATTTCAGTCCTTATGGGACAACTCTTTTCCTCCTACCTCTGCAAAATCTTACTGTTGCTGTCAGTAGCAACCTGTAGTTCATGTTGTTGCCAGTACATGGAGTTCAACTAGTACCTTTCCACCTCTTGGTCACACGCCCTTCCCACTCAGCTGGTAATGTAAACCTGTATTACCATGTGAGTGTGCACACAGCCATGCATGTAAAATCAAGAAGTGAAGACAAAGTAGAGATAGAGAGAAAATTATCAAAGAACTCATTAACTACTACAGCTTCCTGAATTATGACACTGACAGTAAAAAATACCTTGCAACTGACCAGCCATCGTGTCTGGAACACACCCTGGCTTGCAAATTCTCCTAGCAATTCTCCTAGGACCAGAATTAAAAAATCACAAGTAATAACGTCCTGATCTTCCACCACCAAGGTCAGCAAAAGAAGAGAAGTGTCAGGAGTATATTGGATAGGTTGATATCATCACTTTCAGAAACAGGTAGTCAAACACTCATCCTGCAGCTTCTATATGTTGCTCAAAGTGCAGGACAAAAAGGTAAATAAATGTCCAACCCAGTGACTGGTATGCATCAGTGGTCTTTTACAGAGTGTGTGCTCCTGCATTACCTAAAGGTACTTGGTCTCTATCCCATAACTGCCTGAGAGGAAGTTTTCTGTTCTTCCCTGTCTCCTCCCAGCCCTCTTGATTTCAGTCATTTTATCACAGCCCCCAGCCTCCGCAGTCTCAGAGCGCAGGAACACAGTTGTCACAGAAGTGTGTTTCTGTGCTTCTCTGTGGCTCCCATCATTTTGATTCAATTACACTTCGGTGCATAGATAAGAAGTACCAGCAGGAACTGGCTTCTAATTCTGTCACTTATGACAGAACTGCTATTTGCTGCATTGTGTGCACCAAGCAGCCTTGCTTTATTGCAGTTCTTTTTTATGATGATCTAGGACAAGCTTTATCAACAAAACAACTAAATTCCTGTTCTCTCCTCTTTCTTTATGATCTGAAAGAAAATTGGCACTTGATATGTCTAAAATAAGTTCCATAATGGCAGCAAAACTGCTTAAATACATTCAATGTGCTGAAAATATCAGATAAATGGCAGGCTTGGCTCATGTTAACAAGCTTTGCACTTTTTGTGTTCTTTTCATCTGTGACAAAATTCAGCACTTATGCCATTAAGGTTGCATTGTGCAAGTCAAAAATGCAGACAGATATTCTGAGAGAATTTTAATCATATAATCACTGTACAAGACATTCAAATACTGTATGCTCAGATTTTTTTTCACTTTTTTCTCCTGTTAACAAAACACGCACATAGACAAAATCAAGAACTCTCAGAGACAAGATTTTATTTATGTTCATCAAAACAGCTGTTTTGAAGATAGCAGGATTGATGGCATTATCATGGACCACACCAACGAAAAAGGTCATATCCTAAAGCAGTGAGAAAAGATACACGTGATGGGATGTTTTCAAACTCCAGAAATCTACAAAAGATGCCAGAGGTGATAAGATCAACTATATTACAGCAGTCTGCACAAGCAGGCGCTGGATATGCCAATCCTTAATTGCTGACATTCAGAACAAAACCTGCCTGAAGTGAACAAGCAATTGCCCCCTTGTGCAGTTATTGTTTCTGGTTATCTGCTTATTCAGACAGTCAGCATGATGGTATGTTGCATCAGCACCTCCTTCCTATGGACCTGGGTCATGAAATACCAGTTCACTATTCCAGGGCAGTGCACAAGGAGAACAACAAAACATAACCTTAAAAAGAGCTCACAAAGTCCAAATACAAGGAAAACAACAGGAGGGGGAGCTGCGGGAGGACAGGAGGAGACATGTGTCAGGTTGCTCAACACAGCTCCTCAACCTCCCGGCTGCCTGCCACTCTGCAAACTATTAAATTCTTTAATACAGCACCCATAAAAATCGAGAGAAAGGATAGAGGAGCGCAAGGTGAGTAGAAAAATGCCACGTCTCCTGCCAGCCATCTTCAGTCATGTAAGATCTTATCTTTATGAAGAACAAAGTTTCATCTCTGTTTTAATCAGTTCATTGCCATATGGAAAACATGGAGGTTACATCCTTGGATGGACAATGAAGGGATGTAAATGAAAGAAGAAAGGTTGGCTTCAGTTTTGGATGCCCCACTTCAAGTTATCTGTGGGTTTCTGGGCCTGCCAGTTCAAGATGAAGTTATTTCTGAAAATCGGATTTCTGAAAATCGGAAACTAGAAGAACACTTTTCTCACGCTAGCCGTGAGAAATTCAAACCAAACAGAAAGTAATTTTAGGTTTAGTGAAATGCGAGACAGTAAAAAGGGAATCTTTCTCATGGTCTGAATTTTCAGGCTTCAGGAACTGGAATGAATAGAGGTCTCTCCAAAAAAGCAAAACCAAAAATCTCTCAAAATCCACAACTAAACATTTTTCTTAATAACCAAAAAGAGACAACACTAGAAAGCTCACAAGACAGGCTATTTTCATACCCTTTTCAGGTCAATGAAAAAATGTAGGTAAACTTCAGAATACTCTTGATTTTCAGAGCACTCAATCTCTTCCCCTAAAGAAAAAAGCCCAGATATTAAAAAATTCTCCAGGAATAGATAACTCTTGCAGCTTTTCTTCAGATCACTTAAAAGGCCAGTCACTTTATCTAAATCAGGAGCCGAGCTCCTCAGAAAGCCTTTCTAGCAAAGCTATGGCTGTTCACTGAGCCCAAATATGGGGCTTTCTTAACCTGGCACCTGCAACAAATGCAATAGCCAACTTGTGTTATCAAAACAACGTTTATGAGACAAATACCTGCTAGAGATCAGAGGGACAGAAAACCTGGACCATTGAACCCCAGTTCTGGCTGTGAGTTTGCTGGGTTCCAGAATTATTATTCTGTAAGGGTGCTTTCCATCCTGAGATCTGAGTATTTATTAATCTTAACTGATCAATCATTGCAAGATCTTAATACTATGACAGGCAAGCATTATGAGAGTGTGAAAAATTACAAGTGAAGTAGAAGTGATGAGAAATTCCTTTTCTGCTATGATTTCAAAAGTTATCTTCGTTTCCTGGGTTGAAATGAGCAGTAAGACAAAGAGACATACTCTGTCTTTCTTAGGAGTACATTTTTTTGGATCCCTGTCATAGCACTGCAGCATGACTTTATAAGACTGCTTTTAGCCAATGGCATGGGTTATATCAGGTGTAAGTTTTGTCTTCATTTTCTTTAAACTGGATGATTTTTTACCATAAGGATTCCTACGAAGTCTGTTCACATTATAACAAATGTCAGTGAACATCCATGAGTCACTGCTCATTTTCTCAGGCTGTTGGCCTCTGGCTATCTCAGCTCTTGACATATTAGCCACATGAAAATATATGCTCCCATTCCTAATGCATTTCTAGAAATACATCTCTGTCTGACTTTTCTGGTTAACAATCTCACATCTCATTCAGTAGCTTCATGAAAATCACGGGAATTACAGAAGCAAGGTTTTTCTCATTAAGGGTATATTTAAACCCTGCTACTTTAATCCAGAACAAGCCCAGAGAAAGGCAGAACTAGCCAAGATTTGCAAAAACGCACCTGAAATGAACATTCTGCCTTTTTTGTGTCTATAGCCAGAAGGGTAAGAAAACAGCTGGGATGTGTTTACTTATCATTTCATTCAATATTCAAGGCGCTCCAAAACAAGCTGTAAAGTATTTTTTAATTCTTGTTTTATCTGAAATTCCTGGTTTAAGAACGAGGTTGAAAGAATACATGAAATTCTAACGTGGGAAAAGCTGTGTTGTAAATTCACAGTTCAGTTTTTCCACTTGAGTCAGGCTTGTGTGGGGCATTTATTTAAAGACTCCAAAAACTGAGATTTTTCTATTCTCTCTTTGCCTCAGCATGAAATCTGAATGAACCAGCACATCACTGGTCAGAAGTTAGTAAACTTAACCAAAGCGTCTGCCCTGAAATGCTTCCACAAGATACTGTCACAAAGCTTCCCAAGTCACTGTGGCTTTAATGAGCTTTGCCATTTGACCTGGGAAGCACAGGTCAGTCAGACTCTTTGCTTTTCTTGACTCTTCAATGTCTTCAATTTTCTGGTCTCAAAGGCACATGGTCACACTCCCCTCTTGGTTTCCTTCAGGTAACACCATTGACTGCAACCTCTGGCTTCTAACCAGTTTAGAATTTGACCTTTCACAACATCGAAAATGTAACACATAGCTTTTGCTATTTTTCCTTTGAATGGCAGAATTTCATGTTTTCTGTTGTACTCTTTCATGTATAGCCATCACACTTTATTTCACCTGATCGGGACTGAGTAAACTGAGTTGCTGTTTTCCCATTAGATTTGTAATGAAGACAGAAGAGTCTTCTTCTGTCCCCGTTCACATGGATCGACTGGGTGTAGGAAAATATTTTGAAGTGTAAGAAAGGCAATTGATTCTAAGAATAGATGACCCAGAGAACCAGGATTTATTTTTTTGTTTTGTTTTGCTGGGCTCACCATAAGGAAAAAAGGGGAAAAAAATACAGAAAACTTAAGTCCAAATCTGGATGTGAATTGAGGTGAGTTCCTAGTCAACTTGTGCTTTGATTTTTGATTTCTAAGTAAAACTCTGTCACAAGTGCTGTCACCATATGCTTCCAATCACTCATCCCAAGCTGGACTCAGAATTACCCACACATGCATGATGCACAGCAAATCCTCCAGTTTCATTTACGTTTGAACATATTTTCCATGTACATCCTGGATTCCCTGCCTCCACAAAGGGAGACGTTTGATTAGCGGTGGCACAATCGCAAGGCAAGCAGAGCGGCGGAGCCCCCTTTCCCACCAGGTCAAATGACAGAGCAGGGTCATGTCAGGGGACCTCAGATGTGGACACATTGCAGAAATACGCACGTCTCATCTCCAAATCCTTACAGCTGCCCATGTGAGGGTCAAGAGTCTCAGGGAAGGCATGAGATCTCAGCACGGTGACAAGTAACAATAAGTTACTCCCTCCTTATTCTTCCCCTCTTCTTTTTCCCCTTCCCAGCAGAAAAGCCATATCTGTGATCAACAATAATTTGCAAAGCCACACTTTCATCTGTCCTTTCTCAAAACAAATTGTGGCCATCTTTTGTCAGCCGCCTAATAGTAATCTTTCTCGTGGTCAGGAGAAAAGACAGATCTATGTGGTTAAAGTCGGAATTGGATTTCACGTTGAGCACTTGGCTCTCATGTAGATTTACTGCGTAACTGTGAGGAATTCACTTATTTACTAACCATGAAGTTCTCATCTACCAGAGACATCAGAAACAAATATGTAACAGGTTATTTCAGGCCCCACTTGTTTAGATTTTACAAAATCTAATCAGCATAATGGTATGCTATTGAAGCAAGGACCATAATTCGGACAGGAGGAAAATACATACACTTGTTTTATTTTAATAATAAAGCTGGTTTGTCACTGGAACTGTGGAAGATGTAAACAATATTGAGTTATTGTGGGTCCAAACATACACTTTTTCTTGGAGAGAAAATGAAATTATTAGGTTAGCTTCATTATTGAAGGATGAAAAAGAAACAAGAAAAGTAAAACTGGAAGTATAAGAAAAATTTCCAAATAACTGTTGTTGTTAGTTGTTGTTATTACATAAACAAAAAAATGTAGTTTTAATACTGCAGAATGTCATTAACTTCAGAAGTCAGTTTTTTCCTGGCATGAATAGTGTGCCAGTTGTATGATATATCAGTTAAACCATAGTGGTATGGCAGTTACAGAGGGGTCTGGTATTCCATGTTTTCTTTACCACGCTGCTGGTGTTGATAGGGCTGCAAAATCTGAACTCTCTCCTTGCTTTCCCACTCAGGGATCTGTGTGGAGCTGCTAGGAGTAGTCTTGACAGTTCCTCACTAATGCCAGTTTTGTCCCTTTTGTTTCTGAATTCCCTTACTTGGCCTGTCCACTGCCACTGATGCCCCAGGACTCAGGGAAGCTCTACCATCAGGGCGAGTTCTGTCTCCAATACGCAGCCTTTTTCTTCCATGCTGCAGTGAAGAACAACACTCAGTCAGAGCACCCCTGTTGACTTTTGAGAAGATGGGACAGAGTAAGATGTCTTCGCCCTGTGACAGGTACTTGCACGGTAGGTGTGATTCAGACCACAGACTCCCCAGGAGTCCACTCAATTCAGTGCTTCCTTCTCCAAGTGCCAGCATCAGAGACGGATTTTATGCAGTTCAGCTCTTCAATCTTCTCACCTGCAGCCTATTCCTATACTCGGCAGGGTGCAAGGCTGCGGCACCAACAAGAACTCGTGTTTGCATGTGGTTATGCCTTTCTCATCTCAAAAATTCTTCATTCCTTGCTCTGTATGCTGCAGAGGAAGTATCTTATGACTGAGAGCTTTTCTATATACTCTTAAAACTTGTTAGCAAGCTCACTGCTTGTTAAGAGCTGACCAAACACAAAAGTTTGGCATTAAAACACTGACTAAACGACAGAAGAGATTTTTCTTAGATGTGCTAATATTTGTCTGCTTTGCAAATTAGCATCCTGGGCAATTGTTCCTAGGCAAGGACAGGAATATTTAGTAGCAATTTCACTCGGCCTGGAGTATCTGGGGTGGCTTAAAATACATTTTGCTGGCTATTGGCTGCCTTGCTCAACCAGCAGCTCAGGAAAAATTGTAGTGAATCATCACTTAAGTCAACGCATTCAGATGCAATCTTATTCTGTAATGTCCTTGCGTGTTTACTCAGCACAATCTAATGAATTTTAGAATTTTGCCATAAAAATACGTGGAATTGTCCCATCACATTCCAAGACAGTTTTAATTATTATTAATTGCATCTATTCTCTATCGTGGTTTAACCCCAGCCAGAAACTAGGAACATGCAGCTGCTAGCTCACTCTCCCCACAGCGAGATGCAGGAGAGAATCAGAAGAGTGAGAAAACTCGTGGGTTGAGACAAAAACAGTTTAATAAGTAAAGCAAAAGCCATGCACACAAGCAAAGCAAAACAAGGAATTCCTTCACCACTTCCCACGGGCAGGCAGGTGTTCAGCCATCTCCAGGAAAGCAGGGCTCCATCACACATAACAGTTACTTGAGAAGACAAACAATATCACTCTGAACAACCCCCCTTCCTTCTTCTTCCCCCAGCTTTATATACTGAGCATGATGTCACACAGTATGGAATATCCCTTTGGTCAGTTGGGGTCAGCTGTCCCGGCTGTGTCCCCTCCCAACTTCTTGTGCACCCCCAGCCTCTGCGCTGGCGGGGCAATAGGAGAAGCAGAAAGGCCTTCACTGCCTAGCAACAACCAAAACCATTAGTGTGCTATCACACTATTCCCATCCCAAATCTAAAACAGCATTGTACCAGATGCTAGGAAGGAAGTTAACTCTATCTCAACTGAAACCATGACATTCCCCCAGTCTACTATGACACTTTTCATAAAATACTGCAAGCCACTAATCTTTGTACCTTTTGAATACCCTGACTTTTGGAGGCATTAGGTCCAGGCAGCACTGAACATAGAGGGATGCTGTAGCAAGAGCTTCCATCATGCAGAGCACTGCCCATTTACCAGCTTTGTAAGGTCATGATAGAAAGCCTGCAGGTAGCCCATAGAGCCATCCTGTTTTCACAGTGCTCTCAAGTAATATGGGGCATGTGTGTAAGGGAGAAATTACAAAGGTGGCCCACGTTCCCAAAAATAATTATATGGCACCAGGCACTGCTGGAAAGTTAGGACGGAGACAAACAACACCCATTGTAGTAACTTACTCTTCATTTTTAACACAGGAGATGCTAATCTTAAAAGATGTTTACTCCTCTGAAACAAGCTTCTCCTAATTTGAATTTGTTATGGTAGCCATTGTTACTGTTATATTAGTAATGTTTTCAAGCCCCTTTTCTCATCTTTGTTTAAATATTTGAATTCTGTTGAATCTCAAGCAAAGCAATGAAATATTCATGTTATGGGTTAGAAGAGACAAAAAACCTCAACAACAGTAGAGGAAAGATTATAAACCTGGACTTATAACCACATTCTAACCAACACGAGGAAAAATTAATGGGTCAGTAAAGAAACAACAACAAAACTTCTCAAAGGAAAGGTGCAAAATCTTCAGCTAACGTGAACTGGAGCTTCATTAAAGTCAATGGGTCTACGCCTGTGTACACCAGCAGAAAATACGGTTCTGGATCTCTGCTTCTTCTAGTGGGGGCCATATGGTAACCCTTCACATGACTGAGTCCTCTTCATAAATGAACGATTGTGTTTAGCTAACTTTATACGTACGAGTTTCCTGTCTGTGACTTGAGTAACATCCCTGAATAATTCATGATGGAAAATTACAGATTTACTGTGCTTTTCCGTCATTTTACCGCCAGGCTTGTACTCAGCACACTCATATATATTATTTCTAGAGGCTTAAGTCAGGCAAGGCAACATACTTCTCATGTTAGAAGTAATCGTTTGGGTAACACCTGATGTCTGCAATGCCTTTCTCACAAATGTGCTCGTATTTGCTTGAATTTTGGCAACACAGTTAAGGACAAAAGACTGAGAATGAAGACAAGGATGCCAGACCCAGCTGAATTTCATAAAACCTTTCATGTGCAGAGATTCTCAGCAAAGTACCTGCAGAGCCTTCAGTTGCAGCAATAGTGCAGGCAGGTGTGAAGGACACCAACGTGTGACACCCCCCCCGGCACAGACATCTACCAGCCTTGATGGAAGTTGAAATAACAAAGTCCAGAGCCCGGTTGGAGTTCACGATCCCTTTGCCAAGCATGAAGAGACACGGCACGTCAGAAGCAGAGACTC
Organism: Himantopus leucocephalus; assembly: GCA_003993805.1. Lineage (NCBI taxonomy): Eukaryota > Metazoa > Chordata > Aves > Charadriiformes > Recurvirostridae > Himantopus > Himantopus leucocephalus. The sequence goes on from RSEF01000031.1 coordinate 57,508,416, forward strand.
AGGAACAGATCTGCTGCTCCATCCCCAGTGCTTCATTCCATTCCATTGGCACGTGGCAGCCATTAATCCACTGTAGGTGCAATTTGATTCACATGCAGTTTTCAGCATGGTGAATACAATGCATTATCACCTAAATTATCTGAGAGACATTTTTTGCCTGCCCTGTCTCGCAGTCAAAATCAACTGTGACACAGGGCAAACCACAGCTCTGCAGCTCTTTGCAAAAGAATCACTTGTTTCTCTCAGTTAATTATGGCAGACAACACGATTCTTAGTGCACAGGCTTTTAGACAAAATGCACAAGTGTTCTTCCTCCCTCTTTAATTGCAGAGCATGCCATTCCTCTGGTATCCATCACTTTTCCCTCTTTTGTACTGTTGCCACAAGGTATCCATAAACTTGAACTCTGGCTACAAAAAGACGGTATGCTTATTCCGAATTTTCAACTGCAGCCATTTTGCTGCTTGTCTGTTGGCAAAAATCTAGATTTGCCAGTGTGCTATATGACTTCAAAGTGTTAATTTCTTGATTGTGTTCTTGTTTGGTGGTTTGTTTTGGTTTGGCTTTTTTTTTTTTTTTTCTCTCCTAAGACATTGGCCTTTTCAGCAAAGGTACAATTCTTCAAAATGAATTAGTAATTTTGGACTCTCCATTTTAATGCTTCCCACATCAGATACATCAATACTACCTCATTTTCTGAAAGAGCTCAGTATTCAGCCTTGCAAAACTGGACCTTCAGGATAACCAGTCACTAATTGTCAGTTCTTACTTTACTCCCTAGACCCTGAGCCACAAATCTCTTATTCTCAGACAGAGAGAGAGAGAAAGCATCTGGATTTGTTTCTTTAATGACATATTCATTTACTCATCAAAGGAAAAAAGAGGTGAATCAAGACAGGAGAAAAAACAAGTAGCAGCAATGAACCGTGAGTCAGACTATACTGAGCCTGAGAGGAATGACTGTCTGGAATTGGGGCTCTACTAAATCTAATCCATCACAGATTGATGAAGAACACCCTCATTATTGCCTACAGAATTTTTTTTCTAAAAGGATTTCAATCCAAAATTCAGGTTTGAGAAGGAGGAGGAAGTCAGTGAGTCATAAGGTTTTAATAAATCAACTTTCACTGTGTATTTGCAGGATGATCTTACTCTCTCTTGCTTTGAATTAATGAAAGGAACTGAACTGTCCTTGACAACAGCCTGTTAGGACTTAAGATATACCTTTTTCATCTAGGATCTTTAAAAGTTGCCATCTATTTTGCATTATTGAGACAAATTAAACTAATGTAAACTATTCCTTTTCAAAAATAATCTGCAGAGCCTTTTCTATGTCTGGGTCTGTATACTGGAAATCCTGGAGTACCAACCATCAGGAAAAGCAAGATTGTCTGCTTGAGTCTGACCTTCAGGGAAGAGCTGATGTTCAGAGACCACCATCCTTTCCCTCCAGTTGCAAATGTTTCACAAGGCAAAATATCAGAGAGGAAAACAGATGTCATGAGAGACATGGCTATCAGAAAAATTCTGTGCAATAGCTGGGAGGATTTCATCCCCAACAAACAGACCTGGGAAATCACCAACTGGCAGGTCACCTCCAGAAGAATTAGTAAGAAGCTGATAGTGTGTTTGAAGCAGACACTCTGAGTATTAATAGACAAACTCCTACTTGCAGCTGTCAAGTAAGGACTCAATGTGGAGGAAACAAGGCTGCCCAGAAGAAACTCAGGTGAGACCTTTTCAGAACAGGGCAGGGTACAGGGAGCAAAGGGCCTATAAAGGAAATGGAAAACAAGGAGAACAGGAAGACATTTGGGGTTTTGCCCTGCAAGCTGGAGTTGTTGTAAGAACAATGAAGGAATGAACTTCCTTCAAGATTTTGAAGAAAATTATGGTGACTATCTGTGAAGGCAGTATAACAGCTTATGGACAAAAACTTGTGGTGAATAATATACTCTTAAATCATTTTATGATTCTTTTTGAAGGACCTAGTCTCTCTCAACTACCTTCATTAATATAGTTCTTCAAAAAGATAATGTCGATGATAAATGTTCTCCTATGGGGGCTTCAGGTTGATGAGAACCAGGTAATGCACAATTAAAAGACCCTTACAACACTTTATTTGTGTCTTAGTATCAGAAGTCCTTGACAAAACTAGATGTTTAGGTAATTATCAGAGACCATGCCAGGAACTTTTTTTGACTATGAACATCACAAATAGCAAACTCCATCTTTAAAATAAGATCAATTCTTCCCACAAAAATGTCTTATTCAACAGACTACAAAGACTTTATGCATAGAAGCAGAAGCTAGTTTATTTTACTCAGAAAGTTATACTCAGACGGAAGTTTTGTTCAGAATCTGTTATATCTGTTATGTTATATATAAATAAAATTGCCTTGCTAAGGTCCAAGGATACGACATCCACTGGTCTTTCCTTATCATCAGAGACAAACACCTCAGCAAAAAAAAGGCAGTCAGGGTAATCCAGCATGATTTGCTTCATATTTCTAAACTTGCTGTTGCCCACAAGTATTTGCTGTTCTCAGGCTTGGGGAAAAATATCAGTATTCCAGCTTTCTTGGATGGTAATGATCTTGCCTTTTTTTTCCTCATTTCTTTGTATTTCATTTCCTTTTTGATTACAACCACAGTGTCTTCTCTCAGTATTTCACCTTGATTCTTGAACTTGTGTGGGGAATCCCATTTTTAGATTAGGTGCTGAATGCCATCCCTCAGCTACACTGAAGGTAACTCAAAGAAAGAATGGAAAGCTCCGCTTTAAAAGTTAAATGTTTGGGTTTGGAAAATAAAAAGGTAAAAAAAAGGTCTTCTAATATAAGACCACTACAGACCTTTCATAACTGGGAGCTCCTTCCATAAAGTGTCAGAAATTAAACAGGAAACATTTTAGTAAAATAAACCAAACTAGAAGCCAAACTCTTTCTAGTCCCCAACATTCTCTCCTCAGGACTAAGTCCCAGAAGCTCTCATGTTTTAAAATATTAATCTGTTATGAAATTCCAGAAGTTAATATCGACATTCTTCATCTGGATGTCTGAAAGTTGACTTTTAACTAAAAATATCTTAACCGTTGGAAGGGATTCTATCAATTTCAGAAGTTGTGGAAAGATGTAAAGTTCTCTCAGGGTTTAAGTACTTAACAGTAAATTCAAAGTGCTGCCTCTTCACACTCCCAGGTGCATAAATTTTTATTCTAATCTCTAAGCTCAAGTTTTTCTGGTCTTATGACAAACCCTAAATGCATAAAGTAAGTGTAATGTGTAGATCAGTGTAATGCTAGCATTTGCAGTTCTTCTGTTGCTACTAAAGCACCGTCCTTATAAATCATACTACTGCAGAGTCATCATTCCTCTAATTAATTGGACTATTAAATAGGCCTGCCTAGATTAAACAACCCAAAATCCACTGTTGCGTGTTTACAATGAGGGGGAATATCTTGGTAATGCCAACTGACACACGTCTGGCATTTGTCAGTCCCATGAAACTGAATTGAAAGAAGAAGTCTAATGGGGATACTGGAAAACTGTTACGCAGAATCCCAGTTCAGTCCTTGTAATCATGCAGGGGCGATAGTCACTCAGGCCATAAGAGCTGCATAAGCACCTCAGGCACCTTTGTGAATTTGATCCTCAGCCCCCTGAATGACCCAGCACAAGGAGTTCTCCCTCTAGCAGTTCCTCCTCAAAAATAACATGGAGTGGGAGAAACACATTCAACCCATGCAATTTTGCCATTGCAGAAAAGGTTGCTATGATGTGAAGATCATTAAATAAATAGACAAGCAGAGAGGCAATGAGGGAAAAAAGGAAAAATACTGGAGTCTTAAAGAAGACTCTGAGATAGCATGAGAAAATTGCTTAGATAAGCCTAAACATGTCCCAGAACAGAATAGAAATAAATAATATTTACATCAGAAGCCCATTCTTTTGCCATTTTGTAAGTCAATAGGCTTAGGATTGATTTTGCTCATGTGTCCTTTATGTCTAACACAATGTATTAGTAGGCTAAAAATATATTTTGTATGGTGTGTTTCAGACACAAAAATACTCCAGAACTTTTCAGGCACACTTCACACAGCTGCAAAAAATTCAGTGAGCACATACTCATCTGTGCAACTTCACTCTCCTGTCACTTGGAGCAGAATTACTAACTTTAAGGTTTGCAGAGTGGCAGAAAGTTGATATGTGAGTTCCAGACAAGATAGAAAGAGAAACATTATGGTCTGAGGGGTGAATGCTGATTGTGCTTGGAGGGGGCAGAAGATTTTAAGGCAAAGTGCTAAAAGATATCAGGCTGTGGTGATGCAGACAATAACAGAGTAAGTGCAGAAACAGAAACGGGACAGAAGGAAACAACAGGCTGACAAGATCAGCTACAGCAAGTCTCTTTTGTGTTGTGAAAATACACACAAGCGTACTTTCTCCTAAGTGAGAAAACATTTGACCATCACCAGCCCCCAAGGTGTTACTGAGTTCATCAGACCTGGGGCAGAAGTAAGGTGATATACTGAAATGCCTGTGAAATCAGTGTACTGTGACTGATTGACTGACTGATCCATCGCTTGATTGCCTTACCACTTACACCACCTGGTATAACCAGGTTATACCACTGATCTTATTTCTGTCACTGAATTTCAAAATCTACATGCCATGTTCAGACACCCAGATGGAAAGAACTCTGTGAACCCAGAAGATGACCTTAGCAGCAGGAGATAAAAGCATAACTACCAGCAGAGAGCAAAATCGATCTATTGTATTTCTATGTGAACTGTACAAAAACACATGGATCAGGGGATGAGTAAGATTTTTATTCTTTCAAGTTTTTGTCTTGCCTTCCTCTGAGGAAGTGTCATGTGGAACCTAGTAAGGGTAAAACCAAAAAAGATTCTATAAAAATTAAATAAGTTTCTATAAAAATGGCTTTAAACATATCTGTGGGATTTTAACATAACCTTTCTTCGGACCACATGAGCGCATACCAAGACAACAGACTGATTCACTCAGACAACTGTGCATTCACCAGGGAGTCAAAACCAGCTACTCCATGGCACTCCCTTCAGGAAGCCATTCCAATTAGAAAACTAGTGGTCTAAGAGCAATTTTTCCTTTAACTGCCATAATAGGTTTAGTTCAAAGTCATCAGGATTTACACCATTCCCAAACTCTTGCCTTTTAAAATCTTTATCCACATCAATGTGAATCTTCAAATGAGGTAGCACTCTTCAGCAGAGTCAATGAACGTTTAACCCTGCACGCCAACAAAAAGGCATGGCAGCTCTCTGTAGTCCTGCTTCCCTCTGTCACCCAGGCCAGGTCACCTCCTTGTTCGCACCTTGGGTCCTCTCCTTCCCTCATGCCAGGGTTTCTTCAGGTGTGTGTGAGGCACAGTGCGCACCCAGCTCATCCTCAGCTGCAAGAGCCCTGTCTTCCCCCACAGTATCATCTATTATCCATGATGTTATTGTCTGCCCGGTGAAAACCTGCAGTAGGAATACAGTTTGCTTCTAAAGTTTTTAAGAATCTTCTGAATCCCTAACAAAAGATTATTATCTTTTCTAAACTACGGAACTTCACGCGGACATAAAATATATCCCCACTTTATAAATACCTGTTGACTTAATTAGAAAGCTGCCCTTTATCTAACACAAAGAGAAATGGCATTTAAAGCATTTCTAACTCATTCGCCTTTCTCTTCACTCATTAGCTGTACACATTTTTCACCTGTATTTTTCATTATTCACAGTAAGTCTATTTTTACAAGAGTATTTTGACAACTTTTTAACTGCAAATGCTCCCTGATTTTCTGGCAGCCCTCTGCAGAATTTTTAGCAGGATATGCTTCCCTGGCATGGTACCAGCAGAACTCAATGTTTGCTCTTCCAGCAGGTTAACTCAGTNGGGGGGGGGGGGGGGCTCTAATCTTTTAAATTACCCAGTCCTCAGCTGGTGCTGTTAATTTGTTCAACTACTTTGACTCTGTGGCGCAATAGCAAATAACGTGTCATGGACTTTCCCCATTTTGCTTACCATTCTACCAGGACCCTGTTGTTATTACTAGTTAGTTGGTTTGATCACAAGGCCTTCTGCTGAGACAACGTGATGTGTTCGGTGTGATTAAATCATTACTACACTCATATGCTTATTCCTCCCACAACTGATGACTTCTTGCTGGAACAGTCAAAGGGGGCCCAATTTCTATTGAGTGCCTATTGGCTTTAGACTCATAAACTCATTTAGGTCTAATATTATATCAACATATGATTCATCTGTATCTAAGCTAAATTCAAAAGCCTCTGCCCTGAAAAGCTTCCACAAGATACTGTCACAAAGCTTCCTCAATCACCATGGTCTTAATAAGCTTTGCCAGTTGACCTGGGAAGAGCAGGTCAATCACACTCTCTGCTTTTCTTGATTCTTCAGTGTCTTCAATTTGCTGGGCAGAAAGGCACGTGGTCACACTTCCCTCTTCATTTCCTTCAAGTAATGCCACTGACTGCAACCTCTGGCTCGTGACCAGTCTAGAATTTGACCTTTCTCAACACTGAAAATGCAACATGCAGTTTGTTCTACAAATGTAGCTCTTCCTTTGTTTGAAATACTGTCGGTATGTACATTGTTTTATCTATTCACAGATTATTATTATGGTTCTACTGTTTAATGCAACACAGACATCTCAATCTCAAGTTATGTGAACTAGATCCTATTCCAAATTTGCTACAAGTTTTACAGAAAAATGAAAGGATTGAGCAAGGAACAAATAGCACTGTTTTAAATAAAAATGTGCTTTTTTAAATGGCTTATTTAAACCAGTCTGGAGAACTGCATAGAAGCACATATATTATAGTCTGAATAGTGCTTATTTTAGATTAAGATTGTTTCCCTGGGTGTTTGGCACCACTTTAACTAAACCAGTTGCTATATTACACTAAAGAGATTCAGCTTCTTCCTGTAGACAGGTTTAGCCCCTTGGCAAACTTGCAATGCTCCATATCAGTTGTGGGTTGTTAGCAAGGCAGGGATAGTACATGCAGCCCAATATTTTTTAGGGTTTTTTAATTATTATTAGTCATCAGTGAATAATTCATAGCAACCTTAGTGAATCTCATTTCTTTTTTTATTTTGCAATCAGCCTGTGCTTCTTTCTGGAATATTTGTTGCTCCCCAAATTATTTGCCAAATGCAGTCTCAGCTTGTAGATTTATCAAAAGCAGTTTCTTGCAAGTAGATGATAGACAGAATTCAAATGCACAATAGGTTTCATCATGCACACAGTGCTAAGGACAACTTTCTTATTCTATTAATTACAAAACTATAACTGTAAGACATGGATTTGAGTTAGAACTCATTCATTTAATTAATCGGGTGGGGATTTATTTGGGGGACTAAAGGAATTTTAGCTTCTTTCTTCTTCCTACTTTAACAACATGTGATGCAATGATGCACCTTCCAACTAATCAATATAGTTTAGGACTCTTATCAGCCCTGAAATGATGAAATATTTAATTTTTACAAATATATTCAAAGAAGTCCATTGTCCTTATGGAATTTCCTTTTCCTAATTTGTTAGGTTATCTGCAGAAACAAAGCAAATCCAGGACAAAAATATTAAATTTATATGTGCAATTCCCATTGTGCTCCCATTGAGCTCAATTTGCCGGGGGCAAATTCGGCAGTGGCAGCATTTGGCCTTCAGTGGTGGGCCTGAATCTTATAATGAAAACTGAGATAAAGAGCATAATTTGGCTTCTTTAGAAGCAAGTGAGAGAAGCACCTAAGCTCAGGATGCCAGTACACTCTGCAATTTCTTCTTTATTCCTAGAGGCACGTGTTGTCTATAGAAGATTCCCTCTCTCTCTCCACTAGGTCACTCACAGAAGCTGCTCTGCTGTGGAAATAACCAGGACAACATAACTGCTTTCTTCTGGATGCCTCTCATCTCAACTGGTTATATGGTCATATTAACCCAACCAACTTCTTACATAAAAATCTTTTTAAAATAGAGAAGGCAAAAAGGCAAGCTATCTGAAGACCCTTATTTAATAATTTACCTTTCAAATGTATAAGGCTGCTTTGCCTTCCTTTTCAGTACTTCTAATAAAAAGCAAAAATGCATTTCTAGCATAGCTTTTTGTTGAGGGATAGGAGTGCACATGACTTCAGTCTCAAAAAAAAAAAATCTAAGTCATGTTCAACATGCTATGATTATGTCTCCATTTTTGATGCTTTGGGATCTTTCCTGGAGAACAGTGGTTAGCCACACCATCTGTAAGGGTTACAGCTGACATTTGCTTATTCTCCAGGCTTGCAAACGAGAGAAAAACCTTGACTTTCTTCCTCCTCATCACAGAGCTCCTAGGCGTCTAAAGCAGCTTGTCAAAAGGATGCTTCAAGAATCTCTGGTGGTGCAAAAGTGGTACTCCGTTTCCTCAGAGATGTTTCCTGCCCAGTAACACCCTTGTCTCTCCCTGTGACAGGCTAGAGCAGCGCTGGTGTCTGTATCTGATAGCAAGAAATTGAAACTCAGTAAGGACTTATGGAGTGTATAACAGAGCTGGGAAGCACATAACAATTTCCGAATTACTTCATCAACCCTGAGCTATATTTACTCTTCCTTTTCATGGGATATACCTATCCACTGCTATCCAGCACCACGTTAAAAATACTTGTGCTTGCTCCAAGACAGCCCACTTGTACAATGGGAATAATTTGGCACTGGCATTAGTGCTTGGGAATTTCATCAGTGTATTGTTAAAGGGAACTTGTGTTTTTAAAAATAGCCCTTATAAGTACCAGACTTCATTTTTATTAAGCAGATACATAAATTCTCATGTAAATGTGTAAATTCTTCAGTTCCTTCTGGAGCATTATGAAAACCATTTGTTATATGTACATGTCTGATTTAACTATTGCTTCTTCTGTGCTACCTTACCAGGACAGCATTCAGCATCACATTATTTAAAGGCTCCCTGGAACAAAAGCCACGCATCCAGTTAATCTATTTCCTTCTAAAACCACGACCTTGGGTGAATGCCATTCTCACTTGTACTTTATCTCACGTGTCAGCATTTTACAGACATTTCCTTTCTGCCAACGTAATCTCCTATGTGAGCCTGATCCTGCCAAATTTCAGCATTATTTAGCCTTCTAAGACATCTACTTGTACCACATATTCTTTTCTGATATCATTTTGAAGGGGGCTTAGCTGTAATTTAGACTATATTGCAGCTTATACCCCTGCTAGGTAGCCTATTCTTGAGCTCAGATGCACAGGAACAAACTGCTGAATACCTCCTTGATACAGAAGAGTCTTATCTCCATTCATGCACATGTCCTTATCAGGGTATTTGACTCAGATAGACTGGATAGCACAGCTGACTCCTAGGACATCTCTTACTGAAGCAAAGAGTGAGCAAGGTGTGTGATCTCTCCCAGGGCTTCCCTGCGTCATTAGCTCAGCATTATGCCTAGGCACAATACAGCAGGGTTTGATTTGTTTTGGGGTTTTTTTTGTCAGTATGACATGTTCTTAAGGGATATCTCAACAAGAAGCATCTTTAAAGGAATCAATTATCTGTTGCACGTGCACACCACACACACACATACCTGCATGCCAGTGAGCTAATACTGTGCAGAAAAAGCAAGTTATTGGGGAGACCAGCAAGGAGCTCAGTATGACAACCACACAGGGCTCAATCAACAGGTGTGGGTACCACACCTGCCTGGAGGTAGAAAGCACACTATGCAAACACAGACCCCGAGGAGGTTTTTCCTTCTGATAAAGGAGCTCTGCACAAGGTCTGGATCCTCAGAGGGACACACATCTCTTTCAGGGTGGCATCCCTCAGGTGCATCCCTGACAAGCTGCATTTTCTGCTGTGCAGCTTCAGGCGGTGCCCGAAGGCACGAGCGAGCCCACGGATTTTCAGGAACACAGTTGTCATGACTGCGGCTGGCAAACCGACTCCTGCCCAACTCAGTTTTGCTTGTACCATAAATCCTTATTAAAGCCAGCAATTTGAGTAAGGTCATCCCAGCTGCTTTGAGTAAGGGTTTGCAAAATTAGTTCTTTAAACAGTGAACAGAAGGGTTAAGCCCACGCTGCCTCTGCGCTTCTTGGAGGAGATGAGGCAGTTTGCCAATTTTGCAGCCCTCAGTAAACTTGACAGAATTGTTTAGCTGGACAAATTGGGTGAATTATCTCTTACACAGATGCTGTTGTGGCCTTTCTTTAGTTTGCTTATTCAGTCTTTTCCTGTTTTTTACACCACCCTTATAATTTAACTTTGATAAGCACCCTGGATTTCTCACTCTTCCCCCTCCCCTTTTACCCCCACCCCTAAGCCAGAGGGAACAGGAGGCGATGAACAGTAAAAAGCATGTGATCTTGCCATGGTCACGCAGTGTGGGGGTGCCCTCCTAATGTTGTGGAAATTGAAGACTTTGCCTGAAAGTTAAACAGTCTTTATTCATCTATATTGAGCATTTACAGCAAGTGGCCTTTTGAAGCCAACCAAAACAGTGCAAAGGTTGCATACAGACTATAATAATTTTATATTTGCCACAGAAGCATGGAGGAAATGATATAATGCAGAGGGTACCACGATGCCAGCAAAGCACTATTGACATTTTTTTCAAAACTATGGGTTTGCCCTGCGAGAAGGTGCTTGTCTGACCTCACTACTCAAATGACATTGATGTTGGTAACACGTTTGACACTGGCTTCAGACAGTTTTTTCTCTTTTTTCTCTTCCCACCTCCCAAAATTTTCACTCAACTGTCATCCTGGAATAAAGAAGCAAATACGTACAGGGAAAGTTGCATTAAATCCCACCTGGTCCTACAAAAGTCCGTGGAATGTCACCCTGTTTTCATGGAGCATGTCCTGAGCAGGGCCATGATAGAGCATCATCTACCACCTGGAAGAAAAATTGGGGAAGAGAGTACCTGCCTGCTGACAAAGAGTCAGAAAAAAATAATCAATGCACTCACAGTAATGGCATACAAACGCACACATCACCTTAGGAACCACTTCAACGTGCTCTACTCTGGGCTTGCTAGCTCAGGGAAGCTGGCCTGCAGTGGAGATGGCTTTTCTTCCTCAACAAATCCCTGTGGATACTGGGATAACACAACTTTGGCATATAGCTGGTGCTTTTTTGTTAGAGTTTACTCTCTAATAAGAGAATCTGGCCCCTGGCCAGGTGTCTCCTGTACCTGCAGGTTTGGAGTAGCCAAACAGCTCTTTCCTGTGCAGTTTTCTCCACCAGAGTTCAACTCCAAGAATCAGGAGGGAGAATTTACATTCAGCGAACCCCTGGATTCCCAGACAACCATCCCCCTAAACTGAGGGTCTTTTAAAGGCTGTATCATGATGCTGTAAGCAGTGCTGGGTCCATTCTGGGACTAATGGAGTTGTTTTCATCACTGTCATAATAACTATGAAGGAACAACATAGGAGATGTGACAACAGAATGGAAAAGACTTAAAAATAAAAATAACTTCAGGAGAAACTTCAGGTAGTTATAGCCAGAGGCTTAGTACTCAACTGAGTCATTGTGGTGCTTCTCTACTAGCTGTAGCTCTGCCCAGGATCCCAAAGGTGAGAACAATGGAGAGTGCGATAAAAGGACCAGCAATGAGAAGAACATGACTAAAGTGTCAAGAACAAAATATATGGCATAAACAGAATATGTGGCAAGTGGGGATCTCATAAAGGTTTTATAGCTACTTGTTTGGGAAGCTACACACTGCCACCTCAGAAAAGGAGCAATTAAAACAATCAATTGGTTCGCTCACATTAGCACAGAGAACACCATTTTCACTTGCAGCTAAACTCTTCCTTCCTCATTCTGGAAATGGAAACAGGTCTCACAGTGAGAGTATATTCATGACTACTTTAGGCATGTTTATACAGTTCCACTAGTGGAAAGAGGCTGCGACTGAATACTAATCTTTTTTTTTTCTTCCATTTATAGGTACCTGAGATATCTTGAGATCTTCCTGTGGTAGCATCAGTTTCCAAGAGGAGAATACCAAAATCAGAGACACTGGTGGGCTGTGTGCCACTATCTGGCACTGTTACAAGATCTCCTGCCTGCTCTTCTACCCAAAAGGGACCAGAGATATAAAGTGGTTCACTGCATGCTTTCCTCACTGACTCTTTGAGCATGCTCTGACAGTATCAGTGTTTCTCTGGATTTATTTTGCCAGAAGAAACAAAATGGGAGTTTTGTTTAGGGAGTAAAAACCATCTCAGCCTCTTTTCTGAGGCAGTAAAGTAGCACATATCCCTTACTGGTGAAAATCAATTTGGCTTCAAAGCGGTTGTTTGGATTCGACACCAGGCCTGCCCACAGGAGGATATTTGCAGGCGTTAGTCTGGAGTAGCCGGTGCACTGTCAATTCACACCAGACGAGCACTTCAGCAATATGAAAGTTTTTCAAACAGAATACCCTACTTAACATTCTTAATGCAGTTTTAGATATCTGAGAGTATTTGCAAATTTCTTCTGGCTGGAAAAAGAGTGTGGGGGACAGAAAGTAAGGAACATTGACAACTTTTTTTTTCCCTGAAATGGCAATTCAAATGAAAAAAAAAAGCATTTTGAAATGTTTGAAGCTGCATTTAGATAAATTGGGGGATCTAAATATAAACAAAAGTGTATTCCTATTCCATTATTCCTAAACCATTACTCCTGAATAGTTTATTTTTCCCTAATTCTCATTTTTCAATAATGATTATGAAAGGAAAAAAAAATTTTGTTCCAGGCTGACCCAAAATAAATCCCTCACCCTCTCCAAGGCTAAAGAGATAGTGTGTGGTACCCTGCATCTCAGCTAGTGACTTGGGTGTTTTGAAAAATGTAAGCAGCTAAAAAAGGGGCAGATGAACATGAGTTTAAGCAATCTGGCTATCACGCTCTGACAAGCCCAAGGAGCTTCTCCCTCAGAGCAAAGGGAGCAGAGCAACACAGACGTGAACAAGAGGACAGCAATAACCTACTTCTGAATGAGCCAAGTTGCTCAGAGGGAACAAGCCTTGCAGAAGGTCGCTATGAAACACACAGGACAATTGTTCTGCAGCCCAGAAAGCAAACAAACCGACCCTACTTCAAAGAAATGACAATGAGCCAAGCAAGCGGAAAGAGCAGCAAGAGAAATATGAGTGGTGAATTTAATCACATTTCCCTTCTGCATTTTTCATTGGTGAAGGGTTTTCACCAGCTTTCACTCTGATGCTCAGCCACTGATCAAGGATGAATAGTTTCTGTGGTCACCATTCCCCTGCAACCAATGCCACCATCATTGCTGTACTCATGGTTACCCAAGGTGACAACCATTTCAGAGGAGGTCCATCCACTTGCCCGGGTCTGCCTGGTCTTATTTCAGTTGAATATTTAACACAGGAGAAGAGCAGAGTGGACATTCCTACGGCAGCAACAACCATCATGAGAAAAGGAAAAGGGGTAAGGAAAGTAGAAGGCAGACGGTTCTTTGGTTGAAGATGAAAAAAGTCAAGAATCTCTCAAAAACTTTATTCTGCTGGCAGCCTTGGAAGAAGGACTGCAGCGTTGCTAAAAAGCAGGGTGCAATTTACACACAGCAGTCTCCAATTCCTTTATTAGACTAAACCAATTGTGCTCTTTTCCACATGCATATTTATGCAAATAAAGCAGAGAAATTAATGGCACAACTTTGCCAATGTTACATGTATACACTTTGGTGGGGTGTATATCCTTTTTCAGATCACTTTCTGAAAATATTCCAGCCTCTTACAGAGCACCACTTAAAGATTTAAATGCCTTCTTAAAAAAAGCCTGTGCTTAAGCACTTTGGTATATCAGGGGTATTGTAGAGAACTTTTTTAACAAGAATATTTGAGCAAAGAGTACAAATAAACACAAATTGCAAAGAAGACGTATTCATAATTTGTTGTTATAAATAACAAAGCTGAAAAGATAGCTTCAAGAGCTAGAGCCGTTTGAGTCAAAATTACTACATCGCCTGGAGAGTTTGCCCACTCTGTACAGTTCAGGTTTCTAACAGTGATCACTTGCTATGACTTGCTCAAAAATGAGCCCCAGACCAGGAATTATTTACAGCAGTAGTCTCAAGAGTGGTAGCGCACGATCACCAGAAAGACTAGAGATTGCAATCTGGTCATAGACTATCCACAAACAAACAAAAAAAGATGGAGATACTGAATGATTTCCTTTTATTAATCGGTTTCTTGTGTAATTTTCAGAGCTGTTTCAATAAGAAGTGTGATTACATTTTCTGAAACACTTGTGTTATTAAACTAGTATCACCTGTGCCCTAAAGCCAGCGAAAGATCCACTCCTATAATGAAGCTTCAAATAAAAGACAATTCAGAGCTGTCTGTTAAGACGCGGAAGAGTAACTGTTTCTTATAAAAATAATTCCTACATGAAAACCAGCAATTACCTAACTGCACAGCAGAGAAGTTATGTGCTTACCAGTTTTTTCCAAACCTGACAAAAAGAATGCAAATACAGATGACGCCTCTGGAGTTGAACAGATCTCAAGTGAGCTAATTTTCACAACTTGAAAGCTAACTCCTGTGGTTTTGGGAGGAAAAAAATATTTTTTCTCTGCCCTGTGTGAAATTTACTGTATTCACAGACAGTTCCCCCAGCCAATAATCCCTTATGCTAACAGAGGAGACTTTGAATATCTGTGTTAATATGATCTATTCCTTAAAAAAAAAAAAAAAA
>RSEF01000031.1:57523187-57558491 GCA_003993805.1 Himantopus leucocephalus
TAAAAAAAAAAAAAAAATGAGTAAAAGGCACAGGAGGAACCTGGGTTGATCAGAGAAGAAGATACCAAGAGATAAAAATGTGATTACAAGACTAGGAAAAAAAAAAAGAAAAAGAAAATGGGAAACGGGGAATTGTTATTAACTCTTAAACATAGTATTAGCTCACCTTTACACAGAGAAGCGGGTTTAGTCAGTCTTGACCTACAGACCACCCCTCTGCCATTCATAGTTTTCCACCTAGGAAGCAATTTTGCAAGTAGATACCAATTTAGAGTGAGCAGTATGAGAGAGACACTAGCTTTGCAGGTCATTCGGAAGATGATAACAGCAGGTGGGCATGATGAGGTACTAACATGATGGAGGTAAGGACATAAGAGACAGAGAAATATCAGCACAGCTGCACAATACCTTGGTAAGACTTCACTTTGAAGACTGTCAACACCTCTGGTGACCTCCCCTCAAGAAAGATGCAGTTAAATCAGAAAACATGCCGTTCAGACCTGTTGGATGGTAGTGACCACCTCTTTTATACACCATGATGAAAAGTACCTTCCTTCCACGCAGATTTTGTGCATACCAAAGAACGAAAAAGAAAGGGACCATATGATGTTTCGTCGTAAATAGCTCTGAAAATAAATCTCAAAGAAAGGGGAAAGAAAGTTAACATTCAGAGGCAAAGAACTCTTTAAAGAATAAGGCTAGCACTAGGTCAGGGTAAACTGTTCACGAAGAAGTGACCAAAATATTTCTAACCACTCCAGGAGTGAAGGTCTCAAACCGTCCTTCCACGCAGGACAGCAGACAGCAAGAAACGGCACTGATTCAGGCAAGGCTGCATCAGCCCGGGAAAGGTGACAGGAGCCCCACGGGCAGATAATACGTGCAGGTCTCTGGGCGTCCCCCGGGCCAGCAGGCAGCCCGCACCCCGCGGCCGGGGAGAGCCGTGGGATTACTTCCCCTCTGAAGGACAAGGTGGCTGTGGGAGAGGGCTTCCCCTCAGACCCTGGAGGTCGGTCACGGAGGAGAGACACCACGCCGAGCGTGTCGGTGCCCCGACCGGAGTATTAAAGCCTCAGACCTAGGGCTAGCGCGGCTCCCAGCTGCCCAGGATTAAACACAATTGCCAGAGCCGAGACAAGGATGGGACTTTCCACAGCCCCGTGCAGACGCGCACACAAAACGCCCATCTCTGCCCTGCACTATTTTCTCTTAGGATAAGGGTGTTCTATCATAAACGCAATTTTAGAAAGTGCCCACGGCTTGCTGAGCAGGCGTCTCAGGTCCCACATGTCGAAAACCCACTCGGTTTGAAGCAGCATCGCAGGAGATGCAGCACCGGGCGCTGCCGGCGCGGGCTCTCCCGGCGCGCACGCTGCGGCGGCCGAGGGACGCGGTTCCCCCCCGCCGACGGGGCCAGGGGACACCCACACCCCACAACCCCCCCGCAGCCCCTCCGCGGACGGAGAAGCCCGGGCTCTCTTCTCGGCGCCCGAAAAACTGTTTGACTTCTCCGGCGCTGTGAGGCGAGGGCGGGGGGCAGACCCCCGCGACAGCACCCGGGCAGAGGTTTCCGTCGGGGCTGTCCCGGGACGCCTCCCCGGGGCGGGGGGGGGCAGCGTGGGGGGGTGAGTAGCGAGCGAGCCAGGCGGTGCGGAGGGAGCGGGCGACCCCCCGAAAACCCTCCTTCCTTCCCCCCCCCGCCCGGGGCTGCCGGCGGGGGCGGCGGCGACTACAAGTCCCGGCTGCCCGGGGAGGAGCCGGTGCGGGGCTGCCGCTCGCCGTCCCTCCCGGTGGGAGCGCAGCGCAGCCCAGCGACCGCCCGAAGCCCCGCCGGCAGCGCCCGGCAACTTTTCTCGCCTCCGGAGCCGGGCAGGCGAAGCGCACCGAGGGCTGCGNGGGCACGGGGGGGGGGGCGGGCTGCGGCGGGGGAGCCGGGGCAGGGGCGGGTGTCCGCCCCGGGGCCGGGCCGCTCCAGCCCCGCGCGTCCGTGGGGGGCGGACCGGGGGCCGAGCCTTCCCTCCCTCCCTTCTCCCCCCGCCCTTCCCTCCCTCCAGCCCCGGGGCGGGGGCGCGGCGGCGGCGGCCCCATGGGCGGCGGCGGGGGCGGCTCTGCGCGGGGGCCGCCCGCCGCGGCTGATGCCGCTGCCGGCCGCCCGCGGGGCGGCTGAGGCGGGCGGCGGGGCCGGGGCCCGGGGAGGCGGTGGCGGCGGCGGCGGGCGGCTCCGGGCCATGTGGCGACCGGGTGTGCGCGGGCTCCTGGGCCGGGCGTGCCTGCTGCTGCTGCCGCCCTGCGCCCTGGTGCTGGCGGCGGTGCCCGGCTCCGCGTCCCACCCGCAGCCCTGCCAGATCCTGCGGCGCATCGGGCACACCGTCAGGGTGGGCGCCACTCACCTGCAGCCCCGCGTCGCCGCCTGGCCCGGGGAGGCGGCGGGCGGGCGGCGGGCGGGCGGTAGCCCCGAGGGGGGGGGCGCCGCGGGGCCGCGGGGCCGGCGGCCGGGGGGCGGCGGGGAGCAGCGGTCGCCCCCCTCGCCCTCGCCGCGGGACGCGCTGCTGTTGGCCGTGGCGAACCTCAACGGCGTGGCCGGGCTGCTGCCCTACAACTTGTCCCTGGAGGTGGTGATGGCGATCGAAGCGGGGCTGGGCGACCTGCCCCTCTTCCCCTTCTCTTCCCCCAGCGCCTCCTGGAGCAACGACCCCGTCTCCTTCCTGCAGAGCCTCTGCCACACCGTGGTGGTGCAGGGGGTCTCCGCCATCCTCGCCTTCCCGCAGAGCCGCGGGGAGATGCTGGAGCTGGACTTCATCTCGGCGGCCCTGCGCATCCCCGTGGTCAGCATCGTGCTGGGCGAGTTCCCCCGGCGGAGCCCGGTAAGGCGCCGGGGGGGAGCGGGGCGGCGGGCAGGGCTCCCCCCGCCCGGGGGCAGGGCAGCGCGGTGCCCCCCGCACCCCCGGGTACCCTGCGGGGAAGCGTCGGGGTCCCACGGGCGTGGGAGCCGGTCAGCGGTCGGGGTGGGGAGGGACGCTGCCCGAGCCCTGCCCGGGGGGAGGCACGCCGACCCTGGGGCCGACGGAGTCGCTTTTCTGGTCGTTCCCTCCTCCTCTTGCATCCTCTCCCGCGTCGGCCCTTGCTCTCAGCCCCGGGGGTGGAGGGGGACGAGCATCCTCTCCGTGGAAAGGTAGAGCTCGGTGGCAAGAGCGAAGTTGTGAGCCCGAAGTCGTGTGCTGCCTTAAGTTGTAGAGTTGAGAGGAGAAGGGGGGTCCAGGACATGCACTGGTGAGGAGAAGCTGCTCTTTTGGAGGTCCTTAGCTTGTCTTTTGGAGTAGGACATGCTTCGCAGACACACACACGCAAAAAAAAGCTAAACCAAGCATTCAGGGTGCTTATTTATTATTTGCCTAAATTCTGTGCTCTTATTTATTACTTGTCTAAAAGCTGTGCTCTGTTTGTGGGCACAGTAGGTTGTTCACCAGGTGACACTTCTCAGGGTAATTGTTCGTTGTAACTTGACTTTGCATTGAACTATATAAAGCATTAGGATTTTCTTTACTTGTAGTAAATGCTGCTAGATGCATCACTGCTGGATCAGGTTTTTGCTAAATATAATTGCCTAACTAAAGTAGTAGAAACTAAAGTCTGACTGTGGCTGTGTTTGTGCAGCTAAAATAGTAGAAACTAAATTTATTGTGTTTGACTGTCTTAGGCTGTCTTGGATACTTAGTAGTGTCCAAGGGGAGCTAAACTTTATAGCATACTGAGATGGCAACTTAATGTTGCATGCTCTGGAAAAAGGTGGTAGTTCAATATTTTGCAAATGCAGGTTTGATGCCAGTAATCATCTTCAGGCAAAAGAGTTGGATGAAAATGCTCTATTCTGTGTGGCCCATGCAAGGGAAGTCATGAGTAAAATGGCAGAAACTGCCATTTAAGTAGCCAGCAGAAATAGTTGTTTTATGTAAAAAGAGGTAGCTCAACTTTATTCTCAAAATGTAATCAGAAAAAAAGATTACCAACTGAACTTGCTTTGCAAAAACAAATTTAAACCCCAGCCTGGCTCATTGTTAGATTTCTGTATTTTATTTTTTGTGTTAGATTGTGACAGAAAAGGTAGGAATGGAATGTCTGTGCTAGGCAGCTCCTAGGCTGTAATTGAAGGTGTGACTGCTGTATGCTGGTCTGAACTCAGGTAGCTTTCTGTACTTCTGCAAAACCCATGTAACTCGGGTTTCTGTAAATTTATGCAGAAACTCAAGGGTGATCAGTGCCACTGAATGCCACTATTGATGGGTGTTTTGTGCCAATAGCATCCAAGTTTGCTCAGTTACATCTGCCAGCTTTGCAGGTACACTTGCAATTGTGCTGGAGTCAATAGCCAAAGCTCCCTGAAGACCAGATCCTGGACCCAGCATTTCCTTGCTCTGTCTGTTAAAATCAGAATTCTTTTCTCTTATATCTTAGAGTTGGGTCTAAGTTCATCCAAAGCTGCCTGAGGACACAAGATGTGTTAAGTGCATATAGTACAGGGTTAGAGTCATTGCTCCTTTCCACAGACTTCAAAGCTCCTGCTTAACTTTCAAATTGTTCTCAGTGGGGAGCCAACTGGATCAATCTGTCCAAATCAGGACTTTGTTCTTAAGCAGACATTTAAGAGTGTCATTGTCTTCAGTGACTGTGAAACCAATGCCTGACGTTGAACCTGTGCTGAATAGAGTCCGGGTTGGTTTTTTTTCAGCTGAGCTAAAAAAAAATGCCACTTTTCAAGGCTCCGTGGATTTAAAAAAAATCTCAGCCTGACTCAAAAGCCAGCAGATAATACAAGTGTATTAGTCTCTCAAGATTGGCTTGGAGGGCCTGACATCTTTCTGAACACTCTTTTTTGATACCTTCACGTAATAAATACCATTTTAAGGCTAACTCTGGAGGCAATGCTCCAGCAGCCTTACCTCTCATACTCTCCAGAGTTACGGGATTTCCAACAGCATCCTGAATCCCGGGGACCCGAGAGATGTTGGCCTCAGCAGCCTTTGGTGTCTTTTTGCCCACTGCGGGCAGGGATTTTGTGTCACTCAGCAGTCCCATGCCAGCACTGGCACAAAGTGAAAATAACACAGACCTCCCACCTTCCGAGCTTAACAGTCCTGGAGCCACAGGCTGGCCGCTTCGACTGACTGGCGGTTTTAGAGGAGGCAAGTGTAAATGTGCAATGTAAAATCTGCCTCTTTGTAGGCGAAACAGATTCTGCTCATAGGCCCAGCATGCAGTTTTTCAGAGAAGAAAGGTCAGGAAGAAAAGCCTGAGATCTAACCCTGCTTCTGAAACGTGAAGCATCGGCCTCCCTGGGGTCACCCTTCCCACTGGTACTTTGGCAGAGCAGCCCTCCCTCCCTCCCGAAACACCACAGCAGCACGCCTTGGGTGGTCGCCTGCAGTTAGCTTTCATCCAGGCAGGAACAGAAGCAGACCCAAAACTTGTTTGCCCTTAAAGAGCATTTCCCACTGTCTGCCATGTGAGGAGCTCAGCAAACACATTAACGAACTCGACGTTCGCTAGATGCTGCCTCAAGCTGCTTCTCCTCAGCATTCAGAATTTTTGTTAGGATGTTTTTAAGGTAATAATGTCTAACAAGGTCTCATTTTCCACCTTACACCAGGAGAGGAACGTACACATACAATGTTTGTACTGCTGCTGAATGTTAACATCATTACTTCATACAGAAGTCTGTAATAAGTAGATACTCATTGTAACTGAAAAGCACATTAATCTCTGAGCAAATCTTCACTAACATGGTGAAAAGCAATACTTAAAATGAAAAGGAAGATAAGGATCCAGATTTGAAACACGTTTCAGTAATACTGCCGGTGGCTTCTGTGACATTTGATGATGTACATCAAACGTAACGTTGAGAGGAAATCCACAGTGTCACGGCTGGGCAGCTACAGTCAAAGGGATACCTAGAGTGTTTTCAAAAGTTTTGTGGTCGTTTGAGTGTCTTTAAAAGTCTGTTTCTTCTTCAATTCTAGTCTCTGACATAAAAAAAAAAAAGGAGCAGTCGTTCCCCATGACCATTAGCAATCACAACAGCCGTCACCACGTGCGGTGCAGCGTTCGTTCTCCAAGAAGCAAAAGCTTTTGCTGAAGGTTCAGGGTTGTGTGTGGCAAAACGCACACATGGCTTCAAGGGATGCTACACAGAGTAAAATGTGGCATACTTCTTCCATTTTCGTCTCTATATGTGATTTAATGACTAACATATACTGACAGTCAATCCAGACGCTGTTGTGACCTGAAAAAAGCTGTTTACTTTTCTGAGTTTACTGTCATTCCAGTAAATTTTCACACTCTCAGTAAGCAGAAGTAACAATTTAACACTATCATTCAGCAAGCAAAAAAACAACTGGATTTCTTTACTACTAACACGAATGCAAATTGCACTGAAGCTTCGACAGATCATTATTTTGGAAAGAGCAGCTCACAAGCACTGATGCCATTGAGGCAAGGCTCGTCACGTTACGTACGTTTGTGTGAAGAAACACCCTTTATTTTTTCATTCCAAGGCTGCCAACGTCATTAATAGTTTTCCCAGGGATGAAATAGGGAACAGATCCAGGGAACATGAGCCATAAATAAATACAGTGATGATCACTTCTAGTACTACAGTTCAGAGCCGGGGAGTTTGGGAAGAATAGCCTGTAATATCCATTTTATAGGTGATGCTATCAGAAACACAGGGGAGATCATGTTTGCAGCAGTGTTCTCTGAACTTCAGAACTGAGGGAATATTTTCACGGGGTTTCAGATAAATCAGTAGCTCTGATGTCTTTTAACACGAAAAGGAATCTCAGAGCAACGAAACAGAATAAAGTAAATCTGAATCATCAGTCCCTGCATAGCCAGTCTGTGCTTTATCTGGTTTCCCAAGGAACTGGAATTGCAGCACTGCTGATTACCGCTATGACTTCAGAGAGGGTCAGGAGAATAAATAAATCAAATCAGAGTTTTAGGTTAAACAATGAATTTCCTGGTGAAGGAGCAAGTTCAGCTTCAGGACAGATGCTATGAAAAGAAACTTTAACCATTAACATTTAATTTTTGGTTTGTTTTTAAAGGAATTAACCTTTCTTTTGAAAACAGCTTTATAGTTTATACATATCAAACCACTCTGGGTGGAGAATCTTTCCCTTTCGCAAATAGCCAGGAATACCACTGTGTGTACGGTATCCTCAGAAGTCATGCTGACCTGCAAGAGCACCAGCAAGGGCAGGCAGAAATTGCAGCAAGGGAATGGAGATGTGGAAAAGGTTCTGTCCGACTAAATGCCCAAAGACACTTTTCTTCCTCCTTCAAGCCAGGATTGCATTTTTGCAGAAAAGCATTTTTGATCGGGGGGGGAAATTAAAGATCTGATTTTCCAGGAGAGACTGCAAAACACGTGCTTAGCTACAGGCTCTGGTAATTCAAGCTATCATTGCTAATCTGACTGAGTCTGTATGTTGAAATTTGTACTAGTGACTGTGCAGATGAGGAATTTGTGTTCAGGCTTTCCCTGTGATCACCAACCCTCCTCACCTCACACTGCATAAATAGTATGGCACATCATACCTTTTGAGCACTTCAAGAGGGTTTATGAGAGGTGCCTTGAGGGAAAAAAGGATGGAAATTGAAAGGACGTGCAAACGAACGTTCAGCTGCTTCTCTTTCAGCTAAAGGTCTCTGTGCAGTTTTGCTCATAGTGAGCTTTTGAAACTTGCACAGTTTAGGCCACAGATCTGCTGTAAAGTGAGAGAGTCCTTTTACATTGCCAGCTAATGTGAAAAGGCTTTGTGGAACTGACAGTTTTGCTCCATAGCCACATATCCTGTAGAGCCATTAATTCTTTTAAACACAGATTTCAGAGGCGTAAGTGATGTTTTGCTGGCAGTGTTGTGGTCCTAGCATCACCCAAGAGGTCTCCTCATTGCAACAGTCCTCTGTTAAAAAGCAATTACACAATATTTGCTAGCTGATCTGGTCTCCTGCCTTTCACACGCCTTTCCCCAGTACCATACATTGTCCTCAGGTTGTTACTCTGAGAGTGGTTTTACTTGCGCTCCTCTGCTGTGTTGAACATTGTCAGCTACGAGCATAGCGCCGTTTCCATAGTTCACTGTGTTGTCAGCTGAAGCCAATCTATCTGTTACCTTCAAGTTGATAAATGATGTGTGTTGAAGGGAAAGGAGTCCTTGTTTATATTCTTGTCAGAATATAACTTGTCCGAATATAACTTGTCAGCAAGCCCTCAAGTTTTGTGAAAGTGATGTTGGCATAACATTTGGGAGTTGTATTAGCACCTTCTGCATTTTGCGGTTTTCCACCTTGTTTAATGCTCAGGGTCTGTTTTCTCTGTGTGTTGCACCCTTCGTAATAGAAGAAGTCATCCTTGTCTCCTAAACTGTCAGAGTCATAATAAACACTATTTTAAAACGCCACTAAAGGCATCCAGTCATGTAAAGCAGAACATTGCAGCCTCTCTACCCATGGGGACTTCTTTAAGGGTAGTTCCTCTGTCAGCAAGCTTTGAGTACTCAGAAGCATGGGACAATGAGAAGGAAAAAAAAAAGAACTGCTCTTTTTATTCCAGTTAACAGTGTTTAAGGAGGATTCAGTTCATCATGACTGCAACAGATCCTTCTTCAGAATGCGGGAAAGTGGTAAAGATGTTTTTACTTTCAGTTCTCTCCTCTGGACCCTTAATTTTGACATCCCATTGAGACAGAAGGAGCCAGAACTGCACTGGGGTGAACTTTTCCAAGCAGCACCTTTCAGTGCTATCCAACCCTTCTCCTTTGGAAGAAAGCCTCTCAGAAACCCATTGAATTCACTATCCTGCCACTGTTAAGGGATCTTGCATCTTAGAATATTTTAGCATGGTATATGGTAAATGTATATGACACTTAGAGGTATGAGAATGTATTATTTTTCCAGGTGTTTTGTTGCTTATGGAGGAGCAAATTTTTGAGGTGAGAAAGCGCTTTCAAGCATATTAGTTCAAGACTTGGAACTTGTTTGTAACAGTAGAAAGTTACTCAGTATTCATTACCACCCAAGTCTCAGTGAAATCTTACAGCAGGCTTCTTTCTTAAACTCCCCTAAGTTTCTTCAACACTTAGCTTAGATAGCATAAAGATGTTCTTATTTTATAGTATTGGTAATTTGTGATATAAATTCTGAAGCTTGGTTTGCACAACCACCATTCACAGCATTACTCACCATCCATAATTTTCTGTACATTTTTCTTTTCCTGGCAATTGTTATTTAAGAAAATGTTGGACATGCCACAGTTTGAATGTCTGCTTATTAAAAGTTAGGAGGGTATGAGTACTGCAGACTTTGAAACTGGATAGTGCAGTGTTACTGGAAATATGTATAGCAGAGATTCTTTGTTTGAGTGGCTTCAAGTCAACAGTGAGCAATCTATCTCAAATACAGCAAAGGGTTATTACCCAGATTTAGAATGTGCACTGAGTCTATAATTATTTAAGGTATCTGACTCTGGGAATCCTTAGATAAAATTATGCCAATGATCACTTTGTTCTTGAAGTACATCCAGTTCTGTCAAGTTTTATCAAATCACTTAGTCAACTTTATAAATTCTGTTGTATTTTCAGTTATATCAATTACGTTTGAAAAGGGTTGTGAAGAGTTAAGATTTGGGAAGAGGGTGGAGGGAAGGTGATTCTTCTGGTTAAATACTGTACCAGTAGACATTTCCTTCATAAATGGAAAACAAATACCTATATTGAATTGATATGAAAACTCAAAAGCAAAGATACCTGCTTTTTGGTTTGATGTGCTGTTCATAATAAATTAGTCTCCTTCCTCTCTATACTCATGATATACCAGATTCCTGAGAAAATATCAGAACTAGTTAGTAAGAAGAGTTTCTTGTTCCTCATCCTGTGCTGCTTCTCTGATGCAGAAGAAGCTGGGTTAACATCAAATTCAATACCACACATGGTGTTTTCGTTTGGGTTTTTTTTTGCTATTCTGGGTATTCACAAATCAATGTCTTCCTCACTGCGTAGCCTAGAAGAGGTCTTTCATAATATACTGCACAAACTCATGTTCATAATGAGTGATTAAACTATGACAGGGTTAAATTGTTGATTATTACTTTACTGAATGACGTGCATTACCGGAAGAAACACTAAAGAATCCTTAGCTTTATTCACTATGTAAAAATTAAAATTCTGCCAAAAAAGACAAATTTAAAGACAATTTGGTAGCAAATACTATGTGAATACAAAAGTTATGGTGCCAAACAGATTATTAACAAAGAAAACATTCTCTAGAAACGAAAATTGGGGTGTTCAGTATAAATTCCCCCAAGAATTTCGTCCACAAAAGTCAGAGAAAGCACCTCATCTTTCCACTAAAATTGAAGCAGAGCTATGGAAATTAGAAACAGCGAAAGATCTTGTCATGCTATATGTTATTCAATTCAATGCTCACAATTAAATTCAAAGAATATTTCCAAATGTTCGCATCTAGGCTATTCTCATCTAGGTGAGTTATTTACTATTTAAACCCGTAAGATACTGAAAACTCACAGTATTGGAACTTCAGGCTGCGTTAGATGTTGTTACAGTTTTAAGCCATCAACTAAAACATTTCTCTCAGGTGTTCTATTCTTTCCTCTGTGGATTTCCATGTAATTTTTTAATGTGAAAGAAATCCAGGCATAGCATGGCTAGAATTTATGTATTTATTGCAATTAGCAGAATATTGGAAAAAGCACACTTTCTTTTAAAAATCTAGATTTGTCTCTCAAAGAACAATCAGGCTATATGTCTATGTTTCTGTGGATCTTACTGAAGGGCTTTTAAAGAGGGGAAGGATCATCTTTTCAGTTTGACTGAAGAAGAGAGTATACCGAATCTCACTGCAGTACCGCTAGCTATTGCAGAGTTTATTCTGAATAGCTGAAAGGAGCCAGAGAAAAGAGAGAAGAAAACAAGAAAAGGAAGCAAGAAAACTAGAAACATAAATGTCACCGACACAGGGAGAGAAGGAGAAAATAAACTGAATTGAAAAAAAAGGAAGAGGTGCCCTTCTCTGTCTCCTTACTTTTTCCAGAAGCATAAAAACAAGGGAACTGGATTTTGCATGCAGGCACTGTACAAAGAGCTGGGATCACCAGGCACAGACCGAAACAGCTTGCCCAAGTCAGGGTTGAATTAGCAGCGCTGTCTTGATCCCTGGCTAAGGATGGTTACTTCTAGTGAGCAATGCTTCCCCAAAAAATAGTGCAGACCTCCCAGGGAACAGCTAAGCCAACATCTAGGAGGCAGTGAAAGGAACAGGGGTTACATCAAAGGTCAACAGCGGTTTATTGCTGCTGTCAGAGGGGCTTCTTGCGAAGGGTGTGAGGCCTCGGTGTGGGTGGGTGTAATTAGTGGAAGCCTTTTTTCCTCCTTGGTGGTGAGAAATACGGGAAGAGAGGCGCACCTGGGCATCTCAGGACACAGTCCCAACTGATGCTCTGGCACCTGGGGTCAGACATCTTCTGGTCAGCATTTCAGAGCTCCAGGAGACAGACGAAGGTCACTTGGATACAGGCAGCATCACACCAATAGGTACCCGAAAGGGTTTTCCTAATAAATGGGAGCACGTTCAGGCACAGTGGCTTTAGGATTGCAGCTTTGGACATCGGCAACTGTTCTGGTCTGGCCCTGAAAGTCTCCACATTTTCCAAAACACCCTGTCAATTGGCCAAATTGGTTCTCACCACCACAGGGAGAGGATGTGCAGATGGTGGAAGTAACAGCAGAACTGGGAGAAAGATTTAAGCTTGAGTAGGCAGCAATGATAGATGATTCATTTATTAAGGAAGTCACACTCGAGCAGAGCCATTTGTGCAAGGGACTCCTCGTCAGTGTGACTAAGAAGTTCACAATCTGGCCCCAAGTGCTTCACAGCTGTCACATCAAACTACTAACATTACTCTTGGTAATTATGGACAACTACACGAAGAATTGAGAAGGGACTTGAACAGAGTGGCATGCCGCAAACCACAATAAACCACAGTAATTGTTATGTGCCGCCTTTGCAGAGCATTGCAACCAAACGGTTATGGGCAGCTGGCCCTGGGACTTGGTTTTGGCTGTAGACAGGGTTTCAAAACATATGTCTGTGCAGGCTTGATGTTTGCCACTCAGTCCGGAGCTTACTGTATCCTTACCCCACAGCGTAGTACAATACAGCCATTCGCAAGTGTCTTGCATCCCTGTAACGTATATATATATATCTACTCTGTTGGTATAAGCAGAGAACGTGTGTGTGTTGTTGCCGTGCTGAGCATCCATCCCTGTCTCTGCGAGGTACGTGAGTGCGTTACCAGCAAGCTGAGAGATGATGCCGACCCTGTGGGATGCGCCCTGCTGCGCAGAGCCTCCCTTGGAATGGGCTGCACCCTTGCGGGAGTGGTGAGCTGGGAGAGCCCTCAGGAGCTGACGGGAAGGTCTCCACTTGGTGCTGGTTTGACAAGACCTGGTGTGTAGCCTGCTGGCTAATTAACTTTTATCTGAAATGTTTCGGTCACCTGAATCTGCATGGCGGCGGGCAGCGGAGGGGGAGGCGGAGGGGGAGAAGGGTGAAGGTGAACACAGGTGCACCCTCAGCTGCCACTGAGGCACAGTAAACGGGGAAATTACTGTGATCGTTTCATTGTTATTATTATAGAGGAGAAATCAAATGTTAGGAAGTTCAGAAGCAGACACCATTTTTTCCTTTTCTTGCTACAGTATTTTTATTACTTTTTCTTCACCAGCTTTCATCTGTGATGATAGTTTCCAAAGCCTGTTTTACAATGTGGAAAGTATTTGAAATGCATTATAAAAATCTATGAATATGCTGCACAGGCATATTTTAAACTGAGTATTTCCCTAAAGGCACGCTATTCCACTTCCAGCTTTTTTAAGACTGTGAAGGAAATGATTGCCCGTGCTGTTCACAAGACATTTTACAAGGCTTTCTAACTTAAGACAGAGTTAAAAGACAAGATAGATCTTCAAGCATAAACTGAGATTTTAAAAATGAAGCTTTGCATTTGTTGCAAGTAAAGAACTATTAGCCATAGCAATTAATAGCCAGAGAGAGCAGCTGTATTATGCACCAGGCTCTCTCAATGATGCTACTGATAAAGCAGTTACATTACACTCATCTGAATAGCATACTCACTCAAACCGGCTTAAAAAGAACTTTTTTTTGCAAATCGGATGAAAAGTCAGTATTATGAGTTCACAGTTTGATAATTTTCCGGTGCTATTTTAGATGAAAGCGTAATTATTTATCACTTTCTCAGCGTGTAAGGCTCACACATATGTATCGGTTAAACAGCTCTCTGTAGGAGAATAGTTGTTTTTAAAAATTTACTGTATTCAACATAGGCATCAGAACATGGGAAAAACGGATTTAACTTTTATTTGGAGCCGATACTTGCCCTCTTTCAAGAATGCACTGGAACTGTTTTAGATGTGATTTACATTTTCTTAGTATGCTAATACCATGGAGTTGATTTTACTCCTACGTTGGAAAGGCAACAAGGTGAAAGAGGTACATGCCCGGGTTTCCTCTGTTTAAAATGCACGTGATAGGTGATGAACTGTAGAGCTCCGAGGGGACAAGTATATACCCGATAACAGCCTTGAGGCAAATGTAGGTAAATAGTTGAAGCAAAAGGCATTGATTATTTTTGGTTTAAGCTGTGAGACATGAAAACTTCAGACATCGTTGCACCATGTTGCGCTTGCCGAACAGGAGTTTCTTGTTTATTCTTGTTTCCAGAGTACGAAATCAAGCAACGTGTTGATGGAAGGCTCTGCTCTATGGCCATCTCTTTTTCCCCAGTCATCCCCCAAGCGCACAGCCTGCACCAGTAACATTTAGTGATGTTTCCTTGCTCCAGGACTGCCGAAGAAGGTGGTGCGTGATCCCCACATCCCCTCTTCATTGCCAGTTCTGCAAAACCACTCGCGCTGCCTGGTGCGGCAGGCGTACAGTCAGCTGCTGTTACCAGCTACCATCCGACCGCACAGGGGGGCAGCTCATGCCAGACTCCCACTGGCATCTATAAAATTGTCTACTGCAGAGCTAATGAGGGGGAAATGATAAAACATGGCATCAGTGTTTGTTCCTCAGAGATTCGGGGGAGAAGAAAACCACCCATTAATCACCTCTTTAAAAGTTCATATCACAACGTATCAGTATAGAGATAGGCTGGTACGGTTAACAATACTCTTGTGGCCTCTGATTAGGACTCTTGCATCAGCAGTCAACACAGGGAAGCCAAAATGATGATTACTCAGTCACCCTTATGATCATCTTTTTTACGCATGAATTATTTACCTAGTACAGGGTACTTACACACTTGTTAATTAAAACCTGCTTTTTTCATTCAGTTATACCCCTAAGATCTCTTTAGAGCATGTAATCCTTCTAACGACATTTATTTCACAGTCAGTATGCCATATTTTGTTTAATGTTATCTTTCATTGTATAAATAGAAAATCCTCCAGTGCAGAATACTTGTGGGAAAGGATTCCTTCACACTGGGGATTTCTTTTGAGAGAGAGAGAGGAGTGATCAGTCTGTTTTGAATATTGATGCCCAGAATCCCCAGGAACCCTCAAATTTTTTTCAGCTTCGCCATTTTCTACCTACTCTTCCATTTTCAGTGTGGCATGCTCATTTCACCCTTTCTTAATCTTGCCCGTTGGTCTTTGTTCTGAGGTCCTGTCTTCCACTGTAGGATAATACAGATCCTAAATTAACAGTCTTGACTCCAGAAAAAGACCGCAAGGCTTCTATTGTGATACAAATGATCGGCAACATAAATTGCTCATCACTCACTGTTCATCACATTCTCTGAAGAGCCCCAAAAATAAGACACTTATTTATAAATAGCTCAGCCTGCTAGATTCCAGTGAAACTCGATTTTGTATCTTCCCACCATTTTGACAGTGCATATAAATATGTAACATGTAGTTATGTGAAAGTTAGCTGTGCTGCAGTGTCCTCCTTGGGCATTCACAACCCTTACAGGCTTACAGCAAAGGAATAAATTGCAAATTGAGACCTGGGGTGCGATGCCGTGTACCACATGATTAGCCTAAGAAAGATGTTTTGCTTGACAGAGAATGGGAGCTTGTTGCCCAGATCATACTGCTCTTGTATTCCTCCCCAGAAGTGTACTTAAAGAGGAAAACGAAGTGAGAATTCACAGTGAATAATACATCTGATAATCACTGAAATTTTTTTCTGCCTGCAAACCACCTGAAATTTCTGGAACAACCACGAACAATATAAGCATTAGGAATAACTGCATCCCAGAGCCTTCCAAAAAATGTATGGAAGTGCTTCCTTTTACTTCCCTGGCTTTGAATAGGACCAGCTTGAGATACGGGTTTGGTTGTTTGGCTAAGCCACGTGAATGTTTTTTTTCCTCTTCCAATCTGATAAACACAGGAATTAAAGATATACATGGAAGCTGGAATTTGCAAATACTGCAAGTGTTCGGTTTTGCTATTCATTTTTTATGAGCATTTGTCCTAGTGTAATTTGATTACCAGAATGTTCATGAAAAGCAAATGTCGAGCAGAACAAGAGCAGCTGAAGCGAATCGTTTCATTCATGTGAGTATCTGTGTGTTGTTTCTGATGCAATTGCCATCATTAAAGAAACCAAACCAGTATATTCAGACCTCCTGTTTATTTAAGTGTGGTATGGCTTTGCTTAGGATGAGGAACTAGTCCAACAGGATCTGGGGCTTGTTGCTGCAATATTAAAACTATATTCAGAAGTTAACTTAATGCTTCTGTCAACTTTAACCTTTAATTTTACCTGACTTTGCCTTATTTTCACCAGAGAGTTCCCTTCACTTAAAAATCTGTAGAAAGCTGTTCACTGACTAAGATCAAGGATAATTCAGACAATTCATCTTTTTGTGGATTCTGTATTATGCCAGCAATATGAGAGCAAGTGCCTGTCTTCCAAGAGTCATACTAAATTATTACAATCTTATTAGAGAATAATAAGCAGCAAAATGGCTTATTATTGTCAGTAAGGGGGAAAAATGAGTGTGCAGTCTGACCATTGAACAGGGGACACAAATGGGAAATTGAGTCTTCTCCAACAAAGTTAAAAACGTATATGGGAAAATACATTGGGCTGAGTGCTGGAATAGTCATTGGTCTAACAGTCCAGGCATGGAGAAGTCCAGCTGAATTTTCTTGCTTTGTCAGAAGTTTCCTCTGGAAGGTTGAAACTTGTCCAAGGCTGTCAAAATCAGCCGCAACCCATCACCTATCTGTAAACGAAGTGCTGAGGCTGCGTGCACAGTTGACCACTGCCCAACGTAGCCACGATGTGGTCACCATTGGAGCTGTTGTGTGGTGCTGGGGCATCCATCCTTTCTCAGAGTATTAGTGGTGAGAGGAAGAAACAGCCAACTCAGAGAGCAAGTTCCTTGCTGTGCACCAAATCTTCTTTTTTTTGCAGAGGACTTTATTTGACATGAGCAGTGCTTCCAGTCGTGGGGCATGGGCGAGGAGACCGATGCTCCTCTGCTCGTGGGGTGATTCCCCTTGCCTTCACCGTCGGCTTAGAGGGTGTTGCTCCAGCAGCCTTCACACCTCTTTGCCTGGTCCCCCACACCCCGCCAGTGTAACAGTCCACCTGCGTGTCAGTCAGTATGCTGAAGCTTGTAGAAAATCTTCAGTCATTTTAAGAGTGGTCTCCAAACATTGCTTACTTTTCAGAAAAGAAAAGCAAACCTTTCACAGAAGATCCTGCCTTCTGTGAGTGTCTCTCCTTTTTATTCTCACAGCTGGCTGGCTCTTTCACTCCAATTTATTAATAATACATCCAGGTGTTCTGTGTGGTACTTGGTACAGGGGTTTTAAGCAGGGAATTTTACAGAATATTTCAATTCCCTTGCTCAGACAGGGCAGTGCACCCTTCGTGTCGATGCAAATTATCAAAGCAACAAAATTACATTTTTTCACCTTCCTTAGTTCCATCCCAGGCCACTGAAATGTGTAAAAGTGTAATTTATCTCTTGGAAAACTGATGAAGACTTGAATTTGAGTGCTAGCATCATGTAAACAGAGAAAACTTAAATGGGGAAAGAAAAAAAATACATTCCTATTTCTTCAGGGAATATACCATTTTTGTGATTTTTTTTATTATAGGTTCTCTGTCCCTGAAGCAGTTCCGTTTTCTGCAGAGAGAGACAGCAGCTTTGATCGTGTGTTCTTGGGGTGGTCTGTCATCCCTTTCTTCCAGGTTGACTGGGGGAATTAGATACTCCTCTGCAACACTTCCCCTTGTTCAGAGAGTTAAAAATCACGGCGCCAAAAATAGTGAATTCCTTGTCCCCAGGCTTGGTTCACCAGACTCTGCAGAGTCATCGCAGATTATTTGCATGGAGATGGATAGATGCAAACATCTTGCTGAGATTAGTGAGGCATGACGCTTTTGTGTTTTATCACAAGCACTTACCCATGTTAAACTCCCAGGGCGCGCTTCATTTTCACTGGTTCTTACCCTCTCCTTTAGGAGGATACAATCACCCACTCAAGAAGCAGAAATAGTGCATGACTAACTATGTCACGGAACAAATGATTAACACTAAGTAGTTTGTGCTAGCTGTTTGCAAACAATCCACGTGCCGACAATTATGCTGAAGCAATTTTGTGAATACCTAACTCAATGTATTTTGCATAACTCAAGACTGGCTCCCGGATCATTAAATTCATAACTTCTGTCTTGTTTGTTAAATTCATAAATGTCTTTATTTCTTCTAGTCCATAGAACTGGTAGTGCTAGACTGGACTGTGATATTACCCTGCAACACTGGAGTGGCGAAGGCTGTAGGAAGGATGGTGGCTCTGATGGAACGAGGTGACGCTCAAAGCGAGTTACAGCTGCTGTGCTTTAAGAGTTTATAAGCCACGAAGTGCGGAGGAGGGAAGTCATACGCAGGCAGACCCATGAATACATCTGATGCTTTCAGATTTGTAGCTACGCAAATAAAGATGCTACGTGCCCCAGCTGCACCCAGCCTACCTGCAGAGAGCTTGGTCTGGCTGCCTAAGTGCGTCAGAACACCGGTACAGTTCATTATCAGGAGCTGAGGGCCTATTCGTCAGCTGCGATCACTCATTAGCCATCTGCTGACGTCACGGTTAAAGAGCTGACCTAGAGAGAGCATAGCATCCATATGCGTCATCCCATGGGCTGGGGCGGGAAGAGCTGAGCTGTGTGGAAGAAAATGTCTCGTATGTCAGTAGGAAGCTCAAGCACAGACAGGATTTTATTGATTCATTTGGTTTGGAGTATTTGAGAGCCTTTTGACTCACAGAAATGTGCAGCCCTACCAGCTCCTAAAGCACAAAGCTCTTAACAAATAACTTAAATACCCAGTGTACTTGGGTAATTGGTGCTTTGCAATGAGTGTAGTGGTTTTCAGCTATCACAGTTGCGCAAACCCTGCATAACTTTAAGGAGGAGATATATTATTTTATAAGAGGGGGATACGGAGGCAGTGGAAATTTAAAGGAAATGCAGCAGATAAGGTAGAGCCAGTATTGAAAAGAAAACTAGATTTGTAAAGGCCTTTCCTTTCATTTCCATGCTGCAAAGCATTCTTCCCATAAATAACATCCAGCCTGTTAAGTTGTTGCTGTTACTTTCATTACCTTCTCATAAACAAAGCCAACCCCTATTAACCTGCCGCAATAGTTTTTTCCCTTTACCCCTCAAGAAACATAAAGTAGCAGGACAAACAAGTTTTTGAATAAATAGGTAGGATGAAGAACTTTATTTACAGTGAAGTAAATTTGGTATTTAATTCCATCACAACAGTTTGTCCAGCTACTCCTCACTAGTTTTTTCTCCAAGGCTAAAAAGTATATTAAAGTTCCCGACCACCAAAGGTTTTGCTAGTATGTTGAATTATTTTTGTCTGTATGCTACTGAGTTTCTCATTAACAAGGGCAGATCTTGTATTTTTTTATTTTTAATGCAGTACGGATTTCCAGATTTTTTTGTCAACTCTGTGAAGTTTATGCAGTTGTCCAGCCCTACCAGCAGTCTGGTGCTGGCCTCTGCTGCAAGCTTGCCCCAGGCTGTGTGCTGAGCACCAGGGGCACAACAAAAAGGGAGGGAAGGCTGTAAGGCAAAGTGCTCTCTCTATGGTAGAGCTGCTGCACACGGGCAGTTGTCGGAGTCCATTGCCACCAGTAGTGATTGGTCTATATGGTGCATTTATGCAGTTGCAGGAGGGATGTATAGGGGAAGGCTGACGAGCTTCTGCCGACGGCATGATGCTGGGATCAACCGCACTTGCCACAGGCAGAGCCAAAGGAAAAGAGAATTACGTTTATTTGGCCGGAGCCAGTGTCTTGTGATTAGTGCTAGCTTCTGGCGAGTGGTGGTGTCAGACAGCAATATGAATCTTCAGTACAGCCAGATGGTCCCATCAAGCATGGCAGACTGTTTTTCCCAGTGTGCATGGTCACGTATTTATCTGCAGTCTGTGTCCACTGTCACGTGCTACATACATATGGATGGACACACTGCTTAAAGCCTATGAAATACCAGTTAACACTGCTCCACTGAGTCCAAACTCAGTACAAAGGGGGGATTAATAAGTGTTATTCATATTTTATAGTGATTTAGAAGCTCTGTGCAATCACTTCATTGTTGGTCTAAATGTCCATGCGAGGTGCAGAGTAAAAGAAAACCCGGCGGCAGTAATCTATGCAAATACTTGTGCGTCGTTGAGAGGTGTTGGTATTGTGTATTTTCTGTCAAGCATTTAGATGAGAGCAGAAGATTGAGTCACTACTAGGAGCTGTAAATGTTCACCTGATGCTCTCGCACATTATAAATCAAAGGATGAAGCAGGCACGGGTGGTGATTTTTGATACGTTCTCCCAGCCCTCACCACAATACTTGCTGCAGACAGCTTTCTGCTCTGCAAAGTACCTACTACAGTAAGGTCTCGTTTCATAACGCTGTACCCAGGACTCTTTTGGAATACAACGGATAATTAGTAAGTTGCTAATCCACTTAAAACTAATGAGGAAATCACAGTATCCAAATGCTTGCAGACATGGGGTGCTGATGAGGCAAGTATCACTGGGATGGGTGACACTAGTCTAGAAGGACAGACCAGTGCACTGCGAGTAGTGTAATGGTACAAATGCCCAAATTATTTAACAATAACCCGTAAAATAAATGGCTGTTTGTTACTTTCCAAATTCTTTTATCTGTTGAGGCAGCTGTGTCTAGCACAGGAAAAACAGGAGATTTGAGCCCTAGATTCTGCTTCTTTGGTCTATTCTCCAAGACGTGTGACTTCACCTCTTTTTAT
Source organism: Himantopus leucocephalus (assembly GCA_003993805.1). Taxonomy (NCBI): domain Eukaryota; kingdom Metazoa; phylum Chordata; class Aves; order Charadriiformes; family Recurvirostridae; genus Himantopus; species Himantopus leucocephalus. The sequence goes on from RSEF01000031.1 coordinate 57,543,595, forward strand.
TTTCCTTTTTCCCCTCCGATCCCTCCCTGTGTAAAAGGGTGTGAAATACTCATCTTCCTGTAAGCCTTCAGATGGGCAGAGATCCGTTTCACCAAGGAGGGAGAAGGCTGGTCCTGCCGCCTTGATGATCGGTGCCCAGCGGGGCACTGCGGAGGGGCTTTTCCCCATGTTACCGAGAGGGCTTTGCTCGCAAAGGGGAGCGCAAAGAGGAGGCAGGGATTTCAAACTGGATCGCTCAGTTTCTATATTTGACAGCCAGCCAGGGCCCCTTCCTTCTCCTCCTCCTCATCCTCCTCCTCATCCTCTTTCTCCTACTCCTCCTTCTCTCCCTGCGTGCCTTGGTAACGGGCTCTGCGCAGTCACACACTTTTGTGGGTAGTTGCTATACGCTTTATTGGAAACTCAAATGCTTCTGCCTTTGGGGGCGGGGGGGTGGGCGCCTCCTGATTGCAGGATCATGCCTTATTTTGTGTTTTGCTCACGCAGGAAAGCAATTTGCAAACACTGCCACAAAACTTCTAAATGGTACAGTTGTCTTTTGTGTGTGTGTGTTTGTTTGTTTGTTTGTTTTAATGATGATGTATTAATTCAGGATTGGGAAGGAAAAATGGGGAGCAGTGATTGAAAAATTTACAGTGAATATAAACCACTAGGCTTTGCTGCATTTTCAAAAGTCAGATTCTTGCCTTGTGTTGAACGACAGTAAATCTGCAGCTGAGGAGCTAACAAACATCACACCTCCCAGCTTGTTTATTTTTTCCTCCTGCGGCAACTGCTGGTTTGGAGTGGCACTTATCCTTGAACTATTTCTTATGCAAACAAACTGCCTCCTGCCGAGGAGGAAAGTAGCTTCACTGCGTGGCGCAATTAGTGAAAGGATGCCCGTGCAGGATGAGACCCTCCTACCCCGGCTGCTGAGGCAGCATCGAGGACTTTGGGCAGGCAGCGAGTGGCATTTCATGGCCACTTGGGAGGGCATGTCCCGGTGGCCGGTCCCCTCTGCCAGCTCCCTGCCCCACTGCATGCGGAGTGTATTTGTTTTTAAAAGAGATGTTTTGATTTTTAAATTTTTTTTTTCCCCTGCTCATCCCCTGCCCTGAGAGGCGATTGTAACTCTTCTTTCTAATTTCCTGTCTTTCTAATTAATCCTTCATGTATTAAATAAGAAACCTCAAGTGGAGATCTTTAAACGCTGTTCCTGATTTTAAGCCAAGCAAGTACACACAAGAATTCACCTTAGAGCCATGATTTAAATGTCTAGCCTCAGAAGGATCAGCTACTAACGTAATCTACCCTGGCCTCGTTTAATAGAGTTAAGAGATCAGTCTTTGCAAGCTTAATTCTCAGCTTGCTTTCATACGAAAAATCAATATAGAGCAAAATGCACCTGTAGGTAAAATTAATCCTGCGGAATATGCCCAGAGCAAGGCCCAGCAGAAGGGGGTGTGATGATGAGCTGGTGCTCGCTTTCTGAGGAACGGGACACGAGTCAGCACTAACTTCTCCCACTGCATATTGCCGTGTACAGCTGTCGTTACAGTGACACGACTGCTCTATGCATAACTGCATGCAGCACTGCCTGTGGGTGTTTCTCCAACGGGCAGGGACCCATAGAGACAAAGAAGCTGACTTGGTCTCTGGTCATTGTCCTGGAGCAGCAGCCCCAGTGCCCTGCAAGGAGTGCGGGGGTGTCCCACAGCAGCCGGGGTTGTACTGTGCCTGGAGGCACTGCCTGCCGCAGGGCAGCCCTGCGTGCCGCATCCTGGGCATCGCTGTACAGCAGTGGCTGAGGATGGACCGGGAAGGTTTCTGTGTTGAATTGCCACCTCCTTCCCCATTTGCCTCCAAGATCAAATGACCAGGTTTCGCTCTGCTGAGCTGCCAACACCAGATGGGGTTGCACAGCCTTTTAGTAGTCATTTGTAAAAATAACAAGACACGGGGGCACAGCTACTGAGTATGGGGAATGCAAATGCTCAAGAGGACTTGAAGACGCTTTCAGGCCATGCTGGAACTGCACTGGTGAGTGAAAATGGTGCTCTGGATTTTATTCGTTACTGCAGGTGTTAATGGTGAATAAAATCTAATTGGATTAAATGCTGCGTGGGAACACCAGATGCATATCAGAAAGGACAATAGCTGCTTTTGTAAAATGGTATCAAACTTCTTTTACCTACCTAACATGAATCAGTCTTCTTCATACACCCTCTGCTTATATTCTACATCTTATTCCACAATTAATTTCTTTTTGTTCAGCCAGAATTTTGCCTAAAATGCCAGGTGATACAGAAAGTATACTCATAGCCTGTTGTGCTTGTGAAAAAGTAGCATTTTCTAGTGATGTCCTGCAACATGTCCATCTTGCTGATTGGGAGGTAGAAGCTGCTGCAACAGAGCAAGGATGGGAATGCCGTTGCAAGAGCCCTTTACGCTGAGGAGCCTGGCAGGGGTGACATGCCAAGGAACCCGGTGTGGAGCAATGCCTGGCAATGTGCATTGTAATTACAGCCTTGGATGCCAAATTCTCTGCGAACTCTTGCACTGTGTTAACAGTAGTCCTCAAGAGTGAGGCATCAGAGCAAACACCGCATGCAATTAACATGAGCTTTAGAAACCCATTCTATATGCGAAGCCAAGAATTTATTGTTAGTCTCAGTAAAGTCATAGCAGTCTAATCAAAGTAGTATTATTGGTCCCAATGATGCTGACACTTACAGGCAAATTATCCAAGCACTGCAGCTCATTCTCAGTAATGATACGGCTCAAATTGTCATACACGCACTTCCCGTATCTCTTTTCTCAGGTGTTGGGCGCACCCTTCCATGCACCTCTGGGTCCTGAGGTCAGCATCATCATCTTTAGGGAGACAGAGCAAGTGCGTGTGTGTTTTCAGGGGGTGGGGGTTGTTAGTGGCAGGTTGTCTGTGTCCCAGGATCTCTAAAGGGAGGAGTATTATGTTGATGACAGGAGTTTCTTCCTCTTCTGGGTTTGCTTTTGGTCACTTTTATACGTTTGTTAATGCTGTCTGCATCCCTGCTGTATTGACTTGCCCATTCCTCATTCTTTTGCAGTTCTACCTTATATCCACATTTGCAGTGTCTGGTACATATTGCGTATTAGATACTTGTTCTTTGCTCTCCATAAACACAGTTTTACTCAGCTCCCAAGGTTGCAAACTCCTAGTGACCAGTAGCTGACCATCGGTGAGTTGTGATTTTTAGCCCTGGCGCCTCTGGTGCTATCCTGTGCTTTCAGTGTCAAGGCTTCTGCTCTCCTCTTGTGGTAGCAGTTCTGGGGATCCTTGGTACAACCCTATTTGCTTTTTTAGCAGCCTTTGAACTGTGATTTCTTGATAAACCAAATAACATTTTATTACTGCAATCTAATCACACCTATATCCTTGATCTGGGGTCATTAATAATCACTCTAAAAGACTAATAAGAGTTCTTTCATTAGCAGACACACACACACAGAGAATGCTCTGGCAGCCACTTAAATAATTTTCTGTGTCAAAACAGCACCACTGGTGTGTTGTCAGAATTTCTTTACAACAGGGTCTTCCTGCGCCGCACCTCAGACCTTAGGAGTGCCAGGACCAAGGAGGCAGATCTCAGCAAGCACAAAGTCCATGCACTGTCTGCTCCCAGGTGCTGCCACGTTTTTGCCTCTTCTGCTGTCAAAGGTGGAATTGCTACCTGCCCTCAGGAACCAAAACCTGTGGGGAAAAAAAACCCTTCTCCTGTGCATTGCCTGAATAACACATGTGGGAAAACTCGGACTGCCTGCTTGGGAGTTGCTTTAAAACAGAGCCCTTCTGACTGATAGCCAGGATGTGAAAAGCACCAACATTTGTGAGGTGCTTCTCAACACCCCTAGCACATGAACACCTCTAGACAGTCTGCTGAAGAGCTTTGAGTTAGTTGAATGCCGTGTCTCCTTAAGGGAAGAATTAAATTCTGCTAATGCTCTTTTCCAATCATTCAAGCTTGTAGTGGCATTCAGAAGAGCCCTGAAAAGATACGCCTCTGTGGAACAGCCTCTGTATTTTGCATCCTTTACAAGTGTGGGAAGACTGGTAATGGTATAGCTACAGCAAGAACACCAAATGAGAAATCTTGCTCACAAACATGACAGCCGTAAGAAAATGTGTTACTGGGAAATGGCATTAGAAAGAAAGCCTGGGGTAGAGCTAGCCACGATCTCCTTGCTCTTGCTGGCAAATGCTCATGTACTTGTGACAGTCTGATTCCATAATGGTGTTGAGCTTCTAAAAAATACTATCATGCAGTAACAAATTATTCATTGTGGCTAATATTCACACTTGGCGTCTCCTGGCATCTTTTACCCAAACGTTTGTAAGGGCTTTGCAGACATTGATTACAATACGTTAGCACTTGGGAGCAAGTCACAAGACACGGACCCGGCCACTTCTTTCTCCCATTGGAAGTATACCATGGAGCCCAACTGGTTCTCTAGAGTTTTGCATTGCCGTTTTAATGATGGAGGGAAAGCCTGTCATGGAGAATTTCTGCAGCTCCCCCTGATCTGTTTGTATTAGCAATCATCTGTCTTTTCTTAGCTATAATGACACATTTTCTAGCAGCCTTCCAGTATCTGAAGGGCGCCTACAAGAAAGCTGGAGAGGGAATTTTTATAAGGGCATGTAGTGATAGGACAAGAGGTAATGGCTTTACACTGGAAGAGGGGAGATTTAGATTAGATATTAGGAAGAAATGTTTCAGTCCGAGGGTGGTAAAGCACTGGCACAGGTTGCCCAGGGAAGTTGCTGAGGCCCCGTCCCTGGAGGTGTTCAAGGCCAGGCTGGATGGGGCTTTGAGCAACCTGGTCTAGTGGGAAGTGTCCCTGCCCATGGCAGGGGATTGGAACTAGATGGTCTTTAAGGTCCCTTCCAACCCAAACTGTTCTATGATTCTATAATTTTAGGGAAGGAAAAACTATTTCAGCTTTTGGCATCTGTATGAAATATTTCTTGTCAAACTTTAACCATTGGACTTTTTTTCCTCCTCAAGCGAAGAACACCATGAAGTTTTTGAAGTATTATTACTTATGATAATTTATAAGTGGCTATGAAGATAAATAATGGGTCTTACTTTCCAAGAACAACTGGAAGTTCATATTTTATATTGTCTCTTTGACCTTGCAGGGAGCTGTACATACTCAGATTAGTTTGGAGTGTTTTTATGTAGGCATTAGAGATGCTAAACAACCTCAAGTCATGACTGTCTGGTCTAAGCACAGAAATTATTTTCAGGACAAGCTAAGTCAAAACTTAAATTTATCTAGCTGTTGTGGTTTTGTGCTTTGTAAAATCAACAGTCAGTGCCTTTTTAGGATCTGCTCATAGGCGTTACCTGGATGGATGCCAGGCTGCTTCTGCTGCAGGAATCAGAACAGCTCTGGATAGTCTAAGCTGTCTTTTCTGTCTCAGAAGCTTCTCAACGATCTGCAAAAAAATAGCCTTTAGTGTGGGCACCTGCCCTGTTTCAAATTACGGTCTTGTTCAAACAGGTGTGTATGTGGAGACAGATGCACGAGACACAAAAAAGAGAAACTCATGAAGTCATCCTCAAAGCAAGTCTGGCGTTTTCTTTGCCAGAGAACCAAAAGACAAGATTATTCTCCTGTCTAAAGAGCAGAAGAAATGTACGACTGGTATTCTTAATCATACTGGTGCTGCTGCTTAAACAGGTGCTTAAGTGTTTTGCTGGATGAAGGCCTAGAAGCCAAATTTTAACACTTACTGATGTCCATGACAAGGCTGTGGGGGTTTAAAGGGGACCAGGAGACAGCCCTGGAGCAGCACAACAGCCGGGCCCAGCTCCCGGTGCTCCTCAGAGTAGAGTGGAGGGATGTGCCCCGCACATCGCTTCTGTCTCTGTGGAAGCTGCAGAATGGAATTTGAGAAGAAAACCTGGATGCCTCACCGTCGGCAGTGAGAACCTGCAAGTGACTGTGCTCTTGGCCACAGCCTCCCCCGCGGGCAGAGCAGGTTTCTCACCTCAGCTTGGAGGTGGAGGTGCTGGAGCACACCAGATGGACCACGCGGCAGCTGGGATGCAATACGGTGGGCAGCCCAGCAGCTGGTCGGGCAGGGTGGCAGGACCTCTCCATCCGAAGTCCTTCCCGTGGTCTGTCAGCTGCCAACACAAAATCCTCCTTGAAGCACTGCAGTTTCACCAGTAGGGCAGATATTAAGAAAAATAAAACAAGATTTCACAGCGTCTTTTTTCATGGCATGGAAGGAAGAAGCTATAGGTGTGCCATAGCCTTTAGGGAACTGGGTTTTAAGCCCAAATTTTGTAATTTCAGCAGTGGAAGAAAGAGCTTCCCAGTTTTTGAAGCTGCAGCATCAGCTTGCTCACAGCTGCCATTTAGCTCTGCTTGTAAAGCTGTGAGTCCCCACAATGGCACTGTAGCCAGAAGGCTTTTTTTTTCCCCCTTCGGTGGAGCTTCCTCTGATGTAATTATATAGCCTGTTTTCTCTTTTGTGTTTCTTATAAATATATATTTGAGCACTGCCTTTGCCCCCGAGAGTTAGAGGGGAATAATATTTTCTGTGTTTTATTTACTTTTTGCACAGTTAGCAAAAGAATATTCGCATACATGCTTTTATCTCTGCTAACGAAGCTATCGTAATGTTAAATAAAATGTCAGTGTGACCATGCCTAATTAGCATTACAAATCTGGTTGAGGAGATAAATGGCCAGATCCTTCAGGGTGTAAGTCAGTCCAGCTCCAGGCGTTCGTGCTCACAAGATTTACAAGGGCTAAGGATGGGTCTACAGACTACTGAAACGGAGGCTTGAAAAATCTCGCATTAATGAAATGCAAATCATGTTTCAGTTGTTAAATGAACCTGCTATCTCAGGTGTCTCAGGCAATGAAACTGTAAAACTGCTCTGGTTGGGATACAGAAAGCAAATAAGCAGTTACAGTCTCTGCTGATGTGCGGGAGTGGAACACATCAGACCATGTAAAGCTTAATACTCCATGAATGGCTTGGTCCAAAGCCCACTGAAAGTCAGTGGAAAGACTGTTGGTATCTGATCTGAAGGCGATTAGCCAGAGATTAAGGATTCTAGGCCTGTCCTTTACCCGGTAGAACTGAAGTCAGTTGATCATGGCTGGTTTATAAAAGAGGAGCTAATGACATGCAATAAAAAATTAAGCTCTCATAGACATTGAAAATGTTTTTGCTAGTGACACTATGGAAATGCAAACACATTATTAAAAATAGATCACAATTAACATTATTCAAATGAGGTTTAATTCTCTGTTTGTGTAATTTGAAGAAAAACTGATGCAAGTCATACCATCTTTAATGACAGCTTAAAGTCAAATTTAAACAAAGCAATTGAATTTCCATATGAGCTTTAATAGGCAGTTTCACTGAAATTGTCAAACTTTACTAATTTCCAAAGTGAGGTAATGAAGGAGTTTGCCTAAGAACTTTAATAAGGATGGATGGGCACAGTTCAATACACAGATACTATCTCATAAATATTCTGTTCCATGATAAGTACAAAGTTATACACATCTAAACTATCATTTAAGTTGTCAGAAGCGTTCGCTGTGAAATTAGGCAGTCTCAGTGACAGCTACTGAATGACTGAATAAACAGTTTTCACAAGTTCCTAATTAAAAAGCAGTAATTGTTTATTGTAAAGGAAAAAATAAATAAAAATATGTAAAAGCATTTAATAACACTGTAATATCAAAGGGTGTATACTGATTCAGGGCCTTTATGTTCAACTGCATCCTGCAAATAACAAACCTCTCAAAATAAAATTAAGAACGTGTTAAATCCAAACATCTCCAAACATCTCCACATCCTTCCCTAAAAGAATAGAATAGAAATAAGAATAGAATAGAATAGAATAGAATAGAATAGAATAGAATAGAATAGATTATTTCAGTTGAAAGGGACCTACAACCATCATCTAGTCCAACTGTTTGACCATTTCAGGGCTGAGCAAAAGTTAAGCATGTTACTAAGGGAATTGTCCAAATGCCTCTTGAACACTGACAGGCAGGGGGATCTTCTGCATATAAAACCAGTAAAGTCAACCAGCCATTCAGTAGATGAGTACCAGTAGATGAGGCGAGAGAGGTTTCTTCTTGGTTGAGCTGTGAAACAGTGTGGGCCATCAAGCATCGCCTTCCCTGAGTCGCAGTACAAAGCAAACATTGATTACTGTTCCTCCCCAGCGTCTACAGGGGTGTTTGCCTGGTGGGCTGAGAATTAACTGAAAGTTAAGCAGAAGACGAATGCCTAGTAAGTGAATTTTATGTATATTATTGTATCAGAAAAATTCTGAAGACAGGTTTGCAATCACAATACACTTAATAAAGAAAAGAGGCTGTGTTTGCTACTTTTTCAGGGCTGAGCATTTATGTTTCAAGCACATTAACAGGGAATTTAGCAACTAATAAATCACAGTGGTGATAAGTGCTTGCATAGATGCACCTGTGGGCTTTTGAAAGTGACAGCTGAAGCACAGATGGTTTCACACCAAGAGGCATTTTTTAAACGCAGGCACAGTCTATGCCAGGTTATCCGAAATCCATTTCCATTCAGTGAAGGAATGGTGTCTCAATACAAGAACAGTCTGTTGGACCACACTGACACATCCAAGTGTATTGCACATAAGACAGGGACCAACGCTAGAGCTCCTGAGGACTAAGCCTATAGCTGCAGTGCTACAGGGGAACCTGCACCTGAGAATACCAAGTCAGATGGAAACTGCCTTTACCTGCACTGCTCAGTAAGATTATGTCCCCTTTTCTGGCCCTGAGGCAGAGTTTCGCATTCTCTGGAGTATGTGTGCTTGGTGCTGTGTTTGCTCTGGGCCCAGCATAATGCCCAGTGACCCTAAGGTGTAATTTTAACCTGTTGTGTATCTCTGTCAGTTCGAAGTGGTTTAATACTGGAAGAACTGTGTTGTAGACAGACAGAAGCAGTCTTATATATGTGGAACTGTGCATGTGCACTGGGTTTAGCATGAGGACACGGAGATCTTCGAAGACCTAAACCTGCTGGGTAAGATGGAGAGCCACTTCTCATACGGTCTTATCCGTACTGCCTACTGGGAGTGATCCCCAACGTGTCCTAGGACCCAAACTGCCAGTGCGGGGTATGAGGAAGCTAACTGGCATGTGCCAAAACCAGACTAGGCACAAACTAGGCGGTACAAATGCTCGTTTGTTCCCTGGGGCTGTTTATTCAACAGTATGGACACCTCTTATTGCTCACTTCTGTCACTCACCAGTGCATGGTTGTTCTTCTGTGTCCAGTAGGCTTTATTTTTTTTTTATATATACCTGTACTGCGATAGCTATAGTGGTATGCTTAGGATGTTATGTTATGCTTCTGAATATACCAGAGACATTTGCTCTTCGTCATACAGGCATGGTCAGGTTGTGTGCTATCATTTATATATGCAAAATGTTCTATGTATACTGAATAACTAATTTCTTCTCTAACACTGAAATTAACTAAGAGTAGACTTGCAAAGTTTTGCTGGTTGGAGGCAGGTCATGATGTAAAAATTTTTCATAATTTTACTTGATCTTGGACTCGTTTCTATTTGCAGTGAGAGACAAGCTAGTGTTAATTTACCTGATCCTTTCATAACCTCAAGAAAAAAGGTTTGTGATTCAGTTTGCAGAGACTATTCAAATCAGCTTCTCAAACCCAGATATTATGCACAATGTTCTTTTTTTCTGAACTAATAATGTGTTTTAATTAGCAGGCAATGTTTTCCACCATAGAACTCACACTCTGCACAGCTGAACTTCTTGTGCATTCAGTAACTTGTCCTTTGTCAAAGAGTCAATCCTCTTGTGTCTTATTGGCAGTACATGATGTGCATCGATTGTGGACAGTGATCTATTTAATTAGCTTATTCATGTATCTGTGTAAAAAAAGGCCACAGGTACCAAAACCAAGAGATAACAAAAATTGCTGAGAGCATCTTCAATTACAGTATTCTCTTTATCAAGCTCTGAATTTAAATGATCTGCCCTGGAAAGTGGATGATGAGTTCATGTAACTACAAAGTAATACAATGAAAGCTTGCTGCTTATAAATAGTGTTTAGCTCTTCAGTTGGGTTTTTTGGGTTGTTGTTGTTTTTTTTTTTTCTTCTCATTCCACCTTAAATCTGTATTGGAGAGCCTAGGGTTTTATTTTAGTAAAACTAATGCAAATTGAGTGATTATCATATTATTCCAAATTCAGACTGGCATTTCTAAGATCCATACAAACATAACGAAAAGTGAAATACTATGAAAATCAAAATGGCAGCATTTTATGCCAACTTTAGACACAGTAAAGGTTTGATCCCTCTTATATATAATACACGTTAACTACTGAAAATGTAAGAGAACAATGAACAGACCTTAATTGTTTAGTAACTTAATGAATAGAAAGATAAAATTCAGATACCTGTGTAGGATAAGATACGATTTTAGGGGGCATGAGTTCAGACAAATGTTGACATAAACTCATAACAAACATCTGACAAACCGAAGGTGCACTGAAACAGGCTTCATAACTCACATTTTTTGAACAGTCTCACGGCTGGAATCAAATGCCAGTGTAAAGTAAAATAACTTTTTTAGCAAAGCTACACTGAAGACTGTCGAGTTCTCAGCTGAACCCAAAAGTTGCAACAGTATGTATTGTGCTAGCTGAAGGCCTGATAGGAACATTTTGGTAGAGCAGAGAATTATTTTGTAGCAAAATGCCAGAAATTACTTGGATTCTTTAATTTTTTTCTTCCTTATTAAATCTGTAGATAAAATTTAACTTTATTTTTGGGACCAGGGAAGGGGGAGGAATAAGAGTAAGGGAAAAGTATTTATAGATCAAATAATAAGAAAGAAAGAAATACTTACCTTAAGAGAACAGACGAATTAGCCTCACGTCTTTCCTTCTTTTCTGGAAAAGATAAAGACAAGGGCAAAAATGTGGAAAATGTGGAAAAAACGAGTATGGAATGGTTATTTACTGAATAGTTTCCAGCTCAGAAGTCACAGTCTGCATATCAGCCTCTTGTGCATTCAGTAACTTGTCCTGTACCAAAGAATCAATCTTCTCATGTTTTAGCGACAGTACATGATATGTATTGATTGTAGACTGTGATCTGTTTAATTAGGTGACACATGTCTGTGTAAAAAAAGCCCCCAACTACCAAAAAAAAGAGATAATAAAAAGAACTTCTCTATTGTTGTTTGCCAAAGAACTTGTCAGCATCCATTGAATTTGAACATTACCACCAGGGTTGAATCTGAACAGTAAGGGCCTTCCTTCTCATACCTGTCTTAGGAGAGCAGGGAAATCTTTGCTTGAGAATGCCAAGAAATCCGAAAGTACGAATGAATTGAAAGAAATAAAAATTATTGGAAACAGACTCATTAGTGACTACTGAAGTTGACTCAAACTCTAGCCAAGGAAGCCCATGAATCACAGTCCATTTAAGGTGGGTGGGTATAAGTTTCCCTGTTTCTGTCATTCTCCTGGTTGACCGGTGATAACTTTGAACCAAATGAGTGAATAAAAATTAAGCAAACTCGTTAAGTTTTGGTCCAGCACATTTGTGATCAGTTGTCTTTCATATTTTTAACTACAGAATCCCCTTCACCTGCAGATGAGTTTAGAAAACTCACTGAGTTCTGATGCTGACGTCACTTTCTCAATCCTTGCAATGAACAACTGGTATAATTTCAGCCTGATGCTATGCCAGGAGGAGTGGAACATCACAGATTTTCTCTTCCTCACACAACAGAGCTCCAAGTTCCACCTGGGATCCATTATAAACATCACAGCAAACCTCACTTCAACCAGTGACCTTCTGAACTATTTACAGTTTTACCTGGAGAGCATCAAAGAGACAACATCTACCATGGTGATGTTTGGATGCGACATGGAAAAAACACGGAGGATTTTTGAAATAACCACCCAGTTTGGTGTGATGCCTCCAGAACTTCACTGGATTATTGGGGATTCACAGAACGTGGAAGAACTGAGGACAGAAGGTTTGCCACTTGGTCTCATCGCTCATGGCAAGACCACACAGGCAGTCTTTGAGCATTACGTACAGGATGCAATGGAGCTGGTAGCAAGAGCTGTAGCAGCAGCCACCATGATCCAACCTGAACTAGCTCTTATTCCAAGTACAATGAATTGCATGGACACAGATGAAAGGAATATCACTTCAGGGCAGTATTTGTCAAAGTAAGTTTTCCTTTTTTTTCTTTTTTGTAGCTAATATTTGTGGTATACATGAAAAACAATTTTCCACTCCCTCCCCACCATTCTCAGTGGCTTAGCTATCAAGCTCTTAACCCTCCCTAATACATACTTGTTTCAGTATTTCCTTTTGCTTCATTACTTCTGGGCAAATAATGAAACTTGAACTTAGACACAGACAGAGATTAAGCCAGTTGTAGAAGACGCTGTTCCACAGAAGTAGAGATCACGGAGTAAACATACGCTAGTTTACAGACTGTGCTCCGAAAGTTTCTTGTATTTGTGTTTATACATGTAAGAGGGAAAAGTCAGGGCTACTGTCAAATTCTCTGAGGTTTTAAGATACGTGAGAGAATACAAAACACAATAAGAATATTTATGCTACCAAAGCAATCAGATAGTATAAAAACAGATGTGTAGCCCTTGATAGTATGACTGCAGGGAAAAGAAACAAAAAAGATGCACCTTGACCACTTCAGAGGCCACTGCTGCTGGTGAGAGCACTCAAAACTACGAAATGCTCTCTGTTGCTTGGTGCGGAAGGCTCCTCTTTCAGCTTCTGCTAAAACTATTCCTGTAGACCACTGCATGTCGCTATACTGAAGTTATTCCCAAAACCGCTTGGGGATTCACATCTAGAAATATTCTGTTTTTTAACATACAAGAAGAAAAATTGCATGGTTCCTTTTGAAAGCAAACAAAGAGTTCCGTGCTAAGTATGTGAATTTGCCAGTTGGTTTACATCCAGTGATTATTGCATGTTTTTCCCCCATTACCTGGTTTTCAGCCTACAGGTTTTGTTGGGTGGAGTTCGGATAAAAGTTCTCGAAGCTTTTTGAAACCTTTTTTGAAATGATACCTGAAGTGTATCCTCACAGTAATGTAACAGCACTGCTCAAAACACGACCATTTGAGACCCTAACAGTTCCTTAGTCAGCACTTATCCATAACTTACGGGTTAAAAAAAAACTCTTTTGAAAGAGTGAAAAAAGGCTTGGAAATAAATATTGCACTGGCTTGCAATATCCCCACTGATTTGTGATACTAATTTTGTCTCATTATTCTGGGTATTTTAACTATATCATACCTAAGTCCCTGAAAAGTAAAACTCAGCAAGACGCTTCTTAAAGCAACAAATATTTGAGGGTAGCAGTTTTACATACAGACTGTTTGAAGGTTAAGGAAGGGACAGAAAAATAGGAAAGCAAAATTACAGCTCTTCAGTGTATCCTGCAAAATACTACTTCATCATTGCTTTCTACAGAAAACTACTAGCTCTTTCATGAGCAGTGACTGCTATAGCTTTTGTTATTTTTTGGGAGACAATACGCAGTTTCGCGTCTGTGAAATTTCTTGTTCCATCATCTCAGTAAAAATATTGCGGAAAATAAAAAAGGATCATATGCTTACCCCGTTTTTCCCTAGGCATCTGCTTGTGGGCCCTATTAAAGACAAAATAACAGGTTAGATAAACCCTTGTCCTGAATCGCTACAGCTGTTTTTATAGTGTGTAAGCGAGACAGATACCTGATGGCCAGTAGTGATGTGTTTGAGTTAGCAGCATAACTATTAACTCCGAGTGGTACCAGTAATTTCTCAGCTGTGAAGCACCGGTAAGTGGCATAACTGTGACCAGCCTTCTGCATTGCATGAATGCTTTTAGGCAAGCGGTGTGCCTCCAAAGAGGAACCTTGTATCTGGTGCTTCATTGAGTGTTTGCTAATGTGGGCGTTTTTCTGTCTGAATGAACTCATCTGTCTTGATATGTAGCCTTGGAGCTGCGGCGGGTGCAGATGGAGAAAGCACAGAGTTTTGCCTCCCTTAACTGCAGTGTGTAGTTAAACAGCCGTCCCACAAGCTGCCACAGCTGACCCCTGGGCTTTCATTGCCAGCACTGCGCTCATACATTGGCTGTGCAGACATTTACATGCCATCCAGCAGCAGAATAATGATTGTGAACAAGAGCAAGTGTCTGTGGCAAAAGCATGCTTTTATCTATATGGATGTGGATATGGATGTACAAACCCCTGAAGATTATACTGTTGTAAGTCTCCATCCTTCATCCCTCTTATGATGAGACCAATTCCCTGATCTGTCCCTGCCTGCTCATGGGACCATGCTTGTGACGGAACAAGGCATTAAAAACTCAAAGCCTCATCTTGTCTTATGGCTTTAATTAGTCTTACAGTTTTAACTAGTCTTACAGCTTTAACTCTCCTTCTTGGGTAATTTCAGCAGCCTACTATTTGCTTGCCCATTCTAGTTCTTGCCTCCAGTAAACTTTCCAAGAAAGATGTGGAATAACCAAGCCATCAAGCTTGAAAGAAAATTAAATAATTAAATTAAATCATTCTTAAAGGTGCTACAAAGATATTGCTGCTGGAGTATAATACCACTGCTAAAGCTCTAATGAGCAATTCTTACAAAAAGCACATGAAAAACAAATAACGTGCAGATAACACACTTTGGACTCACTGGTCAAACTGAAGTGATGCTAGTAAGGAGAAGGACTTGGGGGTGTTGGGGGATGAGAAGCTCAAGATGAGCCAACAATGTGTGCTCACACCCCAGAAAGCCGACCACATCCTGGGCTGCATCAAAAGAAGCGTGGCCAGCAGGGCGAG
>RSEF01000031.1:57568169-57601839 GCA_003993805.1 Himantopus leucocephalus
TGAACAAAATTGGTCCTGTTTTACCTCAAACCAGGACACTCACCTAACTTTACATGTCTGCAGTGGAGACATTACATATGATTTACTCAGTCTAATATGCTTTTACAGTTAGTTGGGAGAAGTAGGCACATCAGGCTGCTGTTGAAGACACTTTAGGACAAGATCACCTAAACCATTCCCTGAAAGTGTCTTTTTCTCTCCATCATGCATGATGGTGTTCTAGCATGGCCAGCGCTGATGTCTCACAAACACCATAGATGCCCCAAGGAATACACTACAGACACCTACCACCATTCTGACAAGCCCCATACAGCACATCCTTTCAACAGCCTTGGTGTGCTTCGTCATTAGTCCTCAGAAATCTCTGCTTCTCTTCCAGTCCACTGTCTGAACACCTCTTACAAGCTATCCATCTTTTTAGTACAAAACTAAGCACTTCAGAGATTCTGTTACTCAGGAATTCAATATGTACAATAACCCAGATTTTTGTTTCTAAATTTAAAATATAAAATGTGAGGGTGCAAGCTCTAATTTCTGATTTATGAAAATCTCAGTTAATTTAGAGGGCTTATGGCCATTTTTATGTCGGTTGAAAACTCCCTGTTACATGTATTAAAACAGTCCAGAAATAACAACGGGCCAGTAACCGCAGATGAGCTTTAGCAATACCAAACCATAGCAAAGGAAAGGTCCAGCCACTTTATAGGCCTTTTTTATCATTAGAGGCGTAATTCAAATACCCCTGCATTTAAAGATATTTTCCCTCAAGTTCAGCAAGCTTTAGAGTGAGGCCATAACTGTTGTGTGTTTATTGATAAATTTTCTTCCTGCAAAAAGGAAGCCTTGGAAGAATTACACTGAAGAACATGCTGTTAATGGCTGCCCTGGTCTTTCACTGCAGCAGCCTAAGATGAATCATTATAAGGAGTGCCACTTGCACTGCTATGTATTAAATATATAATGAAATAGCATGTATTTAAATACACATTAAATGCATTAAATTGTATAGCAAAAAACCAAGCAACTCAGCGGAGTTAAGAGAACTCTTATTGCTCCCCTGGGGTTTAGTATCTGTGTAGGACTGCAGGATTCTTTTCTTTTTACAATTAAAAGAAGTTGGCTCTATAGAGCATACTTTTCTGTGCAGGAAGTCATGGAACACAGGAAGGTCGTGACTGACAGCATCACAGCCTGCTAATTAATAAATGGTGCTCTTCTGAGTATTAATGAGTCAGTGAAGGATTTGAACTCAAGAGGACTTTAAGTGTCACGGAGACCAAAGAGAAAAAATCTCAGACAAAGAAGAAATTAAGTATCAAACTCCAGTCAGAGTAAAGAGCAAGTATTGCAGAGCCATCTCATGCAGGGATCAAAGACATCTGCAATTTATGGAGGTGAAATCTTGGCTTCTTTAGCTTCCCCGTGCAATTTATGGTGGTGAACACTTGACTTGTTTAGCTTCCCCATCACCTTGTTAAAGCTTTCTTGCAAAGTTGTGGCTTTGGAGGCTCAGAATCTGTCTAGTTCAGGTTTTTATCATTCTGATACCCAGTTTATCAGACAATGCACTGCAGTGTTCTCCAAGTCAAGTTTCCTTTCCCATCAAGACCTGCTTTTTTATGCCTTCTTGCCAACAATTATCTTTTTGGTATCTTTGCGTATTAACCCCTACTGCTCCTGGTCTTCACCTACATAGAATGCCTTGTACTGTCACCTGCTGTCTTGGCCACTCTTTACCTCACCATGTTAATTGTTTGATCCAAAGAATGTAGGGGTGGGGGTAGCAGGGAGGAAGCCCTGCCGTCTTCTTCATTCCATGTGGTGCAGGTCATGAAGATTATTCTTTCAGCACCAGAAGGAATTAATATGTTTTAGCATTTTCTCAGCTGTCTTCACGTCAGTTTCTCACTCTCAGGCTGCAATATACCTATATGTCATGTCGTTTAAAAAAAAAGGAATGTGAGCCCACCACTAGAAATAGCAACTGCATCATAGATGGGGCCCAGACCCTTGCAAGAAATAATGCAACCAGAGAAATATGAGAAGATGTTCCTGAAGTAAAAGTGGCAAAGAGGAGCAGAAAATAGAGAAGATGCATAAGGTTGATCTTATCGCCTGGCAGGTGGAAGATCATCGTACAGCTGACTTAGCAGCATTGGGGATATTTATTATTGTTCACAAAAGTCACAGCCATTGTGACCTATAGACAGACACCTGGATACTAGCCTGGCTCACCTTCCTAGTGATAGATGTCCTCAGTCAGCTCCAGCACGGATCCCATGGGTTTCAGGGATGCCAAGGGGTCAGCCCCATTAGAAAAGAGGTATTTTTCCTTGAGTACAATAGGATTTGACTGAACACCAGGTAAGGTAAAATACTGCTGTCCATATTTCACTGTGCAAGAGGCCAAGGCATCCAAATGAGCCCATTGTTTTTCTGTTACACTTTGTGCTTAACACATGCCTCGCTGTTCCAAATGGATTCCAAGAAGAAAAAAAAACCATTTTGTTCCAATGTTGGATCTGTCAGTAACAAAGGACTCCATCTGATTTGCCTTCATTTGATACTTTTGAACCAAAAGCCAATAGCAGATAACATATTTAAGAAATTAGGGCTGCACTGGTAGACAGACAGTTCCACGGTATGCAATTGGAAACCTTTTTTCCTAGTCACTGGTGACCCATTTGCAACAGGAGACCATTGTTTGTTCCTTTCCCGGAAACCAGAAAGCGCTACCCTTGCCTTATGAGGTTAGACGGTGTCACCACAGAGGACTGTGTTCAGCCCTGGTGCCTGGGGGACAATTGCCCTATGGCCGGGGGCAGGAGGCCTGACAGTGTTACCCTCATCAACCAGCAACAGCTGGAGCAGGAGAAATTTGTAAGAAAAATGATTTGAAAGGTGATTGTTTTGAAGGTGAGAAAGCTACATACACTTTAAGTTGCTGTCACATCAGGTCTTTCCCTCCAGCCCTGAGCTGATTGTAGAGTACTGTGATAGCTTTTCATCTGCAGATCTGAGACCCAAGATGGAAGGACAAGAGGGATTATTTAACTAGAAACCATGTCTCTTTTGTAGTTTGAGGCAAGCGGCTCTCCTTCTCTTGCTTCTAGTTTGAAAAGGACTTCCCCTGCATTAGAGCAGCATTAGCTGTATTTTACAGGTAGGAAGCAGAAGAACATGGTCGATGAAGTGACTCGGTCTGGAGCATTTTTATGGCTGCTTTGTGCTGCTGAAGTACAGCTGGTATTACCTGTTGGGAATTATATCCTTCTTTTTTCCTCCCAGTATATCCATTTTTCCTACGATAATTTACACTTACTATGTTACAGTTCTCAGCTCTCCCAGAATAAATCCTACCGCAAAGATCCGTCTGTCCAGAAAACTCTTAAGTGCTATTAAGAAACAGGGATCAACGCCCCTTTAAGTTCATACTCACCAGAGTTCTGCTCTTATGGCACTTTTTGCACTAAAACACTGCCCAGCAACTCAATCAGCAGGGCAATCTTCAGAAATTAACCTGCCTGCCATAGACTAGAGACCCCAGTCTCATACCTGAGCTGTACAGCTTCTGCAGAGTAGAGCAAATCTTATAATTAACTATTAGCACTCACACGGGGAGTGTCAATAAAGAGGCTTTATATTTTTAAACAGAGATATAAGTCATATTTCTTTTTATGTACGCTCTTGTTGCAGTACAGGAGAATAAATTGTCAGTACTGGTCTGTGCGTTTGTTTCTAGATTGAAACTGCTTATTGACTTCAATGCAGCTGTAAAGATTTATGCCAACTAATGACCTAGCTGAGTTGGATTCAAAGTGACAGGGTTTTAACAAAAGCTGACGTTATCCTGGCAAGCCAAGAATCAGCTCCACTGACACTTTTTTGCAACAGAGAATGGAAAGGGAGCTTTCAGATACATTCTGCATACACCATCTCCTGGAGACCCTGGGAACATCTCCACTTCCCAAGCCTGAACACATGGGACAGTTTCTGAACAAAGCCTGCACCTCCAGAAGTTCAGCTGCGAATTTTCATCTGCTGAAATTTAAAATTCATGTGCTTCACTGTGAATAATTTTATTTTCTTTCATCTCCCTCCGCACCCCATAAATATTCACTAGTTAGTTTTTGAAAACTCTTGCACATAAGTAGGGAAAAGCCCATGAACAGAGGGGTTTTTTTGTTTGTTTGTTTTAATTTTTATTGTTTTGTCCTTTCCCCCCTGAAGATTTGCTTAGCACTGGCAATTGTATTTCTTTTATCGGTAGGTCATGAGAAATCTATTAGCAGCTAGATAACCACTTAAATGCATCGGTTACATAAGGCAAGATAAAATGCTATTGCTTCATATGCTGAAGACAGAACACTCGTTGCAAAACAACAGATCTCTAAAAGCGTGTCAGTTCTTCACAGCAGAGCAGACCACTTAATGCTACCCCTCTCCAGTTATTAGCAACACAAACTGAACAGTTTTTCAAGAGTCTGAAGCAGTTCCCTGGCAGAGACTGTGCCGACACTAACAGCAATTCTGCTGATGCATGAGATGTCCATTATACACTACACTTGGTGTTATACCAGCTAACCAGCACTATCATGGGACAGAGCTACTGAAACCTTTTAATAACAATTTTTCCTCAGAAGTTGTTAGAAAAGTTAGGAAAGTGTTTTCAGCCATGTTCCTCCTTTCTAAAACCTATTAAAATTAAAAAGCAGTGTTGCAGGTGGTGGTAAAAGCTGAATCCAGGTAAACTCTGCATCTGTCACTGCAGGATGCAGTCACTGGCACTGCACTCCACTGTATACTGGGCTGCTTTTTTCTGCATGTAGAATAATTAATGGAGTTGAATTTTGGAAAGGAGAGGCTAACTGAATGAACAATGAAATCATTTTAATGATTTGAGATGCCGGTTAGAAATTGAGTTCCTGAAGCATTTTTCTTCCAGCCAGCTATCAAGATGCACAGAACAGTTCTGAATCAGATTCAGTGAGGCAGCTAGTGCGCCCCATCGATCAAGTACTGGGAAAGCATTTCCTAGATTTCAGTCACTTCATTGCTTATAGAAAATAGCCATAATTTCACTTCCCAACAGTTGCTCTGTTTAGATGTTCCTTGTCTCTTCTCAGCTCCACAGCTTCACAGCAAGCTCAGACTTCATGGGATCAGAAGGCAATATTGTATTGCCTGCTTTTTTGGAGCTGAGACCATCTTTTCTCTGTATTTATATTCTGAACACCCGGGGTTCTTACACACTGCAAAAATACACGATAACCAAGTGTGTTGCAAACCTCAAAATGACGTAACAACCAAAGCACCAAGGGGGGAAAAGTCTTTGAGCCAAATCTTCTAGCTTTGCAGCAGTGAAAGCTCATACAGAAGCCAGAAAGACCTCAAAACCCAACAGTCCAACTTTGGAATATGTCAAGGTTAACTGCTGGCAGCATCTCATGCATTTTCAGTTTTTAATCCCAACTTGCATGGGATATTTCTGTGCCTGAGTCTTTTCAAGTCTGAGTCTAGGTGTTCTCAGCCTAGTTGATGGCACTGAATGCAATGGCACTGTATTACATAAACTGGAATGTGCCAAGTAATGCAAAATCCCTGACATTTAGGATTATATTTTCCTGTTTCTGCTCCTCTGGTTTTATCACATTGGTATTTTCATGCATAATTGGCACCCCAAGCCATAGATGTATGCAGATACCCAATTCTTCTCAACATCTTCCCAAATAAAACAAGTTTTCCACTTCCCACTCAGCAGATGTTTTAACAACAGAAGACAGAAACCAAGAAGATCTAGAAGCAAGGTGCCAAGACAAGGGAACTGGTAGCTGCAGTATTTGCTTTTGGCAGTAAGCAGCCCAAACATCATTTGTCTAGTAGCACAATGCTATGCAAGGTACACAAGGCTCTGAGAAGTCCCAAAGCTTTTCCTGGCGCTGTCAGAGGAGCTGGATGTTCTGTAGAGCTCTTGAGTTTCCTAAATACTACATGACCTCCCTGTTTCAGTGCTCACGGGACCCAACAACCGTTTCACCTCCTCAGCACTTGGAGGCATTCACATTACCCCTTATTTTCTTACACAGTGTAAGAAAACATTACCCCTTGTTTGGTTTTGTACCCATGGTATATTTTCTTAAACAGTGAGAGTTGTTCTTGGAAATAGCAGCACAGCCCATACATCCTACAGTAGATATTATCCTTAGACATCACAGGGACGGCATTGGTACCCCAATTCCAGAAAGTGTACTCACTTCCAAAGTTCTTTAGCCTTTCTCCTGCACCTTCATCCGGCACTTCCCAGCAGCATTTCCTAGTCCTCCCTCCCAAGAGCTCTGTCTTCACAGAAGGTGGGTCATCTTCCTGAACTATCTGTCTCTGACCTGTGCAGCAAGATGCTCTGGTCTTGGCGTTCCACAGCCCTGAACCTGTGAATTCAGAGTACTGATTCAAGACAACTAGTGCTCAGACCTCTCTGGCACCACATCCCTCTGCTGCGAGAGCTGTCATGACCATCTCTTGAGTGTGCCCTGTGTCCTAACCCCGATCCAAGGGAGGTCACCATGTGTCTCACACCTTCATGTGCAACAGCTTTCTCACAGTAGATTGGGGAGATGGTTCTAAAAATTTGGGATACACCTAAGTAGTATGGCCGTACGTGATACACACCAGTGCTTCAGATACAAAACTGGGTTTACTAATATGAAATCCCTGATCTCCAGTACTTGAGCTGCAAAAATGATATTGTTAGGTGCTACAGCCTTCCCCTTTTTTGAGAGAGCCACTAACCAGCAACACTACATAGCTTTTTAACCTGTGAAAAACATCAGCTTTTAGGTACTCCATTGATATATTCATATACACATTGTTACATAGCCCAGGCCGTTCGTGCTCCCCACCTTCTCCCACTTGGCAGGTCGGCCAGTGCAGTTTGCAATTTGCTGTGGTGCTGTGGTGGCCTTGCTAGCTAACATTCAAAGGGCTGGCTGCTCGCTAAACACTGAGTCCCACACACAGCAGCGATGCTTAGCTCCCGTGCGCTGCATGGCAAAGGCTGCTTGGGAGCACAGAGTTAGCCTGCTGGCTGAGGAGCAGTTACATTCAGGATCAATGACCCTTTTAAAAAAATGAATGAGTTCCTTTGCTCCCAGGTCTTCAAAAGGGAGATCTGGCAGTTAAAGAGACGAATAAAGAGGAATATATCATCTGTACTCATAACTATCTTTACATCTTATTCAATGAATTGTCAAGCTGGGACTTCATTTCCCCCTGAAAGCCTCTCTCTAGGTCAAACCAAACCTTGTTCTTTCGAATTCTTACAGCCATAGATGTCTGATTTTGGAGGGACCTCGTAAGGTTATCATCTGAGTGCCAAGAAAGCTCATGTCTGGAGATGGATTTGGAGCTATTGCATTCATTTATTTTTAATCATACTCAAATCACCAGCAAATCTCCAGGTGCTCTACAGATACAAAAAGTGTCAACAGTTCCCAGTGCCC
Organism: Himantopus leucocephalus; assembly: GCA_003993805.1. Taxonomy (NCBI): domain Eukaryota; kingdom Metazoa; phylum Chordata; class Aves; order Charadriiformes; family Recurvirostridae; genus Himantopus; species Himantopus leucocephalus. The sequence goes on from RSEF01000031.1 coordinate 57,575,669, forward strand.
ATTACCTGCTTTGTAATGGTTATTCACCTTTCACGCTGACTGCACTTTGAATGAGAAAACACACTAAAATATACACAGAAGTGTAGTCTCCACATACCAGAAATGCCTGTAATTTGGACAGCTATTTCTTCTCGATAGGATAGGTTTTATATTTGCTGTTATGGATAAAAAAAGCAAATAACTGTCTCCCCCAAATCACCAGTTAAAAAAAAAAACATAATCCATTCTTGATTCTTCAAATTGTGATTCTTTAAATGCTTATTTTTCAGAGTTCATGATTTCTCTGAAGCCCTATGCATTAGGATTCTGTCACTGGTTTAAAGAAAACAGAAAGACTCTTTCAATATCAGGCTCTTAAAATATAAAAAACACAAAAAAAAACCCCAGATCATGAGTAACAGAAAAGAAAAATTTAAAAAAAAGACAACTAATAAGGCAAGACTCACGGGAAGACTGTGATATTTACCTATCCTGTTGGGACACAGGTACATGTGGTTTCCGTCTTTTCACAGAATCTTCCCAGGAGAGGGCTACAGAAAGTAAGAAAGCAGCTGTGACAGCTGATGAGTCTTGTTTCCATCCTGAAGTTTTTATCTTCTGTTGAAGCAAGTAACCCTTAGCAGTCTTAGTAGATTAGCAGTGAAGGTAGTGCGGGTAGTCCATTACCTGCTTTTGGCAGCATTTTGCGTTGTTAATCCACTATTCATATAGCTGCAAGCAAACCTTTTCCTCATGTGGATAAGCAGCAGTAAGAAGAAAACAGAAGTCCCAAAAGACATAGAGGATTAAAACACTATAAAGATTTATCCTTCGTAAAAGGAGTCAAGAGTCATCAAATACAAAGTCACAGACGCATAATTATGGTTAAGAAAAAACATAGATTATCAGAAGCAGGAAGAGCATAGGGTGCAAAGGATCACTACATAACTTCCCTGCGTGGACTTTCCAAGACTACCCACCAGACATATGGTGTTGCTAGAGACAGGATATTAAGCCAGATGGACTTTTGATCTAATACATATTCCAATGTTGTCATCATTTGTGGTGAAATTTGATAATGTGCCCAACACAAAGCGAAGCGTGGACAGTCCTCAATAAAGCATTTGGGACAGAAGATTGCATGGAGGTGCAGTTAACTCTCTCTTTTGTACTAGCCTTTCTCATAGAGGCTTAAATATTTAGCTAGATGTAGAAAACTGGTGACAGTCTGAGTGAGGGACACCTTCCAGTGAAGTTAGGTATCAGCAGTCTTTATCTGCAGATCAGGTGTTGCATTGCAGTTGGCATCACTAGGTGAGCCACAAACATCACAACAAACACGTAAGTTGACTTGAAAGGTGGCAGTATGGTTCTGTGTTGAGACTCAGTGGGTTTTTTTGGTGTCTTCACTGAAACTGCCAGGAAGTAAAACCCCCAAAAAATAGTACTGACTGTAGCGACTAACTTCTTGGGACATTGAGTGCATGGATCCCACTCCAGGCTCATTCTTTAAGCAAGTCATCTTCAATGTCTTGAGACTAGACCTAGGTTTGGGTTGGCAGCATTGTGCTGGAAGTCTCCATGATGTATTGTCACAACACCACTCTCGGTTATTTATGTCTTCTGGCACTTGAATGCCGCTTCCACACTTCCAGGCAAGAACATTTCCCTCTGCGCCCACAGTCCTTCTGGTACATCATGCACTATGGCCAGCTCCGGATGGAGGCACACCCTGCATTGCTTGTTCCATGATCATCCAGACCAGAATGCCTCACAAAATGTGCCAAGACTCCCTCCATGCCCACAGTCTTGTGTTTATGCACAGGTCTCATTCCTGGGTTGCAACACAAGGACCAGATCAGCAGAGCACAATGTGGAAAGCACCTGCCCCTTTTCCAGATTAAAATTGCCAGAAATGCAGTATTTTCATACCTTCCAGGACATAAAAATACCATCCAAAAGACCTTTTTCTATTCCTTTTCAGACTGAACTCTGTGCATTTATAGCCTATCTCTGTTATTCTTAAAAAAGCTAGGAATACTCTTTTATCCATGGGGTCATTGAAGAGTGGGAAAGGTCTTTTGTATGGCTTTGAGGTGCCCTACACTCTGTTTTACATAGCTGATAATGCAGAGAGCCGGATGGACTGGCAGAATGCCTCTTCACTTGGTCTTTGCAAAGCAGAGCATGGCTGTGGTGAGATCATCTTTGTGAGCTGCTGTGAAGACCATGAGCTTCCTGGGAAGCAAACAGAGCATGACTACTTCAGCCTTAACTTTATTTGGCTTCATGTGCTCTGAAAGTTTGACCTTTTAGAGGCTGGTACATTGTTGAAGGCTTTCCAGTTAGTATGGTCTTGGCTGCGCTCTGCCACCTCAAGGAAGTGCTCAGCATGGTAGAGGACACCACCTGACACCTCCACTGCAATCTGAGAGTTTTTCCATGAGTCGCTAAATGCTGCAAAGACAAACAGGGTACTTCGGAAACACAGGTCTGTGAAGCTTGTGAACATCCAAACTACTCAGGGCTTTAATACAGAAGGTGGAACCAGTTGTGAAAAGGAAAGGACACGGAACTGCAAAAATTGTCTGTATGTGTGTAGACTGGTAAAGAAGTTTAGAGCTTGGGCTATGCTGAGAGGTAGTCTTCCTCCTTCCGGCTGTCAGGGGAGACTTTTTGGTGTCCACAACACTTCAGTCCTTCATTTCTCTCTGGAGTATGGCAGCAAAGACAGCAGCGGTCTGTGATATGGTGTCTAGGCTTCTAGAAATGAAATGGTGGTGTTACCCTTCTGCAGAAGACCAAATGTCATCTTAAGGAGTCAATAAAAGACATTCTGCCAAAACAAGTTCAGACTGGGGGTCTTTTGCTGGCTATCCAGAGCCCCAGAATGTAGATCCTAGGAAGCCCAGAGGCTTCTCATGACACTGCCTGAAACATTGACTGGTTTAAAGACAAATAATGCAACTAGAGACCTAGATTCGAGGGTTCAGGGTGTCTCAAGGGGAATATTTTTCACATTTGAAGAAAATCCTGAAAGTACACAAACAGGCTAATCAGTCACCTGGTAGGTCTTTTCAGACTTTTTCTGTGATATGGAAAGCTGACTGCAGGAAAACATGTCTATGAATGCTGAGAATTTCTGACAAACTGTTCACACATAAGACCAAGATACCAGATGTGAAGGAGGCAAACGACTGTTCTAATCTGTAATTTCATCTCCTCAGCTCCATCACCCATCCCAAGGGTTTCGGTTTGGAACCGTGCGAGAAAGCAGCGCAGAAGACTATGTGAGGCAAAGCTTCCCAGAGATGCATGAGTACATGCGACGGTACAATGTCCCTGCAACCCCGGATGGAGTAGCGTATCTAAAGTGAGCCTCTGCATGCAACAGCAGATCAACTTGACCAGAACACACGGCAGTGAGATGGTGATGGGTTTCCCACTTCCAGTGTCATCCCACAAAACAGTCATTGAAGGCAGTGTGGCAGATGGATAGAGAAGGAAGCACATAATCACCTGGAGGGAGTGATACTTGGAGAGCAAGCTAGCGTAGCACCAGCTGGAGTGTTTCCAGGGGAAGCAGTGCTTCACACTAACTGCTAGGGTGCCATCAAGCATGGGCAATGTATAAATCCTGGCAGGTTTCTGTGCTTGGGAGCCCTTCCTTAGGCAGTGAGAAACATCCGGAAAAAACCATCACAGTCCAAGCAAAAGCTGCAAATGAGGTTCCTCATCATCTTCAGCATGCTGCGAGGAGAGAAGGTTCTCAGAGAGAAACCTTAAAGCATTTATCATTAAAATGAATAAAAGAAGCATTAGACTGGTAAAAAGTAATAAACACCAAGTCTTCTTGCTTTAGGGAATCATGGCGTCCCTGTGTTTCAGAGACATTTGTGCCTAACAGTCTGGGTCACACAATTTATTCACTCTGCCAGGAAAAAAGAGAAGTGGTAACTAATAAGCCTGCAATAGTTCATTCATTTTACACATAGAAGTTGCATAACACGAGGGCCTGAGAATTTTTCACCAGAAGTTGTTTCTTGTTTACGTATTTTTCCCAGGCCCATCCTAATGATAATTAAGATAGATGGCATTTCCTTTGGGTTAAACTGCAATCATTCCATCAAAATCAATGAAGTAATAATGTAAATTCACATTAGTAGAACACCCAGACCTTTAAGGTGACAAGAGTGGAGGGTGCAGTCCGTATATCACATGAGAACAGGCACTGCAAGGGTTCTTTTATATCATCATTTTATGCAAGTGTGCTATTCATAAATGATTTCTTTAGTAACATTCAGTCCTCTGTGTTCATGAAGACTGAACATAGAGAAAAGCTGATCTGGGTGAAGGAAATTAATTTACCTCATATTCAGGGAGAAAGGAGGAGAAACACCTTTCTCTGAGTTCTCCTCCTGCATTTTTGCTCTAATGACCATAACTTTAACATCACAAAGAAACCAAGAGAGCACTAGTATGTTAGCATTTTTTGATCTTTTCCAATAAAGCTTTGTGCTATTTTTCAATTGAGTTGAAGTCTAACATGTTGTAGTGTTTTCCATCGTTTAGATTAGTATTATTTCATGGGAGCAAAATAAGTCCTATGCCCACTGTCCTGCTCTAGATGCACAAAGTTTGTATTTCATGCACAATTCCCTTCTTCAAAATATAAATCAGGTTTGCATTTAAAATATCAGTCCCTGGTGTCTGTTTTCATTCAGTAATCTTCCAGAGAACTGCCTAGATAAATATTTAGTGAGCATCACTGAGTCTTAGACTGTGAAGTGATTGTTTCTGACTTCAATGTTGAACACAGGCATGATCCAGAGAAACTCGATGCCTTCATCATGGATAAAGCACTCTTAGATTATGAAGTATCAATAGATGCTGACTGCAAGCTTCTAACTGTGGGAAAACCCTTTGCCATTGAAGGTAATAATTGGTTTTATAACATATTCCTCTATTTCTCATGTGTTGCATTTGCCTTATTGTGATTTGGTGTTCTCAATGAAATATGCAGGCGAAACTGGACCCCTTGATGATCATGTAAAATTCTCAGTGATTAAGCAGAACCAAGGTTTCCCCCCTTTTTGTGGTTTCTGAACTTTCAGATCACTCGTACCATCTGTTGCAATGCTCTGTGTAGGAATTATTCGAAGTCCTCAGGTGGTCTGTCTCCAAACAAGTTGGAGGCACAGTCCATTTCACTGCTCTCAATGAAAAAAAGTAGCTCCTGAAATAAGGCTTGCTTTTTGTAGGCTCACTTTCACTACACGTGTTCAAAACCCAGTGAAATATGTTCAAAATGCTGTTCTACAGTTTTGCTCTCATCTGAAGCAGATAAATACTGTTCCCATTTTAAAGGTCAGCTTAAGATTCCCACTGAATCTGTAGCTAATTGAAGCTAAAGGGAGCCTACCCTGGTACTACGTAGCCTCCTTGAAGTCCTGGTGTATTAGCAAGGATGGATTGGAAGGCAGCCTGGAAGCAAGGCTTGTCTGAAGCTGCCTCCAGCACGGGTGAGCACATTAGCAGCTATTAGACTTCAGGAATCACTTTTGTGATGGATGGCCAGTGAAAATGATTGAGGTTCCCCCTTTCCTCTCCTCCAAGGGCAATCACTCTGGCCGCTCCCATCGCACATTAAAACAACCTCCTTAGAAATGTTCAGACCTGACTGAGGAAGGCAATATGCTAAATTAAGGCCAGTGGAAGCTGAGCATTTTAATCATTTCAGCTACAAGCCACCACCACTAGGCATTTTGTAGAATGCTCCTTTTTGCTATACTTCATCGGCATCTCCCATTTGAATTCATACCAGACACCTGAAAGCAATCCATTTTCTTCTTTTCTTTTTGTCATCGGGGAGGATAGAAGAACAGAGAGCTGTTCAGGCTGTAGCAGGATTTGTGTGTGTGCAGCTGCATGTTTCACCATGCGCATGTAACCTGATGACTCTTCCATTTCAGAAAGGCCAGCTCTACTCAAGTAAACCACCAGCTTCCACAACTTAGAATCAAGTAAAGAGAATTTCAGTATAGAAAAAAGCCAACAAAACCCCAAACTATTCATTTTTACATAACTAGAATTCATAGCACCCAATTGCAAAACACTTAAATACGCTGAAACTGTGGTATTCACGAACCCTAGCTGTGCCTTCTCTGAAACCATTCCTTCAACGTTAGCAAATATATTCAGGTGGAAATACAGGCACAATGTGCAAAAATCAGCAGCGAGGGAGGCTATTGCGTTGTAGGTGTGCATATCACCACATCACACTGCATCATTGAAAAGCAAGCCACTGTGATGGGAAATTTACCACGCATGTACATTTATGGGGTTTTTTTGAAGGAGACAGTCTGAAATTCTGAATTCTGAACTGAAAAACAAAAATCCACGGTAGACTAGAAAGGAATCTCTGCATGTAACTGCATGTCTTCCAGGCATGAATTGTATTGATTTTTCCAAAGTCAAACCCCAGATTCTGCAAATTGAAAGACCACATTTAGAATTACTGAGACCATTTTCATGCACACTAAGTCCTTTGCCGGCACTTTAAAGTGGTAAAAGATGACACAGTAGCTAAAACCTGTATTTATTACTGTCTGAAGGTCCAGGTCACTGCTGGAGCTGAACTGCATGAACAGAAAGCATAGCCCCTGGGCTTTGCAGTGCTGTGTGACAATACAGACTGCTCCCATATACGTTTATGTGCATGCAGTTTCTCATCAGAAAATACACAGGAAGAAAATAAAATGCCACATCTGACACCACAGTCACATTCACTGCTGTAACAATGTAAAGGGATGACGGAATGGCTTACTTGACACTAAGGCTAAAGCAAGGTAAAAAAGAAGAACCCATGGCAAGGGCATGCAAAAGGCTGTGTTCCTAGAGATAAGACAGATTTATTCATCTATCTGTACCTCCATCTTAAGTTTTTGAACGTCCAATTTTACATACTACTTTTGTGGCCTTAATGATTTTGAATTTGCATATCCTGTTTGTATTCAGCCGCCTTATTTTGCACAGCAAAACGCCTCATCTCAGCATTCTGAGTCCATGGTAAGGCAGCATCCAGGTTTGAACTGGCTTGCTGAAACAGAATGCCAACTTGATCTGCCATGCTGGTAGTTGATAGCTGAAATGAACATAATTTACCAAAAAGTAAACAAGTAAGAGAATGATGATTGTACTGTTTTCCCTTGTAGGATATGGCATTGGTCTTCCCCCCAACTCTCCACTCACCTCAAACATCTCTGAACTGATAAGCCAGTACAAGTCCCACGGTTTCATGGATGTTCTGCACGACAAATGGTACAAGGTTGTTCCATGTGGGAAACGAAGCTTTGCTGTCACAGAGGTAAGCAATGAACTTGGGTCACATAAATGAGGATTTGCTCAAGTTGCCAATTATTTCCCCTCATTCACAATGTGCAGTAGACACGCACACATGACGGAGATGGGCTACAGCTGAAGGGAAGCATTAGGCTTCAAAAGCGAGAGATGCTAAGCCCAGCAGCGTTCAGATCAGAGCACAAGAAAAACGTCAGTAAGGCTGTGCTGCTAAGTTAGGCGTGCAGTGCATGCATCAGGGAGCACCTCTGGAGACAAACAGGGCATGTAACGTAGCATTAAAAAAAGTGATCTGGCACACTGCACAACAAATCTGTCTGATTCCGCTCAATTATGTGTATCACCATCTACAGGGTCTGTCAGTGATTCTGGACCACCTCACACAGGTGCGATAGCTAAAATAGCTAATGCAGAGACCCAACAAGAGCAAAAGAAGCAGAGAGTGGGAATTTAGTACATCCCAAATTACTAATATAACCCTGACCACTTGCTAACATGCGTGGCAGCTACTTGTACCAAAGATAGGACTTCAGCCTAGAAATGGTCCACTAAGATGTCATGCTAAGAACAGAAGAGAAGTGGGTTTCATGAATAAGTAGATCTATAGGAAATGGAAGCAAATCTCCATGGTTTTATGTCCTGGTAGCAAATCAGAGGAGTTATGCCAGCTTGTGGCAGCTTGAAGATGTAGGCCTTTGTTTATAAGAAAAAGATTCCTCTTACCGGAATAGCAGTTTTTTGTCAAGTTCTCTAGACTGTCAAGTAAGAAAAGAGAAAGTACTGAGGAATCAAAAGATCCAGCATGCCTGAAGCGTAGACCACACACTTTTAGCTCAAGGTGTTCCAAAGGACGTTGTTACGTGTTCTCACTGGTACAAAACATGTAGCTAAAAGTATGCTATCTCCTCCTCAGAGCATTCCACCAAATATCAAACCAACCCTATGTGTCCCCCAAGGAAGCGGTAGCGTGGCCATTCTCCCTTAACAGAGAAGCCCAGATTCCTAGGTCTCTGACTCCTGCCCTTCAGTGGTCGCCTGGGCCTCTTGGCTGCAAACCTCTCTCTGTTGACTCAATTGCTGGAAAAATTGCATTTTTTAGAGATCAGACAAAGAAAAACTTTATTAGACTGCTTTCATACATAGATTGTTGGGGTATATCTGCATGTCTTATTACATTTTTAACTTTTTTATTAAGATTGTGTCAATATGAAATAAATTACATTTTAACATCACACATTCATAGAAGAAAATCCAATTTATTTTTATTCAACTTGTTCAATTCAATTTTTTCTTTTTTTGTGTGATTAATTCAGCACGAGAAAGCACATTTAAACAAAAGTTTGTATTCCCTGCTATTTCTGATCTAGCTTATCTGAAGATTATATTATCATCTAACAAGACAGGTATCTGGGGAATTTTCTTTTTAATGTAGCTGACATATCTGTTCCTGACAAGCACTTCATTCAGTGACCTCTTGTTACTCTACATTTTAACACAATCTTTTGAATTAAATCTCAGGAAAATTACCAGATGGTAATGGCATTAATTACCACAACTGCCTTAAAACTGAAAACTCTGACAGCAGAGACAAACTTACCTTCTTAGTAATTCCCCAGTGATGAGACATAAGGCACTTCCTCTGATCATGAGACTCTTACTCCAGTAGCTGTATACAGGGCTGTATTCTCTGTATTTCTAGAGAAATAGCCAAGCCACAGAATCAATTCTACACGTCTTCCAGTTAAAAGGTACGGTTTTATGTAGTACTGTTTTTCTCCCAGAATACATATTTGTCTCCGTTAAGTCAGTGGTCTCTAGGGTGGGCTGCGTACAGCTCCTGGGGGTGCAGGAGAAGATCCACTGTGGTGCAGGAAGAAAATACTAGAATTTCAGTAATACATACGTATATACATAAAAATTATAAATAAATATATGAGGGTGCATGCTAAAAAAGTTATCAAAAAAAAGTTTGGAGACCACTGCTCTAAGGCATAGCATCTCAAGGAACTTTTTTCTGCCATAGCAAATACAGTAATAGAGAAAATAAGCCCTGGCTGGGCAAACTACAGAAGGCATATTATAAAACCGACTGACATGTCTTTTTGTGAAGAAAAGCAAACATGAGCAAAGATAGAATAAACCTTGCATTCAAACTGGAGAGAGAAAAATCTGATAGGCAGCATGCCATTTTTACAATTACTCTTCTGAAAGCCCTTTGCAATTTAAAAATACGAGGAAAGACCATACCATTTTCCTGCAGAGCTATTGCTAGTACATTATCTCTGAGGCAAACCCAGTTCCTTCACTTCCCTAGATTTTCGTTAACTCCTTCATGTTCAGTGATGAAATACTGAGAGTGTCTGGTTTCCAGGTAATCCTTAAACTTCCCTGTGTTCATGGCATGAAAACAAAAATGACATGGTTTAAGTACTCAAAATATTCCTCAAGGCCTGCCAACAAAGGGAGAGGAGATGGGAAAAGAGCTGCTCCAGTCTGAAAAGAAAATTCTGATTTTGTCATGTGAATAGCCCCATGGACTTCCTTCTTCCTCGGTGTCGAATAGGTTTTAAGCATGGGGTTTTAAGGGAAGTTTTAAGCATGGCGTCACAGCTGGAAAACATGCTGTGGTTTAAAGTAATTCAGTCTTTTGAGTGTAACCTCCACACGATGGCCAGAAAGCAAGGCGGGTCTAGCTGCTCTGGGGCTGGTTTTCTGACTGTAGTCCTTATTTGATCTTCAGTTGTGCTAACCCAAGATGCATAACTAAGTTTTTCTCCAGAGGCCAAGGTCCAACAAGCTGATTCAGGTCACTGAACTGAAGGACTCTAGAAAGTCACTTAAAGACTTTGTCTTTGAACAAATCCTCATGTAGTCAAAGGCCTTATGCAATCAGAAAGAGACAGCAGAAACCGTTCAGCTTGTAAGTCTGTGCCGTTGTGCGGTAAGCTCTGCTAAGTCCAGACCTTCCTTTTCCTGAATTCTTCTACCCCATCTCCCATGACCATCCCCTCCTCTTCATCCAGTCCTCTTGGCCAAGAACTTGCAGATTTTAGAACTTGCAATTTCACAGCTGGGAAAAATTTACTAAACTGAACAGGGCCAAACAGTGGACACTTTCTAAAGCATGGCTTCCCCATCATTATGTCAAGAAGCATGGGAACTATTCTTGGTCTTATCTCTATGTCAGTTTGTTTTCTTTACTCCTGTACAGCCCAGAAATCTCCATTATTTAACTCCCTGCAGTCAGTCACAGTAACATTCAACAGGTTCACTGAAGTGTGGACAATGTTCAGCACAGAAGCAGGCAATTCATTTTCAAAAAAGTCCCAGCTTCTAAGTGGGTAGTCATTCACATGAATTATATACCAAATTAAGACTCAGCAATTGCCTTTTGATAGGTAGAGTAAGGCTTTGTATTTTTCTATGTCTTTTTGATAAATTTGGTATGTGACACACAGCTCCTGTTGACCAAGAGCAATGACCAAAATATGGGAATATATGTGGGTGAAATATTGATCAGTATAGCCTTTAAATGGGTGAAATATCCATCTTCTTTCTTGTCATTGCCCCTTTAGGCTGTACCTGATTCTTATCCACCTGCCACTCCTGCCCACCGAGGTTAGTTTTTCTTTTGATTTGTTTTGAGATTCATCTTCCTACTCATCATTTTTTTCTAATCTCACACTGGGAAATTATATTTCCTGTGGCAGAACTCACTGCTAGCTCTTTCCGTCTCTCTCTATCTGGCAGCACTTTGCTCATTCTAAATTGCACTTGAAAGCAAAGTTGTCTTGGAAAGGCATGATCCAGATTGGGGCTGGAAAACTTGCAGTGACTCCTCAAGCTGAGAAACCAAATAAAGATGAGTTTGAAAGTCCAGAGGTAAGTAGGGCTTGACTCCACAGTTTTGTGTGAACCTCTTCAGCGAAAGCACTTGCCCGAGGTGTCTTACCCTGGCCAGCACCCACCCATTGGACCATTCATGGAGGATGCAGCTAACTCAAACTTGGAATGAATTGCTGCAGTGAATTGCATCTTAACCTCTCCACCACAAGTAATTGTTGGTAGCAGTGGCTGTTCACACTGATTGGTAGTTGAGAACAATATCGCTTGAGTACTCTTGATTTAAAATTGTCATACTCTAGTCTCAATGGAATTTCTCTGTTGTAAATTTGCTAAGTCGCTACTTAGAGCAGAGCATGGTGCAGGAGGGAAGTGGGGTTGGCAGAGTTGTATTTGGTCATATTACATCGAGACACAATCCGTGTAATTCATTTTCAATTTGCATACAATACACTTAGCTCTTCCTCTACTATTATACTCATTAATGCCACTTCAGCAGGAGCCAGGCTGCTAGGACTTTCCCCTCCAGCATATTAGCTCCACCCAAGCTCAGGAGAGACTGCAAATTCTTTCTTCCTGTGGCATTTTTGGGAACCAAAAGACAGTGAATTGGCAGATTTGCAACTTTCTACTCATGGTAGCGAAACAGTTATGGCACCAAGCCTCTGTGACAGCAGGCAGTGTGGATGGCCTGAACAGGCAAGTTTCCTGTCAATTAGCAGTGGTTTTGACTGTTCGGACCAGGCAGTAATGATCAGGGCAGGGTGTTTAGGAGATGAGCTGACACACCACAGCTTCTCACGATGGTATGAAAGGGAAGGGCTTCTCCTGGTCCAAAGAGTAGTTGGGCTTTGGGAAAAGCTGCCTATGCGTACAGACTGTTTCATAGCTTTTAAGCTACAATTTTTAAAAATGTTATTTTTGAAACTGTATCTTCTATTTCACTTGAATGGCTTGTATGTTCTCCATTTGCAAGTGCCACAGGACGACTGAAGCTGTAGGACTTGGAGGCTGATTTGCACATAGACTGGCAGTTCAGACGGATAACAACCAATACATGCAATAAAAAATGATATATTGTTACATAACAGTATCCCAACTATTAATATCAATAATGCACCAATGCTACACACAAACAGTATCTCACCTGACACAAATGACACCAGCCCAAACTGATCCTGTTATTGCAGTCCCACTACTTTCCATGGGTGGTGACACTGGGGAAGGCATAGTGCTGTGCACCTCTGGCTGATGCCTGAGGGAGAGGTCCATGCTGGTCATGGTGGGGATCAGTCATTGACCATGGGCTTTCATCTGATCTGGACCAGGCACAGAGCAAAGACAAATTCCTTTCATCCTCTCTTCTCTCAGCAGTGCTGGGATCCACTGATGGCTCTTCTCTGGAGTCTTTGAAGGAACTTGCTCAAACTTGACTTGCTGTAGCTTGTGCCTGACTTTGGCCTCGGCACAATCAGACAGTGCCTCATTCATCTTGCCATGATTTTATCCATTTGTCATCCAGGAAATTGTGCCTTTCTGCTCTGAGTTTTGCCTAGTCTCCTTAAAGGTCAAAAGTTAGTTTCCTTTTTTGTTGTACCAATCACCTGACAACTCAACAGTCAGTTTTCTAGCCATAACCTTGAAGCTGTGGTTTATACGTTTGTCTCTGGTGCACTGCAGGTGTCAAGGGAAGGGCATGCAGACCCTTCCATGAAGGTAACGAACTGCCCTGTGCTCATAAATAAAAGCTGCCCATCAGTCACCTTTCATGGTACCTTGTTACCAGTGCGTGAAAAAAACCCACAAAAAAACAGGAAAAAAAGATTTTGCTGCCAAGACAATTTGCTCTGTCTGCACACATGCTGTCTGGGGAGGGGACTGGCCCTTGCCCACTGGGGGACTGGGAACATTATGAAGAAGGGTATCACAAAATGACAGATGTTGCATTGTAAAGGGGTCATCTCAATGTGGGAAGAAGCGGTGGTATCTGGACTTGCCCCGGGGAAAAAATACTTTCCATAACGGTCCTGAAGAAAGCAGTGTATGAGTATTGAGTCTGACAACAGGGTCAGGAGAAGCACGTTTTGAGTTTCCTGGAAATGAGGAACAGATTTAGATTCACCTGTCAAAAATGAAAAAAAACCTCAAAAGTTCACTATCTGAGGAGACAAAGCTGTTGTTCCCAATTCACCAGCCTGTGATATCACAGAAGCAAACATCTTCTCAGTACCTGATTTGGATGATACGTGTATTGTTTTTCTTCCCACTATGGACAGGGCTTGGAAAATGGATGAGTTGCAAGAAAAAGATTTATTATGAAAGGGAGTATTTTTCCAGATCTGTGCAAAACTCCTCACAAGAAGAGGGGAAGGAAACTTGTCTTGCTAATGAGAGACAATGATTTACAATATCTTAAAATTTGGCACTTGAAAGCCTAAAGCTATGGTTACTGGTCTTTGCCAAGGATAATCTCTCTAAGGAGATTAAATATATATTACTTCAATGCTGCCACTTCTTTGAGAGCACAGAAAGCCATAAAAACGAATAATAAATAAATAAATAACCTCCTCTCTGCAGCTACAAGAAATGCCCCAATCTAGAGAGAGGGACAGGGTTTAATACTGCTTAGTTACCTAAGTACAAGCATCAGCATCAGTAGGATTTTGCAAACCTACTGAGATGCCCAAATGAGTTTAGAAATTTGCCCTCCATATCCACTTATCACTAGTAAAGCTGGAAAGCTTTCATCTTCACAGAGGTGCTGCAAAATTTAACTTCCTGATCTCAGCAAAGCTTTTTAAAATACTTGTGGGAAAAATGCTATCAAAAAGGATAGCTTATTATTATAGCTAATACACGCAGGATATCCCTATTTAGTGTTTGGGTTCAGCGGTGTGTAGCACCAATAGCTGTGCTGCCAACCTGCAAAGTATCCACAAAAATCTTTAGAGGCTTCTAATTAGTCAAAGCTGCACTACAGGAGTATTTGATGGTTTATTCACTGCTCTCAGTACAACCAGGGAGAGTAAAGCATTTACAGTCTCTTGTAGTAGGGAGTAAAGCAGGGGTTTTCCTATGAAATCCAATAATGAAATCACTGAGTGCTGTTTTTTTGTCTCTGCTTCCCCCTTCAAAGAGGACACAAATATCAAACTCTTCTCTGCATCCCCTTCCGTTTCTTCAGGGCCCAAAGAAAAAGCATATAACTACCGAGGAGACAGCAGGAAACGTTTAGGTAGCAATTGCAGATATAGGTTGATAAATCAGAAAAGTCTCTCCAAGGATATATAAAAAAACAGATACTTCCACTTCCGCTCTTGTATTTGTTGGTTTTCAGAAACTGCCAATTTCCCAATTTGCAAGTGGCAAATAACTTAGAGGCTGTAACCAGTGTAGTACTTAGCACCCATTAGCTGTAATCATCACAGGATTGACTATAGTTGCTTATTGCTTCAGAACCACCACATGGGCATAATTGAGTTCCTTCTCCTAAAATGCAGGGAGCTACCTCCTGAATTTATGATTACAAACTTGGAGCAAGGACTGTATTTTTATCCTGGGTTAATAGAGAATATGCCACATAATGGGCATTTATTCCTTAAAAAAATAAGAAAGAAAGAAAGAAAGAAGAAAAGAAGATATTGGAGTAGAGAAAGTAATTAGTTGGTTTTCTATTGCCAGCAAAGACCTAACACGCACACACCTGACCCCTACCACTTCGGCAGAGAGGAAAGCAGTGATACAGAGAATCCAGTTTATTACTGCTCTTCCCAAAGATACTCTATACATGCACCTAAAATACATACACAAACTACAAAATAAGTAGTAGAGCTTGCTGCTCTGATACCAATCAGCATGAAGCTATGAAAATGAGAGGTGCCTCTATTAGATGGTTTCCTTTATTATTTAACATGTGTGTGTCTACAGTAATTATGAACAGCTGATAAATTGCCTTTTTACAATGGTATGTAAATGTGCTGATATTGCTATAAATAATTATTCCATACACTGGAAGACACACTGTGCTAATTATTTCTCCCCTACCTCGTTTCCCCACTTAATTTAGTCTCAAAAATTGCCCACTACTGTGCAGGCTTTATCAGGCAGCTCTTTCAATGCATTATCTTCTTTATTGCTAGATAAAATATTATTGATGCTTTGTTTTGGCATTTCCTTTCCTAGGAAAAGATGTCTTGTTTGGGACAATTTCAAAAGCTATCTATTACAACTGAAAAATGCATCTGAGATGCCAGTGCTGGAATATCTTTTCACCTGCTTCCAGGGAGGGTAGAAAATGATTCTGCAGAGCTGACAGGACAGGGAGCCAGACCCTCATCAGCATAAATCAGAGCAGCTTTACTGAAGACAAGGGAGTTATTTTTCATGTAAGGAGCTGGCCAGGTGTCCTCTATGCAGCAGTACTGGAGTGGCATCAACCACCGACCTCAGGCTGGAGGAGGCATCTCATGCATGCAGGAATCCCCACTGCAATTGCCACTATGTGCCTCTTTTAAATTATTATTTTGAATGGCTAGAGTTTTACCATATTCCATTAACCCTAGTTCCTGTTTTCAGAGCAAATCCTCCCTACCACAGAGCAACCCAACACTAGCAGATCAGGCCTCCTTACTGATCTACCCTGCCTTTGGGGACTTCTGCGTTACTTCTCAAGCAGCTAAGCAAAGGGCCCTTCACCCAGCTGATTCACAGGTTCCTGCCACTGAGGGAGTTTATGGCAATGCCCGCCCGTAGACTGTTATTCTGTATGACACTAAACAGCAGTAGCCTGGGAGCATATATATATATATATAGTTATGTTCTTCAGACGACTGAGCAAATCTATGCCTTTTTAATTATTATTCTATTTCTCATTCAATTTATTCTTGTTTTTACTGTTAACTCTGCATCTCTGTGGAAGTTGTTTCATACTTGCGTTTGAACATCCTTTTTGGGAAGCAAGTGATTTGCATTAATGCTTTTTGGAGAATTAACANTGGAGATCATCTAGTCCAACCCCCCTGCCAGAGCAGGGTCACCTACAGCAGGTTGCACAGGACGGCGTCCAGGCAGGTTTGGGATGTCCAGAGTGGGAGACTCCACAACGTCTCTGGGCAGTTTAACTGGCAGCTAGTATGGATAGCAGTCTTTTTGCTTCTTACAGGTACTTATATACGCTGAATTCAGAGATGGGCCATACTGAGGTCTTGGCTCTAAAGACTTCTGAGAAAACAGTCAGATGTAAGGCCCCATTCTGTTTTTATGCTACCTCCACTAGAAGTTGGGCTTCACTGCTAATGGAAAGAAGCAGGCCAGGTAACGCAGACCTCCAGTCAAACACTTTGGTTTTTGAGTGGTTTAAAGCGTTACCATCTGTAATTTTTGTGTTACCCTCCTGATCCCCTATCTGGAAGGACAAAGTATGGGATGACAGGCTTTTGCCAATAAGAAATTCCAGTGCTGAGAGGGAAGTTTTGCTTTTAGGTTGAACTGATGCACTCTCAGTATCAGAAAACCCTCGTGCCAAGACTCTGACACCCTCCTACCCCAGCATCACTCTATTGTAGTTTTCCACTTTCCTTGCCAGGCTGCAGTAAATTTCTTTAGAAATTGCTTTTACACCCCCATTATACCCTTCAACACCCTTGAAGTGTTTATTCACTGGTACCAAAATTATCTTCCCAAAAATTCTGCTCAGTGTACTTCGGGGCAAGCAGGTTGATTTTGGCAGACAACCCCCAAAATAAGAGTTCATTGCCAGTGCCACGTTTTAAAGTTCTCACTCTGCTAGATTGCTGAAACTCTGTTCTTGTTAAAAATCTGTGATATGCTATCTCATATCATTGTGTTTTAAAGAACAGAAATCAAATATGAAAACCAAAAGAGAAAAATACTGCTCATAATCGCCCAGCAAATGGACTTCCAAGCCTTCAGCTTCAATCGACTCATCGCTAATCAACTCTTTGGCTTAAAATGACCTCACAACAACTTTTTTCAAACATTCTGCGATTTATCTTCCGACTAAACACAGTTTCTTTTCTAGATTACACATCTATAGTCATAACAAAGCACAGTCCCCACTACCACCCACCCACCAAACTAACAACAAACTGAAGGAGCACACAGGTCAATTATCCACGGTGATAGCATCCCAGATACCATCTCCTCACACACAGTGCTACCCAAGCAATTTTCCGCTCCTTTTTTTTCTTACATGGGGAATAACATTCTTTAATAGCAAGGCACAAGTGGAACTTGCATTTTTTTTTAAATATTTCCAAAATAGCCTGTAGGCAGTAATTATTAGCAAGAGATTTTACTTATTGATAAACTCATAACTGAGTTATGGAGGCATGAGAATAAAAGTACTAAGATTATACAAAACATGTAAATCTGACCCACCCATTGGAGTGCAGGTGTTTGTGGTATAGCTGGCTGCTGTACGTGGTTCCTTGGTCTTCAAATATGATTAATACCAATAAAAGACTCAAATTAATTAAAGGCTTCCTACCCTACGTGAAAAGGGTGGGTCGGCAGAACAAGGTGAGAGTGTTCCTGTTTTTCACAATTGCAGCTGGGGTTCCTAAAAAACACAGTTTCAGTCCTGTTAATGCAGGGAGTGGAGAGGTGCCATGTTTGTGCTACTTCTTCAGAACATTTTCTCCATGACCTTCCATCAAGGGTGAAGCACAAAAAGGGGAAGTTAATGATCAATTCCCAGAAAATATGAACAGTTGGTCTTAGCTCACCACTGATGAAGGACTTGGTCTACGGTTCATTGACTGTATTCTATCAAGCAGTATTTGCTTTTACAAATGCAAAGACACCACAAATACTGGATTCTCATACATGTTTGACACCTAATCTCATTAGGGGAACAGCACGAGGAAAAAAATTCCCTGGTCTGCATCTGATTCTCATTCCCATGACAGGTCCTTTGCTCTGACAGAACACCAAGCTTTCTGCAGCACAGAAAGGCTTTGTTGTGAACAGCAACTAGACTATTCTGCAATATTTCACCGCTATGTATTCAGTCAGACCACACTTCCAAATGGGAAAACAGAAGCATCTGTTAAAATACACTAACAGCCTACTTCGTTAACTTCCCTTTTTGATTTTATTCACAGACACTGCAAATGGGCATCAAGCATTTTTCTGGGCTCTTTGTGATGCTGTGCATTGGGTTTGGTTTGTCCATTCTTACTACCATTGGAGAACACATCGTGTACAGACTGGTCCTACCACGGATCAAGAAGAAATCCAAGATGAAGTACTGGCTCCATACAAGTCAGGTACATACTCAGAAGTAACCCTGTGAAAGTCACGTGGCTGATTAAGAAAGCCTGGACAAGAATGAGGTGTAAAAGATTGTGAGAGCCCTGATGATTGGCATTTGAAGTGTGACAGCAGCTTCTGGAGTTAGAAGAAGCTTACTTAATGATGGAATGAGAAGCACAGAGGAAACAGTTCAAATATTCACAATTGCAAAGCCTACAAAAGCGACCTTTCCATTTGCACTTGTAACCTTACAACTCTTTTGGACTCCAGAAGCAACAGCGTTGTTATCCTGAACTGGCTAACCAGAATATTTTATCTCACTCTTACAGGTTCCCAAACTTTTGGTGCATGTAGGAAGTGATGGGTAACTTCTTTCATTATTCTAGGGAATGCTCTAGGTGTTTGCTGTAAAAAGAAGAGGTTACTTTGCAGCAAAAGGCACAAAAAGGAAGCTTCTATTGCTTTAAAGCAGCACAGTGGAAGAGATCTTTTTAGAAAATAACAAAGTTTGCTTTCTTTCTGAGGAATTCTAACATCAAGGATTGTTTGCAAACTATTTATCAGCCTTTCATTGATTGCCCTTCCTTGGGAAACTATGGGAAAATAAATCTGTTGTAATGACAAAGCACAGACATTGCCTCTATCCTTGAATGTGCAAAATAATTTATGCTCAAGTCCATCACACAAAGCCCAAACTGTTTACCTATTTATGGAGCTATTCTTAATCTTCCTTTTACTAATTTATTTTCTTCTTTTCCCTCTAGAGATTACATCGTGCTCTGAACAGTTCCTTTATTGAGGACAAATGCCAGCCTAAGACAAAACGAGTAGAAAAGAGGTAGGAAGTTTTGCGTACCTTGAAACACAAACTACAAAAAATACATTGGAATGAAATATGTTGTGTCTAGATATCTACTTAGGGATCTAATAACACCTCAAAGATAATAAAACAAAAAAAAAAAGGAAACAAGATAGAAGTGACAAGGGAAGGAGGCAGAAGTTAATTGTTTCCAATAGAATGTATTAAATCTGGAAGTTTTGGTTTTTTCATGATTTCACATACAGCTTACAAAAGTACCCCCATTCTAAAGACAGGGTTTGCAGTTTTTTAAGTCCACTGCCCTTGTTTTCAGGTCATTAATTACTCACATACTAAAGCACTAGCTGATAACGAGGGCCCTATGAGACAGCTTCACAGTGAATGAGAGATCAGGCAGTATACATATTCAAAACTTTTTCAGCTTTCTTATTTTTTAGAGTGAGAAATAAGAAGGCTGAGAAGAGGCAAGTGCAGTCCTTTCAGAAACCTTTGTCTCAAACAACTCTTGTTGGAGAAAAAAAGTAGGTAACAACCTTGCCTTGTTTTCACAGTCTGTGTCTTCCAAAGAGGAGACAATCTTATCTATAGCTACCAGGAACACAAGGCGTTTTATTAAAACTATACATTTTCTCAGTAACTCAAAACTATTAGTGCACTTTTTAAGTACACAGGCAGCAGTATTGCTTTTCTACAGATAACTTCAGCCACAGACTATAGAAAAAAAAATGTCTTCCAGGCTGTTGCTAGATATTTGGCATGATTGAAACCCACATATGTAAATGTATGTTGTGTTTGTCATTCCTGCACTAATGGCAGCAAATGTAAGTAGTAAGCAACTATACGCTTCTAGATTGCCTGTATATAAAAACAAGTATATAAAAGTGCATGCAATTGTTTTCCTCTATTAATTCCTTCATCTTATTGCCCCACAAAACCCCACAGCGCGGCACCTCCGTGCGCACAGCAGCTCCTCGCTTTTGATCTTTGAACAGCAGTACCAGGAGCCGACTGGTGCAAAATGTTTCCTCCTCCTACACCCTCCTCGCTGGGTGGTCGCATTCACACTCCCACAACCTGAGGCACTAACTCAGCCAGATGGGAGAGTCATCCAGAGGAGGGGGCTCTCTGTTTCGATGACACAAAAAGCACCAGCTGAATTATTTGCCAGATAATGAGCAGTGCAAAAATTTCGTAACACAAGGAAATGGCAACAAGCCCCACAGAGAATGGCTCAGAAGAAGAACCACGCAAATACTCTTTCAACATTGAGAGTGAAGATGTGCTGCTGCCCAAAAACTTCTGCCCACACAGCATCCAGCCCACGGGTGTGTGTGCACGCACACTCACCCACCGTCCTTGCTCTTCTCATGGTCTGAGCTGCTGTTTGCGCAGAATTATGGTGAATTTAACTCAAGACATCTAGTAAGATGGTGCCCAGCTTGTCATGAATACTGGTGTGGCAAGGTACAACCCAGGCCTCTCAAATCAATTATATTATTACACTTTCTTTTATTCCTGTTGGGGACTGTGGAATTATTAAAAGCACCAAGATAGGGAATAGAGGTGGAAATAATTTGTATTATGCTACTGCAATTTCCCCCAGGGAAATGTTTTTTTTTCAGGTCATAACTTTCCAAACATTAGGAGAACTGCTCATCATCAGTGGCCAAATTGTGAAGGTTTTAATTTACTTGACAAAACTTGAGTGTTAACTGTGGACTGTGGCCTTTGTTAAAACCACCTGCCCAGACCCCCAGACAAAAGCACCACCGCCAGCAGCAGCAGTTACGTCAGTTAGTAGCACTTATGAAAAAACTGGGTTTTGATTTGTGAAAGAAAAACGTCTCAGAAATTATAGGTTCATGGTATGACTCAGAAATATTTACAAAACCAAGGGCTGCAGGTTCTCTGAGATGTGTAGTTCTGCTCCAAGGCAAGTTGGTCACACTGGCTGCCCAGGACCCTGGTGACAACGGACTCCGCAGAGCTACACAGCAGGGAGGCAGCTTTGGGCACCACAGCCCCTTCTCAGTAGTTCAGCTCTTTGCTAGGTGATCTTTTTTGTCTAGACTGCTGTGTGGAAATGCAGCATGGTGACCTTCTGCTCTTGGCCCTGGAAATGCTTTGGCAGTTTCTACTGGCCCAGTCTGAAAGGTGCTTAAGAGGTACTTGTTTTTTTCATCTCTTCAGGGGATTAACATAATTGCATCACAAAAGACACATCCAGTTTAGCACAAGACTTGAGAGGCTTCCTGCCTTTTGTTTTGAAATATGAGAAAATCGCTAATCTACACAAAAATAAACAACCCTACATACATGTCCCCACTGGGGTTCCCTGAGCCCTCTGGAGCATCACCCAGGCTGGGGTTGCCACTCCTGCCTAAAGCCTCCCCTCCGCCCTCTCTGCCATCCCATCTTTTTGAAAACACTCCTGATCACCACCTCCTCTAAAGAAATTTTCGCTTTCCAACTTCCTTGTCTGCAGGCAGGTGAGGCAAGTATCTGCTTCTAGCTCTGCACTCCTCCTGAAACCAACTGTTTTCAGCAATCCCAGTCCTGAAATGTTAATCCTCTTCCTTAACCTGATGATTGGTAGCTCACACTAATAGGCATTTTGTCCAAGGATGCCCACAGAAGATCTCTATGATGGAGCAGTTTTAAGAGCAACTACTTCAGAGTTTCAAGCTCAGTTTATAAAATGAATGCACACAGATCTATCCAAAAGATAAAGCAGGTAGGAAAGCCATGCTCCTCTCCCACAACAGCAAACTGTGCTTCCTTACGTTCCAGTTGGAAAGTGGAGGCCACAGGATGCTCCTGGGAGAACTCTGATTTGGGAGGGCTGCAGAGAGAAGTTCCCAAGAAAGACAGAAATATTCTCTGGAATCAAAATAGTTTGGAAAGACTTTTCCACAGGAAAACACTGAAGCATTTGAAAAAATTCCCAAATGGGAATTTGTCCTCCAACACAAAAACTCCCAATTATATTTATTCTGTCAGGAAGCTCATGTGTGTGCACTGTGAGGTTTGGATACACATCGTTATGTCCATCCCCGAAAGCACAAGCAGCTACTCAAGAAGACTTCCAAGTTCAAGGGGACACCTTCCCCTTCATCTCTCCACACCAGCTTTAGGCAGCCTCTTTCCTCCTCCATGGGAGCAAATGCCCAAGCTAGCACAGAGTACTAACACACAAAGTACTAACGCTGTACTGAACTTAGGACATTGCAACCACAAAAGCTTGCAGAAAGCTTTGGAGAACTCATATTTTCCTGAGCTGGAGTTGAGAAGACTAATTTCATAACTAAGAAAATAAAACTTTTGGGGAAGATGAACTTTAGGATTCTGTTCTAGTCTCTGCTATGTTTTAATCAGAAAAATTTGGCCATTTACATTCACAATTTGTACTTCTCAAGAAAAATAATTCCTAGGGTACAGGAATAATATGTCTATGTAATTCATAACAGCAGCAGTAGCATATTTTTCCCATAGGATGGCTCACAGGGGAGGGCTGAATACACATAGGAGCAGGTTCTGATTTCATATTAACTCTCATATCTCTGTTCAGGTCCCACGTAGGGAACAGCCAGCATGCTGTGTGGAATACAGCCAATCTGGGCAACTGTCACCGGAAAAAATATATCTGCACCGACGAAGGGCAAAATGAGGTGACAATGCGACAGCACCAAGACATTCCCCTGCCACAAGTGAGGAGAGAGACTCCGGCTTCTTTAACGACCAACGGGAAAGCAGAGTCCCTCAATATCAGTAGGACCTCAGTGATGCAGGAGCTTGCAGAGCTGGAGAAGCAGATCGAAATCATCAAGCAGGAGCTGCAACTGGCCATGGACAGGAAATCAGAGCTGGAGGAGTATCAGAGGACAAATAGGACTGCAGACCCCTAGGCGAGCACACCTGGGCCCTCTCCTCTTTTCTTCCCTTCTCCCCTTCCTCTGTAAAATTTGTAACACACTTTTGTAATGCCAGAAAGAGGTGCAAAAATAAAGCAGGCAATATGCTCTTCATGAGAGCACAATTGCAGCAGCCCACAGCCACTGCCACCCTCCTGAGTCCTCCTCCTTTCATAACAAGGTTCTCATTCTCCTGGCAAGCTTCAGCCATTCCCAAGGGACTGGAGAAACAAGGAGCATCCAAACAGTGAGAGTTCCTGGTTCCTCCACTTGACAGTACAGTGAGGTTCCCACTTTTTTAGCCCTTTCTGTGCATTAATTCTAAAAAGGAGAAAAAAAAAAAAAGGAAACTTAAGCTGCTCATTGGAAGCATGTCCCTTGTTGGTATGTTTTTGTTGTAATATCTATGGGTCTAGTCTCTGCTCGTGTCAAGGATCCTTATAGCTGCTGCATTACGCCAGGTGCTAGTTCTGTGTTGGCAGTCTCTTCCCTCATGGCACAAGCTGTGGTTTCACGAGACAAATTCTTGGTGGCAATCCCAGTACACACCATTCCCTCAGCTCTGTCAGCACAAATGCAGCCGTGGCTGCTCTGGGACTGACATAAAGGAACTCACCGAGTCTAAAAATAACTTGGCAAAAACCAAACCACCACCTCTGTCTGCTTCTGAGCCCAGGTTTGGCTTCCACTCCCACCCAGAGAGAAGCCATGCAAACAGCTGCACCGACAGATGTGAGGGGATGGGTTCATGGCGGCACAGAGCAAGTACGAGGGGAAGGGAGGAGTGGCAGTACTGTGAATCACTATTTACCACCATAGGTGAAGTACTTACCAATGTGAAACTACTCCATTAATATTCTCTGTCTTCAGTTGACAATAAGGTTCTTTCTCACAGCTGAAGTCACATAAAGGAGCTCTGGTCCATGATTTTAGTCTGACACCACACTCCCACCAAAGTCAAAGGGAGTCACCAAAGCCTCCCTGCGGACCAGGGCTCACTGTGAAGGAGGATGAGAGTTGCAGTTTCAAAGGCAATGTACTAAGTGAAGCTCTCTCCCACCTGGATGATGAGTAGAGGGGAAGGAAGGGTAAGCTGTTCAGCATCTGAATAAATAATGCATCAACCCAACTGACTGTGTTATTTAAACAGGATTTCTATGAATTTTTAAACAATACTTCCCGACGCATCCCCTATGACAGAAAAAAAGAACACTTGTAACTCTGGTCTCCCAGACATGTCACCAAAGTAATTTTTACCCTCCCTGTGTCTCCAGCCACCTGTGTGAACATTGCCAGGGGTGATGTTCTCACCAGGCATGGTTTGAAGGCTACAGGCAGATCTGAAATTGTATCCTGGGGTTTGAAAAAGGCATTCTACCTTTCTGCACCTTTAACCTTTGAAAAACACTTGCAAATGAAAAGCTCTGCATGGACCACTAAAAGCTGACGGCAGCGACACACGACTAATTAGCCTCATCAAGAGGAGTTCATATTCCATTCCCTGCTCAGTCCTTGGCCTCTCCTTTTGGGCAGCAAGTGTGCTTCTTCCAATAGAGTCAGTAACACAGGAAAGGAAAGAGTAATTAGGACATAAACCAGGAATGTGGGATCCAGAGCCCTGCACATCAGATAGGTCTGAAAGACCTAGGTGTCCCTTCATTCCTTGCTCCTGACAGGGGACATGGCTGGGGCAAGTCACTTAGGTTGCTTTATAGCCTTCTGTTACCCTCCTTCCCTCATTTAGATAATCAGCTTTTGAGGAAAAGGTTTTTGTTTGTGTAGCATCCAGTACCTTACAACCCCCAACATCATTAGACCATATGAACACTGGTCTTTTCATTATTATGAGACAAAACACGAGGAAAAAAATATTTCAGCCTCATTTTATCAGTATGTTTATCAACAGTTTGTTATGTCCTTATCTCTACATGCATAAGCCCAGAAAAAAAGATTAATTAAAAAGTAATTGGAAATGCTAATGATATCTTAAACAAAAATATGTATGTTTGAGTTCAAAGTTCCAATCCAAACACCCCATCTTTCAACAAATCACTCTTCATTTAAAAACAAAACATAAGTGAAAAAAATGTCAACCACCTAATTAATGTTAAGCAAAAATCTGTATTTCTGGTGGGTGCCTTAGGGGCTACTCCCATGTCAAATGCAGAATAGGGATGCTCCAAATTACAGCAGCACCAACTAGAAGCCTTTTGGGAGGACCAAGTTACTGTTGCCCAACAGAGACACATCTCAGCATATTATTTTCTTACTCAACTAATGCTCCAGTCTGATCCCTGTCTCCCATAGGAAACAGAAAAGAAAGATTGCCGTAGCTTTCTATGGGATGGGCAGTATCACACACCCATCAATGCATGCACACTGCGTAACCAGGGGGAGGACTGGCTATCACAAGATGATGCACTGGAGACTGTAGGTTCTGGCCTGTCTGTTTTGTTGGGCCTCATGTGTAACTCCTTCCTCCTCAGACCAAGGAACTTAAATTCCTCAGGGATTTCATCCTGTCCAGATTCCACAGAGCCCTGGACACACCTAGCATCATGTAAGGAAGCAAAGCCTACAGGGGAGACAGCAAAAGAGGTCATTGCTTACCAGCAGGTCACAGCCAGTGGACTGGAAACACCACACTATCCTTAGGACTAGCTTGATCTTATGGAAGAGGAGGGCAGGAGAATTACAGGACAGCAGTGAGTTCAAGCACGTTTCCAACTTCAGTTACCACAAGTAGAAAATAACTTCAGCTGACAGATTTGAAGAACCACTGATGGGTTCTGGATCAGGTAAGAACACAGGTGATGACTCTCCTGCTGGACACAGTGTCACGCTACTGACATCAACTGGCCTAGGCTAGTTCTGAGATTTCTACACCCTGCACAAGATGGGTAGCGAGAAGGAAAAAATCACAGAAAATTTCCAGACTTTGCAGCTTTATTGCAGTGTGACCCATCTGCTACTCTGGATCAAAA
>RSEF01000031.1:57601939-57614196 GCA_003993805.1 Himantopus leucocephalus
AAAAAAAAAGGAAAAAAAAACCCAACAAAACCCAAACACCCAACCCCCCAAAAACCCCACTCTAATACTTTTAGTTCATCATTCCACATTAATTTATTCTGGTCATGATACACAATTGTTATGTTTACAGACTGTCTTGTGTGATTTAAAAATCCTACTCATTAAGCATAAAAATTTAAGCTGAACTCTTGCAAAACCACTCTTTATGTATATAAAAATATGTATGTACACACACATTGTTAAGGCTAGAGAGGCTTCTTCTTTGTTTACACTTAATTACTATGGCTCTGACTGAATTTAGACAGATTTCGGTACAGAATACTTGTCACCCCTTCCCTTCTTTTACCCCAAAATACTTAAAGTCTTGATAAGCTTTTAATTATTTCCATTCATTCTGGCAAGTCAAAACAGACCATCTAAAATTTTCGCTGTTTCTCAATGTTTAAATTACAAGCACAGAAAAAAGAAATTTAGTCACTGCCAAAATTAGCGTCAAGGACTTCCTAGGCTTAAACTAAAATATTACTTTAAAATACAAAAATACTTTTTTTCTTGGTAAGGAAAGAGAAAATAGGAGTTTCCAAAGCTCATCTGTGAAACATCCAGACTGTTTCAAATGCTCGTTTCCTACCGCGACTAGAGTGAACCCAACACTGCCAGGATACACACAAAAGTTTCAAGCTTGATTTTCAGTAGAAAGGTGATGTGACTTAATGACTGGGAAAGGGTAAAGGGGCTTTGTGCTTCTACAAGGGCTCTTTAATTCCAATGATGTTCACAGCTGTAGAAGTCCACTATTACAGCAAAGCTGCTCGAACATCCAGTTTGTTGGTCAGCCAGGTCCTGGTTTTGATGAACAAGCATTTGTACCACAAAACCCACCATCAGCATTAGTATTCCTAATGCACCGTTCTTTCTCCAACTTGGGAGTCACAAACTGTAATCCAGGGAGCAACTTGCAGTGAAAGCAGAGAGGGTTCTGCTTTCATTTCTTCTACACACGCTGTAACAGAACTTAAACCATATCAGCATCCCAGCTTCCCCTTGCAAAGATAGGGTCCTGTGTTCCTTCTAATTTCTCGGAATTCACAATTTACAAATTCTGTATTTTCTGAATGTTTTCAGAAAGATAAAAATAATAATGCATACTTTAAGACAGTCTGCAATTTGTTGCTTTCACTTTACTGTTGTTTCTATTAATTCTCACGGTGAATACAGAAAGCTAATACAGATTTTATGGTCCAGGAAAGGAACACAGATGAGACAAACCTCTGACAACTGAACCTTCCAATAAAATTAACTTTACAGGAAAAACGCTATGCTGTATGAAGGAATGTTGTAAATAAATGACTTCACATTTTGATTTCAGGAATGGACTTCAAATACAGCCTTGCACTACAGGGAGCATAGAGACTATAACCTATGCCATGGGCTTTTACAAAATTCCCAGCAGCCATGACAAAATGACTGCATAGATAATCCAGAATCTTGGCCCTTCTGTTGTGTCAGGAATAAGGTAGTGAAGATACAGCCAAAAGAACAAAGGTTGCTTTAGTTAACCATTTTTTTGAAAACAGGAAGGAAGAAATTAATCTCTCTACTTTAGAAGCTTAAAGCTTGTGAAAAGTGTTTCCAATAACTGGGCAAAGGACAGAAGCACAGAGAGATACAGACAACAGCTTTTATTAGATTTTGTGCATTACAAGGTTAATCTTTGTGGCAAATTTGCAACAAAGTAAGCCCTACAAATTATTTTCTGTAAACTAAGGACACTGACGGATATGCCTCAACCTAAGAAAAGATGTCCACATCAACCAGAGTTCATCAGTGGAATGCTATTTTCAAAGATTCTCCAATGTCTTACCTTTCTCCTCTTCTGGATACTAAGATGTGTGTTTGCTTTTGGGGGTAGGAAGGATGTTTACTAATGCACCAGCCTTCACAGATTCTTGCCCTGACTGAGGAAGATACAGGTCTAAGGAGCCACTCCACTGAAGTCTGCAGATGTACCTGTTCACTTCCATACCTTTAACCGGGAAACTAGCCACTCTCAGAAACACTACCATACCTTGATGGGATTTAATAATTAACAGCCAAGCACACTCCTTAACTAAAGGCCTCATTTATCTCTCGCTGTACCACTGACAGCTTCCATCCCATCAAGGCAGAACTTCAGTTAGATGTTTCCAACTTGGCAATGTGAAAGTGATGGCTGGGAAATGTCCTCTCAGGCACAAAGAATCCACAAAAACTGAGGGCAAGAATAAAACAACAGGTACAAGAAAGGAATCAAGATCCAGAATCTGTTTCTTTCCCTACCCTAACCACACTTCCCAGAAGAAACTGCAGATCAGCTGACAGAAGCACTGACTGCCGGAAAGGTGACAATCACAGAAAGTGAGGGAGGCTGGGTGGTCAGCATAAGCGGCAACTTTCCATCACTCCAGTGGAATCAACCGATGTAGATCCTATGGAAGTCGTTGGCACCGAAGGCAGCATTGCACTTGGGGCACTTACGCTGCCGGGTGTCATAGCGTGTTTTCACACACTCAAAACAGAAGACATGAAAGCACTTTGTGAGAACAGCATCCTTTTTGCGCATGTTACAGCATGGGCAAGTCAGGCGGGCCTGAAAGACAGAAACATTATAGTGAAGGCCCACTGTATTGCATTAGTTATGTTAAAAGATGACTGAAGATGAAGGTCCTTCCACTTCTCATACGGAGAAGATGGTTTCTTCAATGAAAAATAGGTCTACAATGCCAGACTACAGACAAGAGATGTCAAATACTGAAAACGTGACTACACAGCCTTTTGACTAAAGTAGAGTTAAAGAGGAAAGTTGACAGAGACAGATACCTTGTAATCCTTGATTTCTTCCATCAATATCTCATCACAGTTGGGAACCATGTCAGGCTTCTTAGTGGTCTCCAGCTTCCTGCGTAACCTAGAAATATCTTCCTGCATAAAAACAAAAGACCAAATAAATCAGCAGTATGTTCTCTGTTACAGCTTCTTCAGGGACCAAAGAGAACTAGCACCTGGTCAACAGCACACTTGGCTAAGTCACTCCACCCATACTTTCATCCCTGATAGTCCAACAGGTTTACGACAGATTACATTATCATTTGGTGCCACATGTGTTATCAGTTATTAGTGAATAAAACCTGAAAGAGGCACAACCTGAGGAAGCCAAAATAAAAGTGAAACTGGACCCCCAAAAAAGTAGTGTAGTTGAAACCCACGCTAAGCTCAGTGTAGATGAAGAAACCATCTTCTCCGTATGAGAAGTGGAAGGACCTTCATCTTCAGTGTAAGGAGACAAACACCAAAGCAGACAGGTATTGAAGCACTATGCATGAGGTACATACCTCAGCCCTTTTGAAGTTGAACATCTCTTTCTCTCTAGTTACTCTGTTTTCCACGATCTCATCCTGGAAGTCATGTAACTTCTTCTGAGCCAGCTCTAGCTGGGCTTTCAGATCATCCGCAAGCTGGGCTGCATCCATGGCCTGAAAAAGAAACCCAGTACCAAACATGGAAAAAGAGCGCTAGTGATTTCTAGTCCCTCTGCCTGGCAATCCAAGACTGCCCACAGAACACTCCTCAGGCTGCTGGACATCTATTTTTTCAATCTAATTTTCGTACTTTCAAATGGAATAACTGGATTTACTCCCTAAAAATTACTTCAACAGCACAATACCTTATTATTAACAAGCTCTAATCATTTAGCTTCAACATTCCTCCTCAGTAAAGCCAACCCCTGTCACACTGCAACACATGTCACTTAGAAAAATACCCGTGACCACACAATTCTATTCTTGTTCCAAGTTATTTTCACCCTTCCACCTTCTACATTTTCTCTACTAAATTGTTTAGAGGCAGTTCTATAGCTGAACTAGACAGAACTGCAAGACTAGTGTCAATTTTTTAATCATTTTCTCTCACCAGTTCACTTTCTATACTGTCCCCACACCAATAAATCTATTAGCCAAGTTCCCTCAATACCACAGATTGTGATCATTAAGCACAAGTGATTGTGCTGAATTCCCCATCTCCTCTTCACAGTGATATTTCTGCTTTCCTTTCTGCCATTTTAATGTCATTCCTGCATTTCTGATAAAGATTTAACAATAAAGGCAGCATCAACCATGAGACCTAGTCTTTACGTTACTCGTAACAGACGTACTTTATTGATCTTAGACATTTGTTAAAGGTCTTCTTAACATACCCCAGCCATATTTTCCTTTTACTTACCCCATATTTCCTATAAAGCTTTGACCCCAGTTAACTTCATCTGGCTGCTGCCTCTTCTTTCACGATACGTTTCCTTTTAAAGGCACCTTACTTGAGCTAATCAGACTTTCGTAGAAACAGCTATGATCTGTTCCTCCTTGTCAAAGGGAACATCAGTCTACAAGACTTGAATCAGAACTCTCTTACGTACTCCTCAGCCTTCTGGTATGCCAGTCCAAAACCAGGGAGCATCAGGTTCCATATAACCAATGAGAGCTAGGAGCCTTTTATGCTTCCCACTAGACAACAACTCCATCTTACAATCCAAGAGGAAATCAAGCAATCACTTACCTTGCGTTTGTTCATTTCCAGGGCCTGTGTTCGGAGACCTAGTTCTTTCTCGCCTGTTCCAATACTGCTTTGCAGTAAGTGTTCCTTTTCCTCCAGCTTCCGTACAACCTGCAGCTGGGCATCCACCTTGGAAGGGGATAGAGTAGGTACAGATGGGCTGAAATACATGCTCTGCAAGATCCCAGAGTTGTCATTAAAGCTGCATGCTAAAACTATCCCTGCCTCCCCATCACCAAGGAGTACCTCTTCAGCTTGCCTTTTTCTCCCTCAATAGACAGACTAGCAGTCTAAGAGCTGTATCCAGACCTCTCCAGTGAACCCTTTAAAACCTAGCAGTAAAATACAACAAACATGTCATTTTTTGGAAGGTGGCTTAGAGAATTGCTGCAAGGCAGTGAACAGTTCCACCTTGCTTCCAAGGATGGCAGAATATTTATGTAGAAGTACCATTACAACAGGATAACGACCTCCTACTTTCCTTCTTCCTCCTGCTCTCCATAGCAATGAACCTGTAGGACATTTTATACTCATATAGCAGTCTCTGTTTCTTACTAAGACAGGTTCCTTTGAAGTCTGATGCAGCATACCTAGGTTGACCAGGGGAACATTCCCTCCTGTACTGATTTTAGCAGGGATACAGTTAAATTATTTTCATAGCAGCTCATATGATACTACATTTTGGACTTGGGACCAATACAGCGTCAACAACACACTACTGTTTTAGTTACCGCTGAACAGTACTTACACACCATCAAGACCTTCTGTGTCTCATGCTGCCTGCCAGCAAGTAGGCTGAGAGTGCACAAGAACCCTAACCCAAACTGACCAAAGGAATATTCTCTAACATATGATGCTGTGCTCAGCAATAAAAACTGGTGGAAAGGAGGAAGTTGGGGAATGTTCAGAGTTATGGCATTTGTCTTCCCAAGTAACAATTACATGTGATGAAGCCCTGCTTTCCTGGAGATGACTGAACACCTGCTGGGCGATGGGAAGCAGTGAATGAATTCCTTGTTTTGCTTTGCTTGTGCGTACAGCTTTCCTTTAACTACTGAACTGTCTTCTTCTCAACACACCAGTTTACTCATTTTTGCCCTTCTGATTCTCTCCCCTATCCCACTGTGGGACAGCAAGCAAGTGGCTGCATGGACATTTGCTGCCTAACAGAGTTAACCCAAAACACCTCTACCTTCCCCCATCAGTTCTGTTGTCCTCTCTCCTTCTCCCAGGTTACCTGTGTCTTCAGTGTCAAAACTTGGTCTGCCAGCTCCTCCTTCTCCTCTTTCAGCAGCTTGTGGATCTGGTTGGACTTGATGCGTTCTGACATCAGCTTGAAGTTGGCATCATCCTTCTCCCGCAGCTGCTGCATCAGGCGGATGTTCTGCTCCTGCATGTCTTCAAAGGCTTGGCCTGTGACATCCATTTCTGACAACAGGGCCTCCTCCTCCTGCAGAAGGATCACAGGCTCTGGGAAAACTGTCTCCTATACCCCCTACAATGACCCTGAACATTTTACTCAGAGCCACCAACCCTAGCACAGATGAAGGAAGATGTCTTGGTATCAGAGAACAGCATCTTCCCAGCAACCAGAAAGAAGTACTGCCTAGAAGTCTGCATCACAGCAGAGATGCCCTGAATTAGAAGCTGTAAAAAAGAGATGGTCATCTCCACAAGCATTCACAGACTGTGGCTTGTCTGCTGGCAAAATCAGCTGTGACACAGCAGGTGCTGGAGCTGGGCAGAAACTGATTCCCAGTTTCAGGCAGCCAGCTGAACAGCTGTCATATACATATACTCGGCAAAGGATTCTACATGTGGACAACTCAACAGCTTCCAACTAACAGGCCGCCAAGCCCCGTAAACTCACTTAAGCCACTTCAGCATTAAATGAGTAAGTGACAAGACAGAACAGTTCTGTAATATCAAGAAAATAATCTGAATTCTAAAAAAGCATGTCAAGTCCTGGCTTGCCTCTCCCCTACTGAGGCGGTCTTGCTCTCTTCTCATTAGATGAAGCCCTTTTCCTGTAAGAAGGTATGTCACAGCATCATGCATGTGTATTAATCATATGAACTGTGCAGACAATACTGTTAAAAAGAAATTGCAACCTCCTCCCCTAAAGGCTGATCCTGCCATGTCTCCTCTGTGCTCTTCACCTAGGCCACAAACAATTAAAGATTCCCCACCACCCCCACCATCAGCTTTGTGACACCCTGGTGTTGTGGGGTTTTTTTGATAGGTGTCATTTTTTTGCTGGTTGGGTTTTTCCCCTTTGATAAACAGGGACAAAACGCACATCTCTGGCACATACAGAGACAGAAATTCCTTCTCTCAGGTAACTTCCTGGCTGTAACACGAAGGCAGTTCCTTCCCAGGTGCTCCAGCCAAGACAGAACTCATCAGAAACCTCTCACCTGCTTAGCCATTGCTAGTTTCTTCTGTAAATACTCAATTTGTTCCTCCACTGCTCGGATCTTGCGGAGGGCATCCTCATCAGCCATCTTTTTGCTCTCCTTTTTCTCCTTGTCTTCCAATTCTTTCACCCTCTGCCTCAGTTCTTCCAGCTACAGCAAACACAAAACAGAAATGACACTAAACACAAGAACGTGGCCTGAACATTGCTAAGAGCCTGTTTTCCCTACAATTCTTTGAAACACTGGAGAAACTGCCTTCAAAGCATGGGAAAAGAAAACGCATCTCATCTTGACAGGGCAGTGTATTACTGCCAGATGGACCATTAAGATGGGCTGTAAGCCTAAGATCTTGTTTTCAAAACCTTTGAAAATTCCATAGCATCTTTTATCAGAGTAGGAACATCAGTCTCTTGCAGTTGTATATGTAAGGGTACGTGGACAGAGCGCATCTGCTCCTTTACGGGCATCTGGTCAAGGACCTTTTTCAATGCAAAATGGAATAAGAAAAGGAGGGAGCAATAAACAAAACACGCAGAGACACAAACCTGACAGACAAATGGTAAGGGAGGCAGTGATGAGAACAAAACCTGGTCAGTCACAGTAACTGATGAGAGCATGTGACAGCGTGAGAATGTTTATTCCAGCCAGGTTATCTGACTGCGGACCCTGCCAATTGGGAAACTAAGCGGGGGTGACAGGGGGAGGAAACCAGAAACAAAATATACAGACACACAGACCTCACAAAACAAAGTGGAGACAAACACAAGAAACAAACCTCCCCAGTCAGAACAGCTGATAGACTACCAAGAAACTACAGGCACCACTTCCAGGAAGATCAACCTGACTTTGCAACTGATAACACTGTAAACCAGGGGTGGATCCTGGACTGGAAGGGCTGTGGGAATCGATAGAAATGTACAAACCCAGGAGGGACATGGAGGGGAAGGGAGAGCAAGGATGAACAAATTTGGGTTAGACAGACAAGAGTAGAAAAGGAGCTGGTCGCACATAAAATGAAGGCAGTCAGTTACAGGCTTGTGTGGCTCAGCTGTGCATACAATCACCGCAGCCTGTTCTATCTTCTTGTATCTTCTTACTATTTTCTTAACAATCTCTGTGTAATCTAACTCTCTACGCCATGTGTATGTGTGCTGCATGAAGTAGGTGCTAGCTACAGGTGAGACCTGTATGTGAAAAAGGTAAGAGGGCCTCGGATCACATGGGTATCAGACAGACAGAGAGGCCGTGCTGGTACTGCTGGGATCTGCGAATGCATGTGTACTTGTGAACCTAGAGAGCATTGTGCGTATGCCTGCACTAGTGACGTTCTATCTCTACCAGCTGAGGAGGAGGAAGGGCACTTGCCCGTCTGTGCTTATGTTTTGTTTGAGTCCTTTATGTACATGCTGTTGAAGGCAGCACCTTGTTTGTGGCAGTCTGACTGGCCAAGTCAGTGTCCTCTGTGTGTGCATGCCTCTGGGACATGTGCTCAGCTTCACTACTGGTTGAATCTGCAACTGACAAAGCTGTAGCCATGTCCATCAGCCTGGGCAAAGGGATCATCCCTTCCCAGAGGAGGATATCCCAAAATCTGCCTGTTCCTCTCCAGAACATTCCAATGTCTCTGCTAATTGACAAAGATGAGAAGAGGAACAGTATCCAGTTCTGCAGACAAAAATGACCCAGTTCAGGTGCAGAGTACCTGAAAAGTAGTTTTAAGTAACATGTCGAAGAGAAAAAGAGAAATGAGATTTACCTCAGCTTTTGCCTTCTTCTCAGCTGCCATCAGCTGCACTTTGTCTCTCTGCTCTTTAGGGGCAGAGCGGTACATATCCAGCAACAGTTTCATCTCCTTCTGGCTCTCCTGGGCCTTCCTGGTGACAGGGAGATAGATAACCATGAGAACACAGCAGAACAGCTACGCTGTTACATATCCAGCATGAGAGTCAGAGCAATATTCTCCCTGTCTCCCACATGGCATGCATATGGAGTCATTCTTGGCTCATTTTACCCTGGTAATGTAAAATAGCCAAGGAGTACAGGCTGGAGGCTGAGAAGAAACATGTTCAGGCACGTATGGGTTGAAAAGTCAAAAGAAGTGGGGTGGGAAGGAAATGTACCCTAATAGTAAGCAACAAACCATCCATCTCTGCTTTGGTACTGATCCGAGACAGGGAAGACTACTGTGCCCTTTATTAACAAGCTGCTGCTTTAAAGCTTTACATAACTGTTATGACAGTAACAAATAAAGATTACTTGACCCACGCTATGAAGTATCTGGTTTGGTAATTCATGCTTTAGGCTGCCGCAGAAGAAATGCTACTACATTATCCAAATCACAATCTGATATAGAGGGTGCCAGAAACCTCTCACTTCAGTGAAGCTAATCTCATAAGAGTGAGCTACAAGTCATCTCACAAAAACATGACAGTCTGGACACTACTCAAGCGTGAAAAGGAGGGACAACTACTCTTACTTGAGCTCAGCTTTCAGCTGCTTGATCACTTCAGCCTCCTTCTTTCTTCCATCTTCATGCTTCCCTTTCTCCTTCTCTTTGGACTCTCTCTCTTTCTCAGATTCCTTCTGCTTCTGCTTTTCCCGCTCTCGTTCCTTTTCCTTTTCTTTCTCTTTCTCTCGCTCTCTCTCTTTCTCCTTTTCCTTCTCTCGTTCCCTCTCCCTCTCCCGTCTCTCTCGCTCCCGTTCCTCTTCATCTCGCCTGGCTTTCATTTCATTAACATCTTCAGAAGCAGCTTTGGGGACAGACACTTGGGCAGAAGGATCATCAGGTTCCTGCTTGATCTCTGGAGGTTCCTCCTTTGCGTCTTCAGTGCTGGACTGGGACTGTAAGAGAGCACTACCACTGCGAGAGCGGATCTATTGTGGAACAGCAAGAAAGAAGACACAGAAGAAAACAAACCATTAAGTTCTTAGCCAGAAATCTACCTTATCCCCCTTCCCTCATCTTCCCAGATCCATGCATGCATGCCTCCTCTATAATTGCTACTACTTTTCATGGAGCACTATACAGCCACAAAGGAAGACCATTCATTTGTTAAGAGGAAGCAGCAGAGCGTAGAGCTCCATCGAAAATTACATTGCATCCTGCATGCTGTAACAGAAAGGCTGACATTGCAGGCAACGGTGACAGCATTCCCCCCGCCTTCTCTTAAGCACTTTCTGCTCTTTTCTGGCATTTCCTCCTCTGATACCTTGCTCAAATCAGATTGGGCCTCTCTCAGTTTGCGCTTGTATCTTAACACCTCTCCCTTCAGCTGGTGGTTGTGATTTTGGAGGCTGCTGATGAGATGACGCATCTCCCGATTAATTGGGCCTACAAAAACAGAAACACAACTGTAACAAACCACACTTTTGCCACTCTTCTGCAAGGACTTTCATGGAGATGGAGAACAAGCTAAGTGACAATGACAAAGAATCAAAGTAAGTTCTGCCACACAACAAAGCAATGCAACACATTTGCAGAAAAAAGTCATGCCAGGTTTACATGCAACTAAGTCCTTGCAAATTCCCAGTCCTAATTTCCCTTTATCATCACTTTTTCCCCACGTTCCTAAGGAAAATGTGCCACGCTACAAAAAAGCATCTATGATTTAAATGTTACTTTAGAAATAACTTCATTTCCTGTGATGAAATCTGAAAATCACTGGTTTCCTAGCCAGCTTGTCATTCCAGACTTATAAATTAATCCCCCCAAAAGTAATTTTTAATAATGCTAAATACTCTGTCATAAACCAAATTATCAGCAAAATATATGTATGCTGCAACACCTCAGCAGAAGTCAGATAACATGGAATTGGCCTCCCATACAACACATGAAGAGCTTTGTTTTTTGAGATAGGTACTTGTTCTGGCAGGTCTCTAACAATCACAAAGAATCAAACTAGGTGTTTTACTGCAATGCAGCCTCTAATGGGCACTGCGGGGAAGGGGGAGTTGTTTGTTTAAGCACAGCAGCAAACCTCCATACCTGCTTGTTCATTGGCAGCAAGCGTCTGTTCAAACTCTATCCTCAACATCTCATATTCTTTGCGGACTTGTGCCAGGGTGTCCTCTAGCTGAATCACCTCTGTGCGTAGTTTCTTGTGAAGGCTGACCTCGTCCCTCTGAGAAGTAAGAAGGGGACAAAACTTGGTGCTGCAACCCTGGAGTATCTCTCACCTCGTTAACGTGAGGTACCAGCACAGATGAATTATTGCCAGGAAGACAAATTTCCTGAGCATTCCCAGAGCCACCCAGACCCAGCAGTGACAGTCAATGGGATGACGATGTTCCCTAGTCTGATGGAGCAGAGGTGCTACCTCGATTAGTTCCACCTGGCGCTGGTGTGTGGTGCGGGTGCCATGAAGCAGAGTGCGGGCCTCATCAAGATGTGCCTTCAGCTGGAGACTCTCATTATACAAAACAGAAAATTGGGACTGCATGCAGCGATATTCTGGGGTCTCCTTCACAGCCTCTTCCACTGCTCGTCGCAGCTCAACCTAGTCAGGACACAAGAAAATGCCAAAGGAAGAAAAATTATTTTATTGTCTTTGGCATCTATTTTGCATGGTAGGAGAACAGTAAATCAAGCTGCCACAAGCAAAGACAAAAGTAGAACTTTAATAGCATTGCTGTGAAGTTGGTGCAAGTGATACGCTTCAGTAGCAATTTAAAATGTCTATGCTTTCTCTGTATGCACTAGGCTGTTTCTCCTGCATAATCACAGGACAAGAGCTTCTGATTCTCAGGTTCTGTAATAGTTTCTTTCAAAGATATGAGCTTGGAAAACATGATACACCTTTTCAATGGATTTACTGTAAAACCATAATCACGTAAATCAGTAAAGACGAACACATGGAAAAGTATGACAGAAAACTACAGAAAATACATGTCCAAGCAAGCATTACATTAGCTTTCTACCAATAAGAAACACAATGGATGAAAGGAAGAGAAATGAGAGAAAGTAGAAGTACAGAATCTGAATTTTCCTTACAAAAAAATGTTAGCAAATGATTGTGACTACCAGCATTGAAACAGACACATATACACACATATAGCTTAACACTAATTAAGAGACAAACAAAGTTGTAAGCCAAATGGTGTTTCTCTCAAAACAAACTCATGTGGATAACCAGAATTTACAGAAGCCTCAAGACAGTTTCTAGAATGTCATCTCTGAAATTTTGGTTTATCAGCTCAGACACTTCTTATAGCAGGCTGTCCTGGTTTAAGGTAAAACAGGATCAATTTTGGTCAGTG
>RSEF01000031.1:57622414-57638352 GCA_003993805.1 Himantopus leucocephalus
GTGGCGGCGGGCGTGAGGGGTCCTGAGGGGGAGCGGGTGTGGCAGCCGCCCACCCCGCTCCGCTCCGCTCCGCTCCCCCCCGCCCCGCCGGCCGCAGACGCCGGGGGGCGCCGCCGCGCTGCCCGCTCCGCCCCCGCGGGCCGGCCGGCGCTCAGCCCCGCCGGGGAGGCCCCGCCCCGCCCCGCAGGTGAGCGGCGGGCGGCGGCCGCTCCTCGGCTGCCCTCAGCGCCGCTCGGGGCGGGAAGGAAGGGAGCGAGTGAGTGAGTGAGTGAGGCTGCCGGGGAACCCGCGCCTCCTCACCGCCTCCCTCAGGGTGCGCGCTCCCGCGGCCGCCCCGGTGCCTCCTGGGCGGATGGGCCGGGGTTGTCGCCCAAAGCAGGTGGGTGGACGGCGCAAACTGAACTTCCACGCTCCGCCGGTGTGCGTTGTGGCGGGGGGAAGGGGGGGTGGGGGGNGGGGGAACGCCGTGCGGCGGGCTGGCGGACCGCGCTCCCCTCGCCCAGAGCTGCCCGAGTCGCTGCAGGTGCGCCCCTTCCCGCCCGGCGGGCCGTGAGGCGGGAGGAGGAGACGCTGCCGGCGGCCGCAGGTAAAACCGCTCCCCTCGGCCTCCCCGGGACACCTCCGCCCGCTGCCGTGTCGCCTGGCCCGCGCCTCGCCCCACGGGAAGGGGACAGCGCGGGGTTTGGTTCGGTTCGGTTGTTTGTTTGGGTTTTTTTTAACGTTTTACAGCACGTTAGGGTGGGCAGGATGCTGAGGAAGGGTTCAGGTCGGGGACTGAAGAAGGTTCCGTCGGTGGGATGTTTGTCATGCAGAGCGATTCTCTCAGGCTCTTCTCAGGTCAAACACCTGTCCCTTCCCTCTCGGTGACTTTTTAAGGGAAAAGGCTGCAATATGCTTACTCTTCTAGCCTGCGTTTATATGTTTCAGGTGTGTTCTCTGTAACTGCTCTGTAGAGAAGTTGCCTGTCCCTGTTTTTTCCAGATCTCCCTCAGGAAAAACGTTAGAGCCGATGATAGGTCGCAAGTCAGGATGGTGTGAGACAGGAGCGAGCAACAACATTCACCTTAATGTAGAGCCCCAGTGAAAACTTTCCTCTTTTAGTGCTCTCCACCATGCTCCAAACACTCTGGGACAGTAATTACTGCTGTAGAAAACACCTCCAAATGAGAAAGAGTACTTGTAAAGATGATAAATGCTACGACAGGACAAAGGTAGTTAATGAGCTGGCTGGACCTCTCCAAACTTTCTTCAAAAGTACAAGCACGGGGGATCCTAAGTGAGAAGACAGGCGAGAAACGCACAGATCTTGACCATCCTGCAGTTAACCTTGGAAAGCAGCAAGGCTGAAGAGACAGAGGCTTCGCTGTGGAAAGCTGCATTTTACAGGCTAGGTTTCCCAAACTGGGCTTTATTCTGGCAGCTTTGGGGGGAGGTGGGGAAGTTTTGGCTGTGTTAGAATGGTAATTTTTTAATCAAAAGTTGCTCTCATATAAATTTCAATGTGTTTATGGTAGTGTAAGCAAGCAGAGTTCTCTCTCTGACTGAGAGAATTTACTGGGGGGTTAATGTGAATATGAAGAATCACAAAAATATTTAAAGGGTTATGCTCTTTAAGTGTGTAAGCACATCTTTTTTCAGAGATGAGAATCGATGACTTGGCTTTACTGGAATGATTTTAGACTTTCTAAACACTACTGTGAAAGGTTGTTTATGTAACTCTGAGAGCGCTGAGGCACAAAGGGCAGAAAATTTGGCTTTCACATTGAAAAAGAGAGGAGTGTCTTGCAAGAACATTGATTTGTAGCACTCCATTACTTAGTGAAAATGTTGTTTATGTTTCCTAATACATTATAACATCAATGAGCTTTTCCTCTCCTCAATTTTGTGATCGTTTCCACTGTTAGATGTAACAAAACGCTATGAGAGTTTCTCCTAGTAATGCTAGTTACAAGTCAAGAAGCAAGGGTTGGAGGAAGAAGTGCTAAAACTTTCAAGTTCTAGTGGCTCTTCCCACTATGATGGCAGCAGGACCTGTATCAGAATAGGACTCTGCGTTATCACGTACATTTGCCAGCCTGACCTCAGGATAGGACCCAGCACAAATCCACAACAGCGGCTATCTACTTCTTGGAAACAAATCATCATCGGCTTCAAAAATTGATTTTCGTACTACAAGGTGCTTTGTGCTACTTCATCTCAGAGCACTTTCCAGGACAATATTGCTTTTTGAAAATAAAATGAAGCTCTTCCTAGACAGAAAGGGTGTTCCAGGAGTATTGTTTGTACAAGAACATCAGAAACTTGTGGATGATCTGGAAGACCAGTTCACGATTCAGTGTCACACACTAGGTTGCATAGTTCTTCATGCTTTAAACTGGTATCTTGGCACAAGTTTACCTCCACAGCCGAAAAGCAGCTGTGTCAGTCCTGACATCTCAGTAACACATGTAGTGGTTCTGACATCGCAGTTAATTAGATTTAGGAATGTTTTACAATCCCAAACTGTTCAGCATCAATCTGTGATGAATTATCAAATAAATTACTCTTTCAGGGAACCTGCTTGAACTGTGTTGTCTCACTTCAAAATAGTTAGCTGTGGGAGTTCTTTTTGGAGCAGGTTGTACCCGATCCAGGTGTGGCACATGTATTTCCACTGAGCCTGTGTCACTGTGGGTCTCACAAAGCCCAGCTGCACTTTGTTCCCACAGTGGCAATTTTAGGATGACACAGCCCCAAGCACATTCTCCTGTAATTAACAGATTCTGCAGTTGAAATCGTCGTTATCTTCATCCAGCATTCAGGAATGTATTCTGCATTATATTGTTCCAGTTGCAAACTGTAACACTTCCTTTTAATCATACAGTATCTGATTCTGAAGTATTGGTGAATTTTTATTACCCGCTTTATCTTTCTTTCTCCACTTTCCTTTGCCCCCACGCTGCCGCCTTTTCCTTTGTAGTGCAGAGTGTAGATCAACCGATAAATAACGTGGCTGGATCACAGCAGCGCTGGTTCTTGCGCTCCTTCTTTCAGGGATGAGCCAGCCTGCTTTGCAGACCTGAGAGCTCCAGTCCGTGTATATAATGATTAGTTTGGTTTCTGAAATTAAATTTGTTAGTACCTACAAGCCCCGGTGAGGTCTTGGGCTCACTGGAACTGCTGACCTGCCTGCACAAAAACATCTTGGCCTTTCTTTCTCCGGGCCAAGTTCGTACAACATCCTGCCAACACAATCTACTCCAAACTTTCAGATTTTGACTGTTGGCTTGGACTAGCCTTCCTCTACCCCCACGCACATTAAGAGTCCTGGTAAAGTCTACAGAGGCAGTGAATTTAAGCAATTGGAGGCATTAGATTGGATGTCAGAAAAACAGTCTCATTTTTAGTATTGACCTGCTGCATGACTTCAAGTAGCATTATTCCCTGTCTGTGCCTGTTTAATATTTAATGTTCTTTTGTCCATGAAAGGTAATTCTACAGATGGAGATTTGTGTAGGCAGTGCTATATGCCACCACTTAAGTAAAGCAAGCAGTTAAGTATCAGAAGAGCTTTAGATAAATATGAAAGAAATGTAAAATCACCAATGACTTCCAGGTAGGTCAAAACCAGGGGAGAACATAATCAGAATTCCAGCATGTGTACTATCTAAAAGATATTTCTCTTTAGTTTGTTTCTGGAAACCTAAATGCACAAATTAATTGGATACTTTTTATAAAAGACTTGATAATAATCTTGAATATATTGCTTGTCAAAAATAGGCATTTCATAATAATGATTTGCACATCAATGAAAGCTGAGATAGACACTACTGAATCATGTACTTTCAGTATAATGGAATGAATCCTTAAAGTAATTTCAACACAATTACTTTTTAAAAATGTTTTATCAAGACAGAGGGGAAAAGAAAAAACAACTGGTCAAAAGGGGATGATAGTACCACAGCGGTGCCCCACTCTCAGCAGTGATCAGAAGTGGGATGTTTACTCTCATGAGGACGGACAGAGACATTCTGGCCCTCTTTCATCCTCGTTAATTGCTCAGAAGAGGACTGCAGTCACACGGACACAATGCACAGCCTTTGTAAGGGCCATAAGCTCAGAAGCAAATGCTACCGAAGGCGAACTGGTTCATCTCATATTTGTCTCTTGTTTTTTTTCCCTGACATACCAAATATTGTGAGGTATTTTACCCAAACACACCCTACACGTGACCATTATTACACCAGGTCACCAAACAATGACTATATTGAATAATAGTTAATTAACACACTGCAGGTATGAAGCCCCCTAGCTAACTGTTCTCATTGTGACTGATAAAGCCACTGAATGTCACTGCTTAGCAAAAGCACCCATAGCTGCAGAGCACGATGCTATGGAGCAAAATAAACCAGGGGGGAGAGGAAATCTGTAATAAAAGTGCCATGTGCATTTCAACTGACTTTTTTTTTTCTTTGTTGGATTTTCAGAACAAATTACATTGATACCATCCATTGATTTTGGAATTCAAAGTAAAACTCCAGTATCAAAGAATAAAAGAACGAAATTAGTGCTATTCAGTAATTCACCAGAACATTGCTAGTGCTTTCAATGGCAAATAAAAATGTCTATTAATTTCCTTTGCAGTTAAACTAATTAAACATTTTTATTTCTCTAGAAATACACTGTCAATAAACAAATGTAATTTTCATATCCATGTCTAATCTTGTCTTAGAATTATATTGCTCTGCCAACTATTAAATATTATTTTTTTTCTTTAAAGATTTTCCCTACACATGGGTAAGCAAGCACATAAAAGACATAAATAAAAGTAATGTAGTTGTATTAGTTGCATGTATGCAGGTATACATCCGTACAAGACCTTTTGTTATTTATATCACGTTAAGCTCTTAATTTTTCTGCGTGAAACCTCCAGATTTTCTTCGATGCTATCAAATGTTCCTTTTGTTTTAGAGCTGATAGTGTCTGTGCAGGTACCATACTCCTCTCAGCCCACTGATCCCCATGATGAGTGGGACAGGCTGCGCATCGCTTCGTTTACGCTGCTTCACTCAGACTAGTATGTTTTTGAAGGAGCATAAGGAAGGTAGTGTACTTCCACAAATGTA
The DNA here is from genome assembly GCA_003993805.1 of Himantopus leucocephalus. Classification (NCBI taxonomy): domain Eukaryota; kingdom Metazoa; phylum Chordata; class Aves; order Charadriiformes; family Recurvirostridae; genus Himantopus; species Himantopus leucocephalus. The sequence continues at coordinate 57,627,520 of RSEF01000031.1, forward strand.
ATTACTTTTACAAAATACATTAATTTTTATTTTCTACCCATTTAACAGTTTATTCTTAAAAAATATTTTACTATGCTTGCTTTTCTTTTTTATTAAGATGCATGAACTTTCTTTTACTCATTAATTTCTAGATCTTTGGCATTGTCATTTTATGAGAAAGAACCAGTGAATGTGACACTATCTCACATAAATGAAAAAAATGCTGCAGGATTCATTCAGTTCTTGCTTCTTGGGTGTAGTCAGTATAAAGCCATTAGAGTGTGGAGCACTAAACTTTTTTTGCAGCTTATTTGGCAGAGTGTAACAAAATGGAGAACAGTCAAAAAAAGTGACAGCCACACTTTAAGCACCTATAAATATTATAATTACATCCAAATATTATTTTAATTTTTTAATGCATTTCTTGAACTCTAGGAGGTGGGAATACCTTTTTTTTTTCCTTCATACTCTTTTTCACAAAGTACAAGGGTGTTTCCAGCAGGAACAATGTGTACAGTTAAATCCTTTTCTATTTTCTTTTTTTTTTCTGGGGGGCCTCTTTGCTTTCTCTGAAAACCAGGTGTTCTTTCCAGCCACTAGGAAGGTGTAAGTGAGACAAGTGTGATGACCGAAACTGTGGAGTTGCCAGCGGAGGGGAATTCCCTGATAAGAGCCGTCTACCAAAGCCGCCTTCGCCTCACCAGACTGTTACTAGAGGGTGGCGCCTACATCAACGAGAGCAATGACAGAGGTGAAACCCCTTTAATGATTGCTTGTAGGACAAAACATGTGGACTCCCAGAGTGTCTGCAAGGCAAAGATGGTTAAATACCTACTGGAAAACAAGGCTGATCCGAACATACAGGACAAATCCGGAAAGACAGCCTTGATGCACGCTTGTTTGGAAAAAGCAGGTCCTGAAGTGGTATCTCTGCTACTGAAAAGCGGAGCTGACCCAAGCCTGCAAGATCACTCCAGCTGCTCTGCACTTGTGTATGCAATAAACTCTGGAGACAAAGAGACCCTGAAAGTTCTTCTTAATGCCTGCAAGGCTCAAGGAAAAGAAGTAATTTTCATCACAACGAACAAGTCCCCATCAGGAAGGCAGAAAACGAAGCAGTACCTAAACGTGCCTCCTGCAGACCTCGAGGAATGCCATTCCCCAACTGCTTGCACTTCCCCATCAGAAATAGAACTGAAAACGTCTCTGTCCCCACTTTCAAGTTCAAATGAAACTAAAAAAGCGCTATTCAGCTTTAAAGATCTGGATCAACCACGAAGTGTGGACAACTCATCTCAAACAGTTTCACCGACGAGAAAATCCAGCTCGACAAAAGTAGGGTCCAAGCTGGCACAAGTGCAGCGGCTACAGTCTGAGTCGTGGATAAAGAGCTCTCCATCACTGTTTCACCAGAATAAAATTGCCTCTTTACACGAAGAACTCCAGGACATTACTCCAGAAGAAGAGCTCTCTTTTAAAATCAATGGCCTTGCCTTATCAAAGAGATTCATCACCAGGCACCAAAGTATTGACATAAAAGACACTGCTCATTTGTTGAAAACCTTTGATCAAACTGGATCAAGGAAATTATCATATGATGAGATAAACTCTCAGATTCCTTATGTTGAAGAGAAACATAACCCCAGTGGGATTCCTATGGGTAAGGATGCCAGTTCAGGACAAATCGGCTTCATTTCAAACCTCAGCAGTATTATCCAGAAAAGAAATTTAGGAGCAAATCACTACAGCTCTGATTCTCAGTTAACTACTAGTCTAAGTCCTGCTGCTGCAGAAGACAGTAAGACAGTGATAGGAAAGAAAAAGATTCTTTCTCCATCTCACTCTCTGTTATCAAGTTCTAGAGAAGTACTGGAGAACGTGCCTTCTGTTACTCTGAGCAGGAGAAATCAAGCTTTTCTAGAAAGGCGGGGTTCGGGAGCCTTATTGTTGGATCATATTGCTCAGACAAGACCAGGTTTTCTTCCACCACTGAATGTGAGTGCCCACCCCCCAATTCCAGATATTACTTTCATAAACAGGGTTTCTGGGATGATTTCTTGTGGACAAAAACACTTAGTACCAGCAGCACCTGCTTTCCCTAGGGAGACCAAAAATACAAAAATGCTCCTAAGGAGGCAGTCATTACAGACTGAGCAGATTAAACAACTAGTGAATTTTTAACAGGGGATTAAAGAGTTACAAAATCTTTACAATATGTACATATGCACTGCACTACCTGATTGTAATGATACATACCACAAAAGATAGCAGGTCTGTGGTGTAAGGCTCTCTGCCTTGGAACGAGTTAAATAGCTTAGAGACTACATGAAAAGATACACTTAACTGATCATGCTGCTTTCTGCAAACTGGGGAATATTTATTATACTGTTGTCATAGTGTTTTCAACTTCAGCACTGAAATCTTACCTGTGACAGGCTGAACCCACAACGGGTCTTAGGCACTTGTAGTTCTCATTTTAGGTTGGGAATACTAACCCTCCTAGGTTTTCCCAAACATATACTCTTTCTGCACCCAGAAAGGTGGTACACATGGAATTTGGGAACTTAAAACATTTGACTGTGATGCTGGACACCAGGCCGACTCTGTCCAAGTTGTGCAATATCCAGAAATCCCACGCACAACCAGTGTGCGCAAAGGGCGGGCAGGGACAAGTGTACATAGGAGCGCCTTCTGGCTTCAGTGGCTTTACCACACCTAAACGAACAATACACAGAGTCAATAAAATTCACGTTGCAGAGCTGTGTTGCATGCATAGCTATGTCCAGGAAATCACAGCTGAAGACTGCCAGCCTGCTTTAGCCACCTTGCTCCCCGCTGGAAGTCAGTGTGATACCCAGAGCACTGGAGAGCTCAAGTGCAGCACACGATGCCTGGGAGCCAAGTCAAGAAGCCAGCACAGCAAGCAGCAAGTCTGGAATAATCTCATGTAAAATGACCAAACGCTGCTCCCAGCGTGAATGAGGCCCGTCAGTCATCACGCATGAGCTCTTTCTCCCCAGTCACAGGCCTGGGTTTCTTTTCAAGACAGGATAGAGATGATGGGACACATCCAGATGTTGTCTTGATCAGCAAGGACACTTCATATGCATGCTTGAGAGCAAGGAAGAGCTCTGTCCTCCTGCTCAGACCTAAAAAAAAATTTGACAGCTATGATACTCACCTGGGAGATGGAAGTCCTCATTTTGCCTAATTTGAATCAGAGGACTGAATTTCTTACCGATGAGAAACACGCCTTTGCCTCCAAGCTGTTGCATATTTTTAAGTTTCTCTATCTAAAAATCTATTTTTCATTCCCATTTAGTGTTCTCTGATTCCAAACAACTACCTTGTCTTTGTGCACATTCCATAGATGCTTGATTTCTGGCATTTTATAACTCATCTTCTAAAGATTGAGAAATATTGAATGTGTTCCGTTTTGTTGTAATTTACAGAAAATAATTGTACTGGAATTGTGTCTGTGTAATGTGAATCTCTGTATACTGAAATGAGATGCTTTTTTTTCTGAAAATACAGTGGGTACTATCTGCCTTCTTGCAGCTTCAGTCAAAATTCACCCAGTCTGACATTGCTTAACAAATAACTGCAATGTTACTTAGCTTTGCCCTCAGTACAAGACAATTGCAAGTGGATGATAAACACGCAGTCTGTGTAAATACCTTTTTATGTAAAAATATAAAAATGTCCAAAAGTTCATAATATGCATATTTTGAAGAAAGGAACATTTGATGTCTGGAAAGTGAAGGAGTATGGTTTATATCTCTACACAACAGAGTTGTATATCAAGCGCTGATCTGAAACAACAAATTTAAATCTTGAAATCAATTTTGTGACACAAAATCTCTCCAATCTCTAGTGACGACTGCTAGAAGGCAGATGATCTTACCGTTGGTTCTCTGTCCAAACTCTCAAAGGTAGCTAGAATAAGGAAAGATGAAAACCTGTATCACAGCTGTCAGAATTAATTATTCCCCACAAAATACAGGTCTTGAAAGCCGTGGTGTCCTTTGCCCTCCTCCCGTCACAGTTCTGCTAACCTGGTGACAGCTGGGAAGGCCAGTGGTGAGCTGCACTATGCTATCACATTTGACTTACTCAGACGTGATTGTCACACTTGTTTAGTTTCTCATCCCTCAAGAACTATCAGCACCAGCCAGAAAAATGTTACTGGCAAATCCATTATTTGTTTGTGTTTGTTTTATTTAATTAGAGATGACCTATTCATCCACTGAAAGACTCTTGGTCATTTATGGATTGGCTGGCAAACCCTAGTCTCTGCACATACACAAGAAGTGTTCACTATGGTAAAAAAACCCCAGAACAACACCTGAGTTTGCACATTAAGCATCCAAAAATGAGAAAGTTCCAAAAGTGAAGTTACATACATTTTAAGAGCTATTTAATACTGGTGGAAACACAGTGAAGGTGATGGGAGTATTTGGTTCCATTCAGGCTCTGCCTCTTACTTCAGGAGATGTTCCTGGATCAGCATCTGCATATACCAGGTAGAAACAAGGATTACATGGAAATCTTTTTATGGCAGAGAAATTAAGTGGAACAACATATGTCAACATTAAGTTATTAATTGGCTACAAATCGTTCCCTACAAACACCACATAAAGACACAATATACTTTTCAGATGTTTTATGATATAAATGGAAATGGCAATTTGTAGTCTGTTCATCTCATAATAAGGTTAAATATTTGAAGCCAAAAAAGTATCTTGAAAAAATATAAATTCTTTTTTAGAAAAAAATCAACTAAGAGATCAGATGTTCTAACTGGTATCTTCACTGAAGGTATAAAACATGATTTCTGCTGTATTGATTTTGAAATGAATTACAGATATGGGGTTACTGACACCTCAACTGAAACGTTTTTTTTTTTTTAACAGAATGCTCAGACAATGGAGGAAAATGGCAAATGTCTTGAGAAGTGAAGTTCTTCTGTAGTGTTGCCAGTATTTTGTGCTTAATTTTGATGCAGAAGTAATGTGAAAGGTTAACATTAATGTTTATTGTTGCACCAATGTTAAAAGTGACCTTCAAAGGAAAAACAATTCAGTTTTGTCCTCTTGATGTTGTTATGATGCATAATAAAAGTGATTTTTCCCCCATTTGGGGAATATGGAAATATACACATCCTTTTATTCACCACTTAGGAGATGCTGAGTCACTACCAAAGGTACTCGCTCATAAGTGTTTTTCAGGCTGTCTCTATACAGGGAAATTGGAACAGTTAATTAGATTTAATCCAACATAGCTAAATTTGTACAAAGTATTGTGTGAGAGAGGCTCCTTCCGTCTGTTGGCAGCTTACTGTGGTTCCACTTCAGTGGAGGTGCACTTCTGCCATCTTTGAAGTCTTAATCCTCATCATTTTCCCGTCGACCACAATGTCTTTTAACCAAAGAATGGGAAGCAAGACCTGAATTTCTAATGTTAAAATCCACCCCGAAACATTGAAGTATACAAACAATAAAATACCTTTCAGGTGTTCTTTATGCATCTTGATAAAGACAACACCACAAGCTGAAACTTCTTCCTTGCTAGTTTTCTTTTAAGAGCTGTGGCTTCTCATCCAGGGAGAACCATCTGCACTAGTTCACACACCGTACAGTGAGAATTAGCGAAGCTCATCCACGGTAACGTACAGAAAGACTGATGGCATAAAATCCTTAAACATTTAAACTATATAAAATGGAAGTGGCATTTCTGTGAGCAAGCACTCCTGCCAACGTAAGTTACAGCTTTCAGTAAAACACACTACCTAGGAGATTACTGATTTTGAATCTACGTGATAAGTTTAGAAAGCTGAAAAACTTTTTCTTTACTTTTGGTTTTCATTTTCTCTGCAAAATGCTGTGAAACCATACAATGAAAGTAACTTCTTAGACAAAGAGTGGTGGCCTCACAAAAAAACAGTGATCACCTAAAAAGCTTCATGTTTTGATTTTGGATAAGAATGGCAAGTCACTACACAAGAATGCTGTAAAAAAGCAGTTTTCAAGGTTGTGTTTTAGGCATGGTATTCAAAGGACAGTCTTCAAAATATCCTTCCCTGCACTTTTGGTTTTTGCTTTAAGGAGAAAGGCATTTGGAGTTGCTTTGTTTTGATTTTTGTCTTTTACAATTATGCAGCACTTCCAAAAGAATATTACCATAATTTGATGCAGCTACACAAGAAAAATAGTAAACTAAAACAGTCATTAAATTCCTCTTTTTTTCCCCCTCATCAATCCTTAATAAGACCTTCATCTTTCTGCATCTGTTATGCAGTACAACTAATTAATTTTCCAACTAAAATCAGGTATTTATAAATAAATGGATTCTTACATTAGTGAACCTTTATTCCATTAGTTGGCTATTTTGTTGATGTAACAAGGGCATGGCTTGTTAGAGAAAGGCCAACATTAGTCATGAACAACCATCCTACTAAGAACATTAACACTGTATTCATAAAAGGGACAAGCTTTTCTTTTTTTTTTAATTAATGTTGAAATCCAGAATTAGAGGGAGGAATGCCTGTTATAAAATATTTCCCAACATTGCCCAGCCACACATTTTCACCTTTAAGTATTACTGGCACAGCAGTACCTTCAAGGAGATCAGGTTTGATAAAGATGTATCTTAAGAAAACTCAGGTTTTGGGTTTTGTTCAGTGAAAGGGATAAAATTCCAATTTTTATGACTAATTGTTCTCATAAAATACTCAGCTATTAATCCTTTTTAAGATCCTTAAAAAAGGTCTTATACTCCTTTACGCAAGTTAACCTTATTTTAATATATATGCAAGATGCATACATGTATTATATGTATATACGCATATGCAAAATTCCTGTTCTCCAAAGGACACCTGTTACCTGAGACAGGCATCTCCTCGGCCGATGATGCCTGTAGCTGGCTGAAAGAAAGCGCAGACCTCGTAGGAATGTCCTCGGGTTTAGCATTTCACACAAATAAAACAAAAGCTTGCTGCTTGTCGCTGGTACAGAACGGGCAACAGAACATGAGGACTTCGACCAGGGACCGAGGCACTCTGGTGATAGGAGGAGTTAACTTGTACAAATTCTTTACAAGAATGTTTTAAAGCTCAACAAAGATGAAAGTACGTTTGTATTAACCAAACCATAGGAATTACAGAAGAATTACTTGAAACTCCTTCTGCATCCACATTAATCCTCTACGGTAGTATGTAGTATGTAGCAGGTGAGATGTGTCACCAAATAATGAAAAAAATCTAGGCTGAAAGCAACCTCTGGAGGTCCGGTCCCTCCTCCAGCTCAAAGCAGGGCTCACCTCAGCCAATGCTGCTCATCCCAGCGGGGATTCAGGAAGCCAAGGCATCAACGGTTCAACGCTTCAGGAAGCACCAGAGGACTCAGAGTTACCAACATGAAGTCAAAACCACTATTTAAGTTTAACCATAAAGATGGCATCTCCTACACTAGCACCGCACTGTAGAGCTAATGTTAATTCAGAGGTTTTGCCCCAAGTAGACAAAAAAAGTACATTTATGTTCAGACATTTAAAAGACATGCTAAGAACTCAATGTGAACGGTGAAAGTATTTTTAGAATTGTATACAGTCCAGTTTATCCCCAAATTTCTGAAATCCAGATGCAGATGCATGCCGATGAACTCTGTTTAATTCCTGTATTTTTTCCCTGAAGGCATCAGCTATCAATTTTGAACACTTTCACAAGCTGCTACAGATGCACAAGTTACAGCCTTCTCTCTCAAAAGCTAGTCCATTTTAAAATATGAACCTAACCTGTACATACATTTTAAAAACACAATAATGAGAACACCTTTTAAAAACACGTTTTAATTCTGCTTGGACAGATCCCCATTGAGATTATGAATCTCCATATGCAATTTTTTTTTTTTCTGCTACAGCGAAGACAGGAATCACAATTAGGCAGTGAAAGCAACAGCTACAATGTCACAAGGATCACTGAAAAATTCACGGGAACCGAGCCAAAGTATAAGGATATTAAAAAACAACGTAAAATTGCCCCAAAAATTCAAATGTCCAAAATTCAGAGGATGACAGACACTACAATACTTTGAATTTTACTGTAAGCACGAGCAAAACCAATGCTTCTTTATTATGGGTTTTAATGAATAACCCCTGCCGTGGCAGTCCAAGATGTTATCCCCAGCTGCTTATTGCACCAATCTGCCCAAAGTTACTGCTCCGGTGTAAGGGAAGACAGACCTTAATGCCCCAGTGCCATCTGGAGTAACTGCAGCGTGGAGTGGTTTTTTTCAACCATGATACTAAAAGAGCAATAATACAGTCATTACAGTGATTTGCAGTAAAAAGACATACCAGAAGCAGCTAGAACGAGGTAGTAACATCTTATTTCACCGCAAAGGCATACACCAAAACTCATCCAGCAAAGCCCTGGAGACAGGCAAAGAACTAACGACTAACACAGCGCCCTGGCTGGGACGTTACCTAGCTGCCCTTACTTTTGCACATAGGTTACTATGAGACTTATAGATAAAACTCTTGGTAAAACCGACAGTAAACACAACAATTCAATACATAGAAGATAAGCCTAGGCATCAGGGAATCACACTGCATAGGCAAACAGATATTCGTGCAACAGAAAATGAACAAACTAAAGAATAAAAGTGTCTGTGAGCATCAAAACACAACAAAAAAAATTGTTTCTCAATTAAAATTTCAAGAAACTAAGTAGTTTTGTGGTAGAAAAAGGTTTCTGATTAACAGAAAGTTTATGGAAAATGTGTTTCTTTAAAATATTGTCCAAATGCTTCCTAATATCTTTTATTACTAGTTTTACTCTCTGAAAATTCAAAGGAATTTTAAATGAAGTAAAAGAAATTTTAGAAGAACATTGAAACACATGGAAAAGCTGCCCTGACTCTTGGATATAAGGTAGGATGCAATTCATAATGGCCTCTCCCTAACCTTTAAAAAACAAGCAAACAAGCAAACACCAAACCAGCCCAAACATTTTTAATTCCCCAACACTCTAATTTCCATATTTTTTCTTAAAGAAAAGGAAGGACAAGGCCATTTCTTCATGAAGTTATTAAATGAGTTATAAAGACTTTCTGTGTCATTCACTAACTCTGTCTTCCCAATCACCAATAACATAAACTCCTGACGGGGCTGCAGAAGCGGAGGTTTATGAAAACCCAGTTCTGCACACGGGGACTCGGAAGGTGCAGACAGAGCTTCCTGAGGCGGCTGCACAAACACCGCCAACACGAAAAAGACAGCATGTGCCAGGGGCTGGAGTCACATTCTTCAGTATCCAAACAAAGCACAGTAAAAACGACAGGTGAAAGCTTTACAGTGCTGTGACTCAAACATTAAATAGGGTTTAATGGACAGTGCAGAAATAAGTCTGTAGTAACATTAGCAAATGGCCTGATCACAGACTGCTGGCTGATAAACAGAAAAGACTTTAATTTCAAGGTTTTAACTGAAGAAAAATACCGGGTTTCTTTGCAAAGTAGGCCAAAACTGAGTAATTCTTCACATGAATGATGAAGGTGAAGATGGGGATAACTGTTTTTTAAAATATGTCTTTGGTGGCATTTTCTTCAATTCCATAACATTTAAACAACACAAACCTCAGAGAATCAGCTTCTGTTCTGCTTTCATCATACTTATATGTTACTGCAGGATTATTATTGAGTAGTTGTGCAGGACTAATAATGTCAATTCTCTTCTGTAACATGTTATTTTATCTATTTAGCAAGTTCCATAAAATTCACCGAAAAATACAAAGCTTGAACTACACTCGCAGTAAATTAGAAGCATTTTATTAATCAGTTAATTCACCTGGACATCCTGAACAATGTCCAATTCCTTTAAAGTCAACCAGATTTTTCATGTGATAAGTACAATTAAGTCTAAAAACCTGGCTGAAAGATATCGACACAAAGCAACACTGATAGAGAAAATGATTCCACAAAGAGATGGCAGAATTTATAGCTCCTGAAAAATGTTTTAGGTATAAGGAATTGATCACTTACAGAAAGTTTAAAAAAAAAAAAAGACAGCAACAACTAGAGTAACATAGACTTGGCACAGATCCCCATTTCCAACAGAATAAGTAACTTCATCTCGCCTTTATTATCTTATTGCCAGCCCCACAGTTAACATCTAATTTTAGAAGAAGAGCATTTGTACAAAGACTGGCATGAAAACAGAAAAATGCTTCAAATGAATTTATTTATGTGGAAGTAAGACCAGACTGACATAAACAACACAACTTCACAGGAAATGAACAGAGATCCATGGGTAAAAAATACATTCAGAAATTCAGATATATAGGATAATCCATACAGAATAATCAAATTCACCGTATAGTGAAACCCTTCTGTCACTGCAAGAATGCTTCACACAATTTATTTCTAGCATTTTGTTTAATCTAGTTTTACATGTCCTGTTGCCTTAATTAATTTTTCTGGTAATCCAGATCGTGTCTTCTTTTAATTTTATCTGAATATTCCCATTTATTCATATCCACATATATTACTCACTGATATTTCTTCCATGATGTCTGCACCCTTAAAAATACCTCTGGCAATTGCTGATATTTTTTACTTAACAGTTTAACCAGTTTTAATAAAACCTAATACTTCAGCTGCAAATTGGTAAATGGGAAAAAGGTTTCTAAATAACAGAAAAGCTTGCCAGTGTGGATGCAAAAAGTCTAACCAACTGAAAGATGAAATTACTTAAGTCAATAAATTTAACCGCCTGCAACAAGGAGCTGAAACATCATAGAATCATAGAACTGTAGAGATTGGAAGGGACCTTTAAGATCATCAAGTCCAACCATCAACC